>OY982585.1:4652632-5252632 GCA_963859945.1 Euplagia quadripunctaria
AACTCGCCTGATCTTTTACTATTATCATCTTTTTTTTTTCCATCTTTTTTATCTCGGTGAGCATCACTATCTGGTATTTTTTGGTCCTTCGAGCCTCTAGAAATAGTGACGTCACTCACCTGTGTCTCCCAATGCTGCATAGTGTCTCTCTTAGGCCCTAAGACTTTCTAATTCAATCTCCATTTGCCGCCTTTCAGCCTGCCATCTCCTACCGTTCTCGGCTAACTGTTGACAACAGGGACACAATTAATGAACTCATTTTGTAAGTTTGGGAGATAAAAATAGATCTCTGAAATGTGAACACGCATTTTTTAAGAGAGAGTTCTCTTTAATTTAAACTAAACTAGCTGTTGACTTGACCAGAAGTTTTTCTTTTATATCATCGTGCGAATATACCATCGAAGGAGACAGAAAAGTAATACAATCACGTTTCTGTTTATATTTTTACCACCAATTTCAATTTCATTCCACTTAATAGAAGGCGAGTGAATTCTCCACACAGCGCATGATTTTAGACACCTTATTGGGAATTTCCCAACAGAGAAACACATTAACTATTTGCCCAACGTCTATAAAATCTATTAATTTTACTAAATTAGATTATTAATGGTTAAAAATTACAGTATGCCAAGTTAAATATTTAGATAGTACGTTCGATTAGTAAGGGACAACTGCACTTATCTATAAATGTTAGTAAAAAAATATAGACTTTGCTATTAACTGCGTCGAGGTCCTTCGCCATTTTCCTGTTCTCGTTGATCAGCATTTGTTTGTCTTCAGTGTCGGTCAGCTGCTCGAGGCGACGACATTCTAGTTTCTCTTTGGACGTTTGTAACTGAGAACAAACAAATACTTCAAATCATCATTCAGTGTATGTGTGCGTGCTACACGGGACCTCGAAGAAAGCTTTTTAAAAAAACTATTTGATTGTCCGAAGGTTATATTATATTTGAATTCGAAGTACAAAATGATTTGGAAATGAATTAGAAAATAAACTGGGAATCCGACCCGAACCGAGTTTGAAAGTAGACTGATGCCGCGTTCAAATAAACAAGAAACGATTCGTTTTGTTTACGGACGGTAAAATTTCGTTTAATTCTCAATGAAAATTTTACCGTCCGTAAGCAAAACGAATCGTTTTTTGTTTATTGGAACGCGGCGTTCAAGTCCTATACCACGGTTCCTATTGCTCGCTCAGCAAGACGAGAGACTGCTGGTCAGGTCGACTGCTTACATTAGTGGGGTGTAACAGTGCATGTGTGTGATTTTTTTTCTATTATTTAATAACCAATAAATTTTCCTCATCATTGTAGCTTAATACTATGGGTTAAAGTTTAATTTTATTCTTAATTTGGAAGTTAGACAAGTGTTTAGTTTTATATTTTATTAGGTTAAGTTTGTTTAGAGCCTTGGTGTAACATTACTATATTGTTGAACTGGGCATTTATTTACTCTTTTGCATGACGGTTTTAAGAGAACTGTTTTTGGAGGTGATAACTTCTTATGGGAGGGTAAACCGCTTCGTTACGTAACGCGTTACGGCGCCAGTCTGTCTGGCTTCCCTTTCTCTCACTCATACGGCAGCGGTAGGCAGGCTCCTCGTCTCTAGAGTTTTTCTCAAGTTAAACAATTTCAATATTAAATAGTTCAACTTAGATTAGTTTAAGTTATAACTTCTGTCGGGCTTCCCGAGACACACACATTTTTAGTTTTTTTTTTTTATATTTTCGAACACACTGATAGACAAACTTGCGGACAATTAAAACATCACCTTTTTCGTGCTCTAAATATGTACCCAACATATTTAGTGCCGGCACGGTAAAGAAAGGAGTACAATGACAAACATAATGAAAAACTGGTTAACAAGACAATACATATATCCATATTTACTACTCGTTAGCGTACGCAGTCCATTATAAATCGTATCACCACGATCGAGAATTTATTTTGCTTTTTAAACGAATTAGGGTTGCCATGATAAGGTATAAGTTGCGTGTACATACCTCCCTGTTGAGTACGTTGCGCATAGCGTCACCCTCTTGCAGCTGATCGTTGAGTGCGGCCAGTTCCGCTGTGAACCGAGCTTGTTGCTGGGCTAGAGATTCTTTGTACTGCAACTGGAAGCAAGAAACGGAAGTATACCCTTACAAACAAAATAAGATTTTTTCAAATGGGTTCAGGCGTCTTTGAGTAATCGGTGAACATACATAAAAAAATATACAGTGGAACATAGAACCTCCTCCTTTTTTTAGTAAGTTAATAAACACTATGGATTAACCAACCCTTGGTTGTGACTTATGTTACCAATAAAGTATATAAGTGCTCTATACATAGACAAATGAATATTTATCAATTTTCTATGGGAATTAACGTGATCCATAGGTATTATATACCTTTGAATTATCTAAAGTTTCAACCAGGTTGCAATGGTCGTGATGACAGGCTGACTGGCTCAGTGATTCACGCCTTCCGTCGTCGAGTTCGTGACCACAGAATATATATAATAGTACAGGTACAGAGGTCTCACTCCGCAAAATCATTCAAATAAATATCAACTCTTGTTCCGACACAATAAAGTCGCAATTCAGGTCCCACAGCGCTAATTATCGACAGTTATATTCACCTAGAAGTTGCCTCTCTTCCTAACTAGCGTAACTCTTATCTGTTTTGACGACGCCGCGACCTTAGGGTTTTTTAAGAGAATTAATTAATGTGAATGTGTAATTATTACCTGCCTATTACTTAATCGTTGTAAGCAAATAAACCTAGGCTAGGTACTAATTAACTCGATAGTCTAGGTACGAACGGACGATACGGTCGCCGGGCGGCGGCGACATCCCACTGAATTTTTGCCACGATTAGTCGAGCTCGCCGCGTACTCGTATCTTTAAACCTAAAGTGCGGAGTGGCCTGGCCTGTCGTGAGGCAGAAGGTTCTTCATAGACACCCATATTGTCGATGTTTTTTTATATTTTCGTTTCGCCATAGTGGCATGTTTGATCGCGTTCGTTCCCGTATAAATAATTATATGTAATCGAACGCGAAAGTTGAATAGTTAGTAAATGTATACGTACCTCGAGCGCGTCGACCTCGGCCTGCAGGCGCGCCACGTCCGCGGCGGCCGAGGGCGGAGCGCCCGCGTCCACGCGCTGCTGTCTCAGACTGTCTTCTCTCAGCTTCCTTTCCTGATACAAAGATATGTAACTCATTTGATTACTCGCTTCTTTCTTTTATTATCTAGATCCTTGTAAAACAACAAATACTTTATACTGGTATTATTTAGGCTCGTTATAACTTCTTTTTTGAAAACTAATATTTATAAACTCATATAAAGCTAAGGCATGATACCTTGGTGGCTTCAGATATGGCGGTGTCTAATCTCGCCTCCAGTTCCCGTCGTCCCTTCTCCGCACGTCGGATGTCCTGCCGTAATGCGTCTATCTTCTGCATCGCTACTTCTAACTCTTCTTCTTTATCGCGAACCTAAGATATGTCAAAGATTTTAGTTATTCGACCAAATAATTTATGCTGACATACTAACATTAATAATAAAAGTAGCATATTTTCTTAAGTAGGTATTTTTCAAGTATTTTTTTACACATGATAAATTTTAAATCGTGGAAATCACGTGATGTGACTGCTGACTTAGAAAAAACCCTGACTGACCTCTAGACAGATTGATTGACATTAAAGGAAAAAAACATTTTTGATATTTTTTTCGCAATATCACAAATTCACAACTTGATGATTTATGTTAAAAAAAAGGAAAAAGATGAAAATAGCAACGAGTAAAAAAAATTGTCAACACCCAACTGGCTAGTTTTTAGTAAAATCATTACTAATTAAAAAAATATAATAAACGATCTTTCAAAGTCTGTAGTACCTGTCGCGATAATTTCTGTTTCTGTTGTCTGAGTTCGGACAACCGTTCAGTCACTTCATTGTACTCCGCCATAGCAAACTTGCGTTGTGATAAAGCGTCTTTTAGGTCTTTGTCCTGGTAAAAAAAAAACATTTTAAAATGTATACTTTCTAATCGACCGGTCTGAAGTTGTCTGATAATTGACATTTCTAATTGACCGGTCTGAAGTTGTAGCGCTGAGCGTCCCATTGTCGAGGATACGCGTTAACTTTACTGTATGCGGGAATGCCTTTAAAAAATATATTTGCAATATACAGTTTTAAGAATGGCAATTTAAAAACCCTACGTAGATAAGGACTTACGTAGGTTTTTTGGATGATTATGATGAGATAAATAGTAGATTTCTAGTAATACCGGTTGACTGATGATAACATAATTAGTATTCCAGATTTACTGTTTAGGGTTTACGGATAAGTTGGGTGGCTTTCCGATATGCACGATCAACTAGCCTGATCGGAGGATCCTCTCATTTAATCACTGGCACATAACTGTCTGTACCTCCACAATAGGCACCGATAACCGTTAATTATGAGGCTTATTTATAAAAAAATGTTATGTATTATGAAGTTATTATGTTATTTACCTGTAGCCTCAATTTTTCCGCAGTGTCTGCTTTCTCTTTAGTTAGTTCTTCCTTCTCAAGGTTGAGTGATTGAACGAGAACATCTAGCTCGCGAATACGAGAAACCATCTCCTGTTGTGTTGTTGGCATCTCCTATAGGATACATACAGTGAATCAATGATATTGTTGTTATGCTTATTATTGCTCCATTCACGACTAATAGTAGAATCCAGATAAGTAGTGAAAATCAGTATGCTAAATAAATTTAAAAAAAAAATTGGCAGTCATGGGACTGCCGACAGAAGTGAAACCTTTAACGAAACTACGAACTTAAAACGTCACATTAACAGGTTGGTAACATCTCTCTCTCTCCCTCTCCCAGTCCGAGTCCCAGTCCCAGACCAGGCCCAGTCCTAGTCCCTGTCCCTGTCATTTGTCCTAGTAGTAGTTTGTCTACACAGACTTTATCCTCCTTTTCAAAAGTATTTCTACTTATTATCATTTCGTATTTTCAGCGATCATCCTCCGCGCCATTTCCCAACTAAATTTTGGGGTCGGCTTTCAGTCTAACTACGAAACGAGCCATCAAATCTCCATAATCCAAGTACTAGGCGAGTTAGTTCATTGGGAATTTTCAGTATAAAATTTTTGTTTTTAGGAAAATTAGCAAAATTTGTGAATATGCATACAACATAATATTTACAAACCTGTGTGTTAATGCCACTGTTTAATTGATCGTAACATCTAATTTGAGCTTCTAGTTCCACGTTCCTTTTTGATAATGTTGACAATTCTTCTTTCAGTTGAATTAATTCTTCTGTAAGATAATATTACAATAAAGCTTAGTTGGGGTAGATGACGAAAATACAGTACCAGAAAATTCAGTTCACAAAAAATTACTAATTTACTCAATGACTTTTTAAATCATTTATATAATGTGTGTGTGTATAGTTTGTCAACGCAATTTCAATCCGGATATTCAGTAACTGTTGTAACAACATTACAAGACTTCGATCACAACAATGAAGTTGCCGGTTTAAAGAAATATATATTAAGAAAAAACCTCATGAAGCTGTGAACAGTGCATATATTCACTTCAGCTTAAAAATTAAAATACAAGCAAAGTATTACATATAATATTGTAGTATAATACGATTTTTAAATTGGAATTCAAGAAGTAGGTCAAATTGGACTTGCAAGATTTGATTACTTGTAAAACTTCAAGATTAAATGAATTGTATTTTCCATTATTTAATTTAAGCTTATCATTTAGTTCTGTCCATATTTGTTTTAAAGAATATTAAGCTAGAAACACACTACTTTGTCGTGCTGTATCGTGTCGCGTCAGAAGCATATCGGTTTCATACATTAAGTATGGCTAGAAACACTATAACAGTGTATTGTGTAGATACATGGTATGTTACATAACCAATTAACAGAGCTGTAGGTACGTAAGCCATTATTAGTAACAAGTTAATTTCGCATTGGTTACATATTAAGTTACTTTAGGGATAAAGGAAACAAAATTTCATTTAGTAGACAGTCTTTTAGCCGGAAGTCACGGACGACGTCAAGGCGTAATGTACGATAAACCATAGAAATAAGTTTAATTAGTTCGTGTAATAGGTACGCGGGTATGTAGATGCGTGTGTGAATGTGTGGGTGTTTGCGTGTGTAAATGTGTGGGTGTTTGCGTGTGTAAATGTGTGGGTGGATGTGTGTGCGTGTGTGGGTGGATGTGTGTGCGTGTGTGGGTGGATGTGTGTGCGTGTGTGGGTGGATGTGTGTGCGTGTGTGGGTGGATGTGTGTGGGTGTGTGGGTGGATGTGTGTGGGTGTGTGGGTGGATGTGTGTGCGTGTGTGGATGTGAGTGCGTGTGTGTATGTGTGTGGATGTGTGTACGTTAGCGTCCGTACCGGTGCGCAGGTCGAGGCCGGCGCCGCCCGCGCGCAGGTCGGCGATGGTCTGCGCGAGCAGCGCGTTCTCCCGCTCCAGCGCCTTCACCGCCGTGCCCACGCCCACGTTCGACGGCGCCTGGATAACACATCCTTGTTTTCATACGTTACCACTTATATTTACACTTGCTATTTATACCTTTAACGCAATTAATGACACACGTTTCTTAACGTTTTACAAAAATCAATCCTTATAGGAATAAAGCGCTTAATAGCACTTTTAATTTCTATTGTTGTTCGTATATTAAAAGTAACTAGCGTATTAAATTTTAGTCTCTCTGTACTATAAGGACGCCCTGATAAATTACTTTTGATTTTGGAGCATTCCAAGAACGAACTTCGCGTTACTCTGTGTGCAAAAGAGTGTTGTTTCCAATTATTTGTCAAGTACTTAAAACTGGCATTTTACTGTAAATACACTCGCAATCGTTCCGACATGTTGCCAATATTACCCAACATCTGTTGTGCCTGCCCGTCTGAACTGCCCGTGTTAACAGCAACACGTTTAAGAAAAATGAACAAGTACTTGAATAAAAATGTTGAACTATTTTCATTTATTACATTCATTGATTTTTCAAGTGAAAACTTCTTTAGCGACGTTGAGTTTTTGGTAGGGATAACTTATGGGTTTGCGTCACCGACATGACACGTGATACGCGTCGCCAGTCTGGCGCAAGACGTTACGTTAGCATCAGCGTCATTAAAAAAAAAGATTTTTTTTATTAATTTTTACTTTAGCGGTTCCCATGACTACCGATGTTTCTTTTTTGTACTTCACAGTACTTTTTAATTTCACTAATATAAAAACATGTAAATGACATGAACTACAATTTACAAAAATAAGTACTATTTATTACCTGACTAGGTGCATTTTTGGCTGGACTAAGCGGGCTGGTCGGGGCACCCAAATCCGAAAGTCTAGACCCCGCTGTGAAGGTGAATCCAATGAATGGTAGATGTAGACCAGAGAATGCTGATGATGCTGAAGGTGGGGGGACGGCTTCTGAGAGTCTGTTTGCAAAAGATGTTGACATACTATGCAGTTAGAGGTGTGACTAAGCCTTACGATGTAATGACAAAAGGTATCTAACAAGCTTTATTTAAGAAATGTACTAAAATGATTGAAAGGTTTTTTTTTTTTTTTAATTGCCTGAAATGTTATAAATGTAGGCTTGGTAGTTTGGTAGATAAATAATTACTTGCCGAAGTATGCATTTTTTTTACAATTGGCGCAAAACCCTGTTTGTAAAATGATTCCTGGCTTAAATAAAAGCTTGTTAATAAAATGTTTTTATTTATTTTATACTTTTTAGTTAGAACATAATTCGTCGATATTAAGAATCGATCCATCAGACCCTGGACACCATCTAGGTCTATATATAGTACTCGTTAAGACAAATACAAAGAACCCGAACACGGTGTAGTTACATTGAGAAGATGAAGACTTCCTACAGGCAACTCCCGTATCCATCCATTGGAACCTGGACACCATCTGGGTCTAAAACACTTGTCAGGACCAACCCAACGAGCCCAAACACAACATTGTTCAGTAGACTTGGAGTTCCCAAGGCCACTTCCAGCTCCATCATCAGGCTCTGGATATCATCTAGGATCAGAGTTCTTGTCAAGACGAATCCAACGAGCTCAAAGTCGAGTTTCTGAGTTACCATGGCCACAGATCCGCTTCATGGTATAATAATATTGTAGTATCATACGATTTATAAATTGGAAATCGAGAAGTAGGTCAAATTGGACTTGCAAGATTTGATTACTTGTAAAACTTCAAGATTAAATGAATTGTATTTTTTATTATTTAATTTAAGCTTATCATTTAATTCTGTCCATATTTGTTTTAAAGAATATTAAGCTAGAAACACACTACTTTGTCGTGTTGTATCGTGTCGCATCAGAAGCATATCGGTTTCATACATTAAGTATGGCTAGAAACACTATAACAGTGTACTGTGTAGATACATGGTATGTTACATAACCAATTAACAGAGTTGTAGGTACGTATTATATAAAGTTGCCCAACTAGCGAAAAAAAAGCTTTGGCAGGAAGAAATCCGAAGCAAAATCAAAGTGAACAACATCAACTCTTCTCATTACTAATATGAAGAGGCAATGGCGATAAACATGAGAACTAAAGCCAAACGGCCACGGTCTGGGAGCGAAGGGTGTGACGGCCCCCACTAGATCTACGACACGACGACTTTGACCACGCAAACTTGGCTGGGGGAAGAGAGAGGTTCTTTTTGTGACTCAGGCAGTCACAAAAAGAACCTCTCCCTCTTGTTCAAGTATGGTTACAATTGGATGTCCCATGAGTGAGAAGAATATTATGATGATGATTGTATGTATAAAGCACAGTACGCTAAAAAAACGTGTTATTAAAGCCGAAGTCAGTTCACAGCAAGACTACTCCTGATCCAAAGGGCTCCGAGAGCATCATAATGGTATTACAATGTTAGGATAATAAGTAGCGAGACAATTCTAGACTTGTTGTTGTAAAAAAAATTACCTGATGTCTGTATCATCAACATCGAAATTGGAGGTATCGGTCGGGCTGGAAACATCAGGAACAAACGGTGCCTGCATCTCTCGCAGATTATCCCAATCAAGTCCAGCGAACCATGAGTGATTCTGTAAGATTAATGATTTAACACTTTAACATTAATTTTATTTATTAGTTATCAACATATTCTCACTTATTAGAAGTCTGTATTTAAGTCAGTTTATGTGTGTGTGTTTGTGTGTTTAAGTCAGTTAAGTGAAGAACTAGAATAGATATAATAATACATACAATCTCCAAAAAGAAAATAAGTGACGTGAATCTTTTTACTGATGTCTCTACTACCAAAAAGAATGAACAGTAAATTTATGGTTGATAGTGCAATATATTTTGACGATTAACACAACATAAGTTTCATTTTAATTTAACTTAACTGCAAATAATTCACATTAAGGAAGAAAAAATGTTCCCCAAAAAAACTAAAACTGTAAAAATTTGTACTCTTAACTCAGGTAAAGTATAACATTATTTAAGTAAGTAGAAACTAACAGTATTTTATTGAAAAACAATTTATACGACTGACGGTTTCCGAAATGGCTGATCAACGCAAAAATGAACTAACCAGATTGCAAATCTCTTGTCAAGTATGTATTAAGTTGCTGAAAGCATGATTGAGCACTTTGATTTGATCATCAGATCAGTCCACAAAGCTGTAAATTTTTTCTGCAAAAACCTTATTTCAAATGCAATTTTGACCCTGCTGTTAACAATTTTGATTCAGCCTTTCAGACACTGTCTGTCTGTGCGAGAGAAAAACACATTACCTTGAAATCCTGCAATCCACTTCTCCCTAACCTATTTTCTGACGCACATATGAGCCTGCGGATTAAGTCTTTTGCCTCCTCGGACACCTGTCAAACAATAAAACATAATTATATACAAGAAGATCAATTTTATTTCACAACAAAAAGACACAAGGACCCTTCCACATGACGTCATATAAAGCAATTTAATTTAATTAATCGTGGGAGAGCGGTGCTTCGGCACGTATGGGCCGGCACAACCGGAGCGATACCACGGCGTCACAGAAAACCGGTAGTGAAGCAATGTTCATTGCTTTTCGCCGAGTGAGTGAGGTCACCGGAGACCCTAACCCTTCCCCCCCCCCTTCCCCTACTTCCACCTTAAAGGCCGGCAACGCACAGGCTTTTCGGCTTACACGTATACAAAGAATCGAGATTGGATGCTACCCCAGACAGGCGCATACAACTACCCAACACAATGCCAAACTACTTATAAAGTGATAAGGCATTACACCCTTCTTTGAAAAGTGTTTTTATTTGATCCTAAAGGTGACTCATGAGTTGCAGGTGCCCATGGGCAGCGGTAGTCATTTACCATCAGGTGACCCGTCTGCTCCTTTGCACCCTATCTCTGGAACTACTTAGGAACTGAGCAGTTACCATAAACACGGATGAAACTGCGGGACAGGCCAGTATTTTAATAATATATTACCTGCGCTGCATGTTCATCTGGCGGTGGACAATGAAAGGAGCGCGCGTGGTTCATGATTTTGCCGTACGTCTCTACCAAGGATTCCGCGTAGAACGGTGTCTCGCCGAATAACATCTCGTACATGCATACACCTTAAAATAAAAGTGAAATACGTCAAATATTTCATAAATGCCTTCGTTGTTATCATGGTGATCAATTATGTTATGATACTAAAAATATATTATCAGTACACTTAAATTTTTTAGTACTTATTTTAACGTGGGAGAGCCATGCTTCAGCACGTATGGGCCGGCTCGACTCCGCTCGATACCACGGCCTCACAGAAAACCGGCAGTGAAGCAATGCTTGCACTGCATTTTGCAGCCTCTCCCCTCTTCCCCCCTTCCCCTCTTCTCCTACTCCCACCTTAAAGGGTGGCAACGCACTTGTGGCTCTCGAGTTACAGATGCCCATGGGCGACGGTAGTCATTTATCATCAGGTGACCCGTCTGCTCGTTTGCCCCCTACACCATAAAAAAAAAATGCTCCAATTGGCCCAATTTATGGTACGGGCGATGACAGATTTATTAATATTTAACAAGTTGATATTTAACAAACACTGTAAAAAGAAAATTTAATGAATGCCAAGTAACAAATTAATAAAATCCAATTTTAATAGCGTATCAACTAAAAAATAGGTTATTAATCGCGACAGGCGATAGCAAATTTTACAGTGTACGCTAACATCTAATGATTAAAAACTAAACTGTTATAATTCATCCTTTTGGTCTTTATTTAAGCGCAATTGAATGCAATATTTTTTCTTTTCCTAGTAAAGTCTTGGCGTGGTTTACGACAGAGTACGTCACAACCGGCGCGCGCCTGTGTTCCTAGTCAGCGAGCCACCAATTGGCGGCCGTTCAAGCATAGATAAACATGGTTTGCTTATAAGTAAATGTGTGTATTTTTTGTCCATAGTAACAGGTATTTGAGCAAAAAATGTTTGGAACTTACCTAAAGACCACCAATCGCATTCAGGCCCATATCTCCCTTGCCCGTCTTCCATCGCCTGCACAAAAAAAGTAAACCTAAGTAAACATGTTAAAACCAATTTAAGTACAAAGAAATAAAACTTATTATTACTTACCCGTAATATTTCTGGCGATATATAATCTGGTGTACCTACAGCAACGTTACTTTGTACCTGAAATTATTAAAATAAAATTCCCTGTAATTTCTTATAACAGATCTTTGACTCAAAACTATTTGGATCACTCTTTAGATAATGAAAAAGGGTCTTCAAAAGTATATAACACTATATCGCCGTAGTAGATAAATATGAAGTGGAATGTAATACAGTATTAATATGTATTTTTGTAACCCCCGACGCAAAACTAAATCAAAATCGGTCCAACTGTTTAGGAGCTGTGATGCCACAGACACACACGTTAAACTTATAACAAGTAAGTAAGTTTAACGTGTGTGTCTGTCGCATCATAGCTCTTAAGGGAACATACCCATACTGCGGGACCCGTTCTGAGGGGGGAGTGGGGGTCTTCAAAATACCACGCTTGGTCACAGGGGAGGAGTATAAAAATGGGTCTTATAGGTTCATAGTTAATAGGTTTTAATCATATATATATTCAAATATGGCGTGCAGCGTTCAGCGCTTTTTAAACTCACAGGGCAACAGGCAAGCGTTTGGCGCTTTCTAACTTTCTGTCGGCAAAAAATGATTTAAAACCATATTTATAAATTACTACGTGGGAAGACCCCCGGTCTTGGCATATACTACGGGTGGTTACTGAGGGGGGGGAGGTGTATAAAATTGTACAAAATGGGTCACGTATTATGGGTACGTTCCCTGAACAGGTGAACCGATTCTAATTCAGTTTGAAAGGTGAATTTATAGAGAGTTTTCTTAGCTATAATCCAAGAATATGTCTGTTCAGCCGTTCGAAGATCATCAGCTCTTTTCTAATTGTTAAAGGGATTTTTTAATTGCGTGAATTTTAAAATTTTCCGTTTTTGTTAATACACGGTTGTATACTGAATATCTGACTGGGATATATCTAGGCGAATGGAGATATACCAATTGAAGATATCGACTTACGAAGATGGATCATGTTTAAAATTTTCTTCAACAACTGACAAAAAGTTGTTTTTACAAAATTACATTAAAGTTCATTAACAAAAAAAATGTAAGCCAAATGGGAACATCATTCAAGTGGTGTACTGCTCTTTGGGCAAAATATTTTTGGTCATATTTTACTTCACAAAAAAATTATCGCATTATCAGTTTTTTTTTTATTGTGACTGGACTTATATTTTGGGAAGAGTATGTTATGTTAAAATGACACATGATCAAGTAATTATTTGTTACTCAATTACTTGGGAAAAAAGAATTTGTTAATTAGTTAATTGAAAGTGTTTTTTGGCCAAATGAAATTTGCGAAAAATAGTTGACGATGTGATATTTTGGGAAAAGTTTTTTGCTCATACATTAGTAAATCCATTCAAGTGCATCGTTCGAATCAATACGTATGTATTCGAGAATTGTATAATGAATTTAACAATAAGCAGTGTTTGATAAGTCAAGTTCTAACATCAGTACCTTTCCATCATCACCTAGCCGCAAACAGGAACCGAAGTCAGCAAGTCTGATGTGACCACTTGCGTCTAATAATACATTGTCTGGCTTTATATCTCTGTCAACAAAAATGTTCTTTATAATACACTGAGGGCACACATAGAGGGCGGTGAGGAGTCAGTTTTAGTTACGGAGCAAACAAAGCGAGAACATCTGAAGCGAACAACTCTCGACATGCGTCAAGTTATTATCAATACAAATAAATAAAATTGAAGTGTCTGTTTATAATATATCAAAATAATAGTATTTTTTAAGCTCATACAGTTATTTGCACGATGCCTAAAAATCAGTTTTCAAAATGTTTGTTTGTCTGCCTGTTTGTTCCGGCTAATCTCCGGAACGGGTGGACCGATTTTCACGGGACTTTCACTGGCAGATAGCTGGTGTTAGAAGGAGTAACTTAAGCTACTTTTATTTTGGAAAAAGAATTAGGGTTCCGCGTAAAATATGTCACGTGTACAAAATATGTGAGCGAAGCCGCGCGGCATTATATTTTTTATTACAATAAAATCTTTTGTTGCTTCATTATATATACTCACCGGTGTACATATCTAAGTTCGTGGACGCTCTGTATGGCTAACACCATCTCGGCTATGTAGAATTTTGCCATATCTTCAGGAAGACGATCTTCAAACTTCGATAGGAGCGTTAATAGATCACCACCGCAGTAGTAATCCATAACCAGATACTGGAATAGAGAATGGTGAAATCATTATTCTTTTAATTCTGCTATTCGCAGACAGCAAGTAAGATAACTAAAAAAAGCCTGATTGTGTTGATGTTATCAATTTTTTATAGGATTTTAAATTTTTTGGGATCGTAAATAAATATATAATTATAACCTCGAGCATTGGTTTCCATTAACAATCAATAAAAAAAAGTAATTATGTTCTTTATCGTATTACTAGAAATCGGTTTCTTTTGCTATTTTATTTAAATTGTTCAGAATAGGAAATTAAACGTTTTGAAAATTCAGAAAAACTGAAAGCGCTTTTTTATATTTTCTCTACATTGATCAGCAAATATATGGCAATTGTAAACTTACTAAATTATGTTCATCCTGGAAAGCGTAGTGTAAGTTCGTGATCCACCTTCTATCTCCAAACACGAGAACGTCCCGCTCCTCTTGAAAACACGCCGTTTCTGCACGCTGCGAAAAGAATTTAATACATATTTATGTATAGAAGATGTTAGCTCATTTCAGCGTGATTGTGATCATATTAAGTCCCATGTACCTTCAGGACAGTGTCACTAAAAATGTGTAATCAAGATCTACGGTGAATGTTTATAAGCCCGGTCAATCCAGGACACAGTTCTTATTTCCGACAAAACGAACGGCCGAACGGAACAAACGGAACTATTGTAGTAATAAAAGATTTTCGTGAGTGGAATTCGACTTAGTTATTGATATTTTTATGGTTTTGATCACGTGTGATATGGCATTTTCGATCGTAAAACGGACGCGGCAGGTCGCTTTACCCCTTAATAACACCCAAAAAGACTGGCCTGTTGGTCTAGTGGTTAGTGACCCTAACTGCTAAGCCAGAGGTCGTGGGTTCGTTTCCCACCCAGGACAAATAATTGTGTGATGAGCACGATAATTTGTTCTGTGTCTGGGTGTAATTTATCTATAATATGTATGTATTTAGAAATATATAAGTATGTTTATCAGCAGTCTGGTTACCATAGTACAGGCTCTGCCTAGTTTGAGATCAGACGGCCGTGTGTGAGATGTGTGGAGTTATTATTATTATTATAATAAAGCCAGGGGGGCCTCGATAAAGGTCGATCGGTCGGTCGGTCGGTCGGTCGGTCGGTCGGTCGGTCGGTCGGTCGATCGGTCGGTCGGTCGGTCGGTCGGCCAGCCGGTCGGTCCGACGGTCAGTCGGTCGGTCGTCGGGTCCGACACTTTTTTAATTTTGTTGGAATAAATTACGTTTTTGTAGTTAAAATATTGTTTTTTACAACAGTTAATAAGTAACTTAATAAATGATTTACCTTGAGCATCTCCCATTTGTTAAGTATCTTCATAGCGTAGACTCTCTCCCCGGTAGTAGTCGCCACGGAGCCCGCGCTCGCCGCCACCATATTCGCACCGACATCGCCGCCCTGGACAAAAACAATCCTTTGATAAAAAATGTTGACGTAAGGAAGTTAAATAATTAATTTATTAATAATGAAAAATAAATGATTACATATGCATTAATATCTTTTAGCCAATGAATAAATAAAACCTTTTAAGAAGAATAAAAAAATATGCATTTAGTCTCGTGTTCGTCGCTTGATTTTTTGTTATTTTTAATGTGTGTGTGCGTAGATAATAAATATTTATTCATCTATAACCATTGCTTATCTAACTGACCACTGACAACTTTAACCTTTTGAACGTGTCGCCATTATTAATTCCGTGTTTAACAAAATACATGTTTTAAAATTTATTTTTCCTTATTAACGATCAACGGACGCGCGAAAGTTGTCATGCTTCCTATAAATAAGTCGGAAGTATTCTTGAAACCCAAGTCGTCGACGGATCGATAGCGGAGCGATTGTTGCGTAAGCGGCGGCCATGTTCGAGTAACTCATGAATTTTAAAGGCCCATTCACACATATCAGTGAAGTCACAGTTCCGGCACAGTACCGCCACCGTAGTAATTATACTTTCATACATTCTCTATGAACGCATCCACACCTCTCAGTGTCAGTGACGGCACTGTCACTGAGAGCAGTGTTATTCTATTTGATGTATCGATATATTTATTTATGGAAACATCGAATTTTTGTTTTAGTATCAATTCTATTAAAAAAAGTACTTTTGACTAATAATTACAATAAAAACAGAAGTAATTTTTTAAGGTATTTGATAATTTCAATTTTAAATAAATCATACATAAGTCATTAACAGGTAGTAACATAAAAAAAAGAAATAGAATGAAAGAATTAAGTCAACTTTTATTTTTCCTTAAAATTTCTAAAAAGCATTCGTCGTAAATATTTAAAGTGAAAGTAAGTTTTTGCAGGTAGATTAAGACTGGTAACAATTTGTCTCTTTTTTTTTTGGTGTGAAAAAAAAATTATATATGAATGTTTCGTTTTTATTTCACTTACAAACATATTACAATTAGTAGAACAATTTCTATTCAAGTAACACTCATATTACTAGTAATACTCAAATCACAATTTTTACACTATTAGTATAGCCATATTATTCTGGTCTCTGATTCTACATTCACACATACAAAATCAAGGACAGAAAACTTTCTACGTTTGACTGGAAAAAGGTAATAGTAAACTTCTGTGGAAAGTATACGATATTGAAAAAAGATCGATGTTTTAAAGCGATATATCGATAAACATCGATGCTGGGATCCGATATTTTAGATCGAATATAAATATCGATATATTTTTTAAGTGGACACCCCTAATTCGAATGAATGCAGTGAGCCACCGCCCAAACGGTCGCTGTGACGTCACACGTGATCGAATGCTACATCGGTCGATAGGGGGTCCATTAATTGCGCGAGGCGGGGGGGGAGGGGGTCAAGCCAAATCTCACCCAATCTCAGGTGTGGGAGAGGGGGGCCTCGGCAGATATCACGTAATTTTTTTTTTGCAAGAAACAGTGTAAAATTGCGAGAAAACTGGGTTAAATTAAATAAGAAATGTTTCTCCACTAAAATAGTATATAATGTAAAATGTAAATCGTATAATAATGTAAAGTAGTAGGGGTCGGGGGGGGGGGGGGGTACTCTTCCTACTACTTTACAAGGTGGAGTAAATGGTACTACAACCGCAGTTGCTCCTACTACAATTTATTTTCCGTGAATGTTTGCATTTTGAAAAATCTCACGTGAGATTAGGGGAGGGGGGAGAAAGTAGAGCAAAATCTCACGATATTTCAGAAGGGGAGAGGGGGGGAGAGGGGGGGATCGAAAAATCGCCAAAATCACCTCACGTAATTAATGGATGCCCCCTTACTATTAGTTACATACAACAAAATCTGTTTGTCCGTTATTATAAAACAAATTAGAAACAGTGACAGGATTAACAAATTTAACAAGATATAGATTATACATATATAAATATATAGAAATTATTACAAATATTTTATAAGACATGTACAACAATGAAGTTGGTTAATATATAATAACTACGCCATACCACCTTTTTTAGTAATACCTACCATTTAACCAGACGAAAGGCTCCATTCGAAATAGTAATACACTTTAACAAAGAGATTGTCACAAACTGCCTGCGTTCGAAGTGCACTGAACACTGAAAACTTGATGTTCGTCCGAGAACATATGACACAGGCGCAGTTGATGTTTAACTTATTGATTTTCGACTACACCCCACTACCCCTTGCTCACAGATGCATACAATAATAGTATATGCAGCGATGAGAGGTAGGTCAAAGCAACCTAGATTAAACACAGAAGGCCTAGCTCTAGTACCTATCACAGCACTTGCAATCCCACTAATATTATAAATGTGAAAGTTTGGATGGATGGATGGATCTTTGTTACTCTTTCACGCAAAAACCACTGAACTGATTGCAATGAAACTTGGTATGTAGATAGCTGGAGACGTGGATTAACGTATAGGCTACTTTTTATCCCGATATTCCCACGGGATTGGGACTTACGCGGGTGAAACCGCGAGGCGCTGCTAGTAGGACATAAAAGACCATCTTCTTTCGAACTTCTAAACGGGAAAAGCACTTGTCACTACAGAAAATAGCAAACGGATGTATTGCAGTTTTCTCTTTCAATAGGAGCACAATAATATAAAGTGGTATTTTACTTGCGTAATATTGCGAACCTGTTAATAAAGGGATAAAAGCGCGTTCCTATAATGAAAAAACAATTCGTATTGCTTATTTTCGTTAAAAATTCATCGAAATTTAACCGTCCGTAAGCAAAACGAATCGTTTCTTGATTATAGGAACCGGGCATAAGAGATCGCCTGAGCTTTTTAAAGAAGAGGCAGGTTTGGCAACGCGTTCATTAAAAAAGGGATATACGGTTTCGGTTCTGTTGCTTGTGGGGTTTTCTTACACTTATTTGCAATCTATTACAACAACCATATCATACGAGAGCCAGCTCAATTACATTCTACAATGAAAGTACCAAACAAACATTTTTATAGGCCTCTGGAAAACGTACTTTGACGTAAATCTTTCACAATAAAAAATATCAAAACAGACCGTGTCATTTTTAGTAAATTTTATTATTTTATAATCACTTTAGACGCTCTCAGTTGCACAAATAAATTAACAGAAATTGAAAAAACAGACTTAATTGTAACAATACTAGCAACCCGCCCCGGCTTCGCACGTGTAGCAGATACATCTTCAACAATCATCATCATATTTCCACCAATTTACACAAAACCTTAACAAATTATATACCTAAACCTTCGTCATGAATCGCTCTATCTAATGGTGAAAACCGCATGAAAGTCCATTCAGTAGTTTTTGAGTTTATCGCGAACAGACAGACTTCGGATCGCATGGATTCGTTCTGAAAATCGATTGTATCGTATGCTAACGATCCGATCTTCGAAAAGATCGGATTGGATCGGTGCATACGTATTAATTAAGGAAGCGTAATGGGTAAGACGTCGGACTTGCGATCAAGTGGTTGCGGGTTCGAACCTCACCCAATGCACTACCGACGTGAACCCACTCCTAACAAGCATTTAGCTTATCTAGCGGGGTTAACAAGAATACTAGTAATGTGTGACTCACAGTGTATTCTTATTAAAAAAAATGTACCTGTATATGTAGGGTAAAACAGAATATATTGGCAACACATGAACAAAAGTGGGGATACGAACAACCGTGGCGCCTTTCCGCCCACCGGCACTTAGAATTATATTCTCAATCAATATACCTTTATAAAGGTTTCAACGGCATTACATTTTTAGGCAACTTCACGCTTGTTCTACAAATTCGCGGGCCAGTTTAATAACATAAATATTATGTTCACGTGGTGGATAGCAGTCTAGGAGACGCGAAAGCGTTTAGACTCAAAAGGTTTTAAATTTAAAAGTCTAAGTAAACGGAAGGAAAGGTCTTATCGGACCGTACAATACTGATACTGAAACTTTTTCTATCCACAGATGGTGGAAAGCGGAATTGAAAAAATGTAGAGTGCTGAAAATTTCTACTCGAATTGGAGCCGCTGGTTTGGGGACCTAGGTGACTAAAACCTTAATAACTCAAACTCGATCCAGATTACCATTGAACTAGGATCAGCAATATGCTGGCCTCATTAGCGTATATCACAGCAGAGAAGTCTTTACTTAAACAAACCAAAAAAAAAACTGTCTGTCGGTAGACTGCTGTCAGCAGTGAAAACATAACTTACATATACATATACACACACACCCACACATTTGTAATATGTATCTGAGCGTGACAGTCAAGCGAGTTCAGTGCTTTTTCTCTATACCAAAAGTGCACAACGTGCCGATAGAAGTTTTCACACACATCGATATATATGTGTTTGGCGTTCAGTGCTTTTTCCCCATACCAAAAGTGCACAACGTGCCGATAGAAGTTTTCACTTTAAAAGTAACTTTATTACCAATCTTCCTATCAAGAAAGGAATGCTATCTGCATTGTACATAGGAGGGTATACCTACATCGCGAGGGTTCAGCGATGCCTTGTCTACTAATTATCAATTTACTAATGTGTTTACATACACATAGATACATATTACCTCTGGTATAAAAAGAAATAAGGTTTCCTGTCAAAGAACTTTATGTAGCACTGCAGAACCTTCTACCTAACGACCTTAGGGTGTTTTTATTTCTTCTTAACCTCAAGATTTGTGGCATTTCTACACTTGGTAAATTGTTTTAATTTCTTTTTGAAGTGAAAACTTCTTTAGGCACGTTTGTACAGTTTTGCGATGGGGAAAAAGCACTGAACTCGTGATCGTCACGCTAATAATACATATATAGATCCACTAGAGGGCGCTAATCTAAACATTGAGTTCTGTCAGCTCCTTATTAATTAATGTCACTAACTTACCAATCTGACGTTTTAAGTACCTATATTCACTTCTGTCGGCAGTCCCATGACTGCCTATTTTTTTTTCTCTCACGACTGATAGCTTGCTCCCCCTGTTGGTAGAATTTGAGCTTGAGTAGAGAACAAAGTCTTACCTGCATAAAGGAGGCTCTGACGACGCAAACTTCTCCGAAGGCCCCTCGTCCAATGACCTTAACCAGTTCGAAGTCATCGCGGGCCAGGCGAAGACGCTTCAGTGCTGTTGCTACTGGTTTAACTATTAACAAAATCATTTTTGGTTTTAATTAGTTTATTACCGTTTCGTCTTAGTGAGTAAATTGGTGCTACATGATATCCAGGGTATGATAGTGGAGTCGGAAGGTGGCCATAGGAATTTCTGAACTAAACAAGATAAACCAATCGAGTTTGGGCTCGATTGTTCATCTTGAGGAATACTTTTTTAAACATCAAATCTTGCTTATATAAAAGCTTGTTTTAAAAATAATTTTTTTACAATTATTTGTTATTTAAACAATGTTTTAGAAATTTTCATGTTTTTGTAATTCGCTATAGCTTTTAGGTACTTACCTATTTTGTAAAGACTTTCCAAATTCGGCATGTAATTCGGTAAGTAATATGCTTTATAGTTTCAGCACTAAAACAGCTACCTTAGAAAAAAAATGTCAACTTACCGTATTGTATAAAATCAGCCACTGCCTTTTCTCTTCTGAGACTACTATTGCAGCACTCATCATACAACACCAACAGCATATCAACCAGCGTCTCCACACTAAGTCCATGAGTGCGAGGGCCCTGGAGACGACGCGACAGGAACAGCGTCTCGATTTGTTTGAGACGTTTGATGCCCAACACTGAAACATACAACTGGATTAATATTTCGAAACAAATAATTACAAGACGACTACAAGCTGAAAAACATAAGAGGTTAAAAAAAGGGGGGATGCGCTAACCTTCCATCCCAATCCCGTCCCAAAACTGATGTCATGAAACCAGTTACAGTGAAAAGACTGAAAAGGAAGGATGTATTATGAAAGAGCACACGAGAGGATTCTTCAAGACATATTATTAACCTAACACGTCTGCTTATAGTCTTGATACAGCTAGTAGATTTAAAAAAAAAACTATTAGTACAGTAGACAACTTTTATATGTATTGAGTTCAAAACTGTGTCTATGTGTGTGTGAGCGTATGTATGTGGAAGCGTATGTGTGTGTGAGCGTATGGGTGTGTGAGCGTATGTGTGTGTAAGCGTATGTGTGTGTGAGCGTATGTGTGTGTGTGAGCGTATGTGTGTGTGTGAGCGTATGTGTGTGTGTGAGCGTATGTGTGTGTGTGAGCGTATGTGTGTAGGCGTATGTGCGTGCGTGTGAGCGATATTAGTAAAATTTTAAGAAATAATAGTACAAATTTTCCGATTCCTTAACCCTCTATATTACAGTTGCAAATAGGCTATTTTTTTTTTCTCCCAACCATCGCATACTCATTGTTTTTATCTTATCATATAACAGAAGATATAATGGTGGTGATGGTATTTTATTTGTCAAATCACAAAGATATGATTCTTAATGTACTCATTGTGTACATCAGACAAATTGTTTACAACCTACTGGTTGATACACAATTTTGTCTAGGAACTGCGGTCACGCCAGTATCTGCATCTTTGTTACATAAAATGCAAAACTAATTGCATTATATGAACCGTAATCCCTGTTCTGCTAATTACCTTTCTAGCCAAGGATCCGGTTTTACACTCTGATTTCAAACTTTCGCGACCTGACGTTTCGGTCGAATAGCCCCGATCGTAGTCACAGATGGAGGAGTCTACCAAAGATACCTTATAAATAATACAGCGATAAAGTTCCGATTTATACATTTAATTAAAATTCTGATACCAAACTTATTTAAAATTTACGCAGTCTTTTTGAGAGCCAACCTGCCACCTACCAATCGTCCATCTCACGTTTAGGATCCCCATACTAATAAAAATAAATGTTTATATGATATTACCTATCCAAATAAAATATAACGCTAGTGGTCCAATAACCAACATAAATTTAAAATACCCCTGATTCGAAAATCCCTTCAACGATTAGAAAAGAGCTGATGGTCTTCGAACGGCTGAACAGATTTTCTTGAATTATATCTAAGAACACTCTGGATCAAGTCACCTTTCAAACATAAAAAGACGCACTTAAATTGGTTCATTCGTTTGGGAGATACGATGCCATAGACAGACACGTCAAACTTATAAAACCCCTCTTTTTGCGTCGGAGGTTAAAAACACAATAAAAAGTTAAATTTTATAATGAAATTGGATTAAACCCAAATATATTTCGATCAAAATCAGAATACGTCGCAGATGACAGATTAAGTATCTCTTTCTGAAGAAAATAATGGGATGTGTTTATGTAATACTCGCTAGAACTCCGGAGATAGGTTCTAAATAATATCAAATATCTGTGTAAAATCGTGTTTGAATAATTTTTTGGAGTTCAAAAATAAAAATATAGTACCGTGTAATATTTTAGTTCATTGTACCATATCCCTATTATAAAATACTAGCAACCCGCCCCGGCTTCGCACGGGTACAAATTATACACCTAAACCTTCCTCATGAATCACTGTCTATTAGTGAAAACCGCATGAAAATCCGTTCAGTTTTTTTCAGTTTATCGCGAACAGACAGACAGACGCGGCGGGGGACTTTGTTTTATAATATGTAGTGATATGCAGTAAAGATTTTTATAATATGATTTTTTTTCATCATTAGCTCAGCTACATGATATGATGATGATTCTAAACGCAAAAACCTTATAAAGTAATGAAAAGTAAACAGAAACACTATTCGTTCCTACAATTTTCGAGGGTTTCTCTCAATTTTATCAGGATCCCATCATCAGATCCTGACTTCCTTGACATGGGACCACACTTGAGGTACCCCATCTAATAAAAAAGAAGAATAATCAAAATCGGCTCGGCCCGCCAGCCGCTCTGCTTCCGCTTTTTAAATCTCTAATATCTTCTAAGATATTCATTTTTTTTATTTGCTGTAAAGGGCAATTTTGATCTACATGAAATGCACAACGTATCTAATGTATTTAATTGGATAAGGAATAATACTGTATTGTTTAAAATAGTTTGATAAATAACCCATAATTTTTTTGTAATATGTAAAAGATAAAAATGGTTACTGTGGGTTATCCTTAGAAGATAAACATATCCCATAGGGGACTTTTTTATTGATCTTTTTAAGATATACAATTCCATAGTACATTAATTTGATCTATCTCGTAAGGTTTAGCCAGCGTTTGCAATGTAAGCGCACAAAAATATGTTTGTTACGACATGACATTACAAATCTTTGAATTTCTCGACTTTTCTCTACAATAATATGCATGTATACTACATATAAACCTTCCTCTTGAATCACTCTATCTATTGGTGAAAACCGCATGAAAATCCGTTCAGTAGTTTTTCCGTTTATCGCGAACAGACAGACAGACGCGGTGGGGGACTTTGTTTTATAATATGTAGTGATAAGTAGAAAAAAGTAACAAAATATATTAGTACTAGCAGCGCCCCGCGGTTTCACGCGCGTAAGTCCCGATCCCGTGGGAATTTCGGAATAAAAAGTAGCCTATGCTTTAATCCAGGTCTCCAGCTATCTACATACCAAGTTTCATCGCAATCGGTTCAGTGGTTTTTGCGTGAAAGGGTAACAAACATCCATCCATCCAAACTTTCACATTTATAATATTAGTGGGATGTTCGTCGCTAGTTCAACGGTAGGGCTTTTATTATTCATATTAATTGCCAAAGCCATCATGATCCAAACTTCATACTCGCCGACCGTTCTCAGTTGGGCACATAAGCAGAAAAACTTTCAGCTTTTATAAAACGACGAAGGTCTGGCGATCACGGGTTTTTCGACTATTAGCGAAAATCGATAGAAAACACCCAGCCACCCTATTTTTAAATGGACACCACGTAATTAGTTACCAGGAGGGCTTCTTTTCAATTCCTTCAAGAGCATGGCATATGTTCAACCCTTCATGTATAACATGAAAGGGGATACGACCCAGAAAATTCCTAAGGTTTATATTTATTTTCTTAATTTTTTATGGAAAATTCTACTACTGTTTTTTAATCTAATTAATTTAATAATACATTAAGAAAAACGCGTGATGTGTCTTTGGGACACCTGGTTCACACGGTCAGCATTTTTTGTTGCACTAACACTTTTTTCCGTCTGCCGCCGTGGCCGCGAGCGTCTGAAGTGTAACATAGGGTATTAGGAACTTCGTTCCAAAAACTATATAACTTTAGTAACATTTATCAGTAAGTAACGTTAGTAGATTATTATATTATTTCAATATTTTTTTATTAATATTTTGTTTTATTCTTTAAAGTAGAGTACGTGACAGACTATGACAGTGGTAAATCGGCGGCATAATATAAGCGGGACAATATTGTCACGGGCTGAGGTTCGGGATTAGAAATGTAAACCAATTCATTGCCAAAATAGACACAATTTATTTCAATAATTTACAAATAACACAACACCACTAATAATCACTATTACACTTCTCTAATCACTTGTACTTCGGCACTTATCACACTTGTTTTCTCGCTGATTACTCAACTTAAACTCTCCTCATACAATAGCGTAATGCAACTGCTTTTATACTCAAAACGTTATTTCATGGAGAGATCGCGACTTTTTTACATTCGTTACATTTCAAAAGATGGCGTGCAACTCAATTTAGGTAATGACTTCCTGTATTCGACAGTCCCGCCCGCGGGTCTTTATGCTTAACAATATCATACTTTGGAAAACACGGGTAACACTGTCTGTTACAATGTAAAACCCCAGTAGTAATAGTTTTCACTATTCGTGGGCCTGGATGGATGGATGGTTAATAATCTGAAAACTTTTTTTATGAAATGGAATAGGCGTTTGACTTCCAACTCACATGATGGAAAGTGATGTTGAAGACAAAGATGGTACACTCCTATTCAAGAGAAACCTATTCACTCTACACTTGAACGTTCCAGAATTAAAATTTATGGGAAGAGTAGACGCAGGTAGCTCATTTTACGCCTTGGCGACTCGAACCAAAAAGAAGGTGTGTCAAAGCGACAACGAAAAGACGGAACCTCTGTCTGCGCCTAGTAGTCCGTTAACGGAATGGTGAGGGTTTAATTAATTCGAAGAGGGCTTTCGCACACTAAGTAAAGGGAATCCTATAAAAAACCGATAAGTGGGTGACTTTATAACGATGCTCAAGGGTATGTAGTTCCCTATTCGTAAGCACATCGTCATTTATGAGCCTACGAGCTCTTCGGTCAACAGAGTCCAGAGTTTCTAGGTGGTACTTAGCTGAATGATGAATTATATTCTAGATGAATTATATATATCCAACCAAAAAAAAAACTTACGAATATGCAAAAATTACACAATCAGTCTCAATAGTCCAAACTCAACAGTAGTCAAAATTGTTTCCTAGGAAAACGGAAATCAGAACGCAAAAATGAATATTATAATATTATGAACTTCAAAACTATGTCAAGTTCATAAAACAATAGACAAAGATATTATTGCTCATAAATATATTTATAATAGTAACATGATTATTACCTACTTGCATTGCGAACTGATTATTTCATTAGTAGGTATTATATATTTATTAGACACAGAATCATTCCGTTATTTATCCTTAAACGGTTATTAGGTAGGTACTATATGCACCAATTACAAACGATCGGTTTTGCTGTTAAATATACCACACTACTGATGCAACCATAATCCATCGTTAGTCTCAGAAGTGGAAACAATAGTGAATGATAAAGATCCTTCTTTTTAATAATCGTCTTTCAACAGTCACCACGCCACGCCTGCGTTCCCAACCTAAAAGTTTTATTTCCAAAGTTAGCGTGAAATACATGGCCATTTATTTTCCAAATATATACCTTTTCGGACACTTACAAGTCGAGTAGTTCTGGTCAAACTAGATGGTGCCGCATGCCGGTATTTCCTATTATAAGATATGATACGTCCATTACAAACAACGAAGATTTGCAATTAACTTGCATTCAATTCAAAATGTTTATAAATATCAAATCTTTAGGTTTTTCTATAGACTCAAAGAAAAAAACATGAGAACACTACCATCAGTCAGCCGTATACGTCAGTAGCCGTGTCATGTCAGTTATGATGTATCTAGCATTCCTGCGTCCTGGTTACGGTTAATTATGACTGATGTTAAAACGGACAGCGGAACTTATCGTGTACCTACTCTTGGCATCTATATTGGTGGTATACAATCAGAAAAATGCCCAAATATTGATTTTGGGTACCGTTTTTAATAGAACTGGTAAATACAATGTTGGCTAATAACACTATATAGATCAAATCATTTGAAAAAGTACAACCGAGTTAAATGCTATTCGCCACCCTTGGGGTGCAGGTGCATGCATGATTTCTTCGCCTATCGTAGGTACATTGTAAAAAAAAACAATCGAATAAAGAACATTCTCGTTTTTAAGTATATTTATAAATAAAAGACCCCACACGGTATACATATTAGAACTTTTATTTTAAAAGAAACAAGACGCAAGAAGAAACAAATGTGAGCGGCGCCAAAACAGCATACGTTTCAGCCACGCCCAGTAAGCCACAAACTGATTTTCAGTGTAAATAATGGTAAGTTCAGTTTGAACAATTGTCTCAATTTGACATTATGTGTCAAATTGAGACAACTCAGACAGAGGCCGGCCCTGGCCAGTGCCGTGGTTTCAGGACTAATCTGTGTAAAGGTATACCTTGTGGCGACTTCCACATACAACAAAAACATACTCCAACATCATCTAGAAAAGACGAGCTGTACTGTGTAGTAATGAAAGTTCTCGTTCCGATTAGTATATATACAGACAGCTTCCCAACATCAACCGTTGGGTTGCCGCGGAGGATCGTAATACCCGTTCCTCTACAACCTCAACCTCGGCTTGTCTCCTCAAAGTCGGTTTGAATTCGACTAAGCCACCTCTTCCTTGAGGTACCTCGAGGGAGTATCAACACGTAAAAAAAAACCTTCCTTGAACAGATTTTAAGTCTTTGCTCAATTCCGAAGAGAGATTTATGAAGGCCTGATTTATATTGTCCATTTACTTTGTGACTTAGTGTGATAATTTCGTATTATGTAACTTAGTGTTCTATTGTTCTATCTAGTGCACTAGTTAGAGGTCTACAAATTGTATAATGTGACGGCCTTTACGCCCGAAATACAGTCAAGTTTTTGCATATATAGAAGTAGATCCTATAAAAGCAATGCTGTGTTCATTTATAACTGCCATGCTAGATAATAATGACTTTAGTTTTAATTTATGTAAATTTTGCTAGTTTATATTTGGTAGGTATATAATATCTACACAGATGTGAACGCTATAAAATTTGAGAAATAAATTATAGAAGTTCAGGACACGAACTCTTTGCGTGTACTTAAACTGTTTCCTCCCCTCCGTTCCTTTCTGTTACTTTAAGATTTATTAGAATTAGAACAATGGCAGAACAGGCCCAGAGAAAGTAAAGTTATTCTCTGGGAAATTCCTCGAAAAAAAATGTGACGTGAGAAAGAGAAAAACGTAGTAGCACAACAAAAGTAATGTGTAAAATGAAATGAAACAAAGCCGATTGAAATTATGCCGTAAAAATACTAAACAAGGAAAAAATTATGTTTGGAAGGAACATCTGGTGAATACATCATTTTTTACTTATTTATACTTGCCGTAAATACAGTAAATCGGCGGTTTCTGGAGTCCCCTCTGCCGTACCTCATGACTGAGGTACATCCCGGGGTAACCAGAGTCACATGAGTCAGCCTGTGACCACAAACCGTGCAATCTGGTCGAAACGTCAGGCAATACAAATGTATTTAATACCTATTGATCGCATTAATTCCCGTATACATCATTTAATACTCATTGTAATTAAATATATTTATGTTGATACAGCGCCAGTAACACCTGCGCAGTTTCAAACCTTCATAGACTAAGGTGAAGGTTTACACGAAGCGGACCGTATTAGTAGTGCAGTAAAACGTCTCTATACTTTAAATAACCTGATATTGCCCAGTCAAGGAACTAAAATACCTAAATTATAGATTACCACGTATTTTTTTTTTTGATAAATAGCAAAAAAATAGGCCGATTTGGAATTTCGATACCCGCAGTCGGGACAAGTGGGCCGTAATTTTTTTTAACAATTTTATTTTAAAAATCCTTTTTTTTTACATACGTGTGATATCTCGTTTTCAGTACGTTTTTCGTCATTTGTGCCCAAAGCATTTTTGTTTTCCATTAAGTCTGAAGTCTGAAACTTTCTGAAATTCTAGCTTGTGATGATACTAAAAAGTGCTACTATACCTTTTAGCTAGATCGGTTTTAAACTTTTTAAATTAATAACGATCATTTTTTTTTAACCTTAATTACAAAATGCGCCATTTTTTATCTAAACTACTAAAACTAGTCGGAGCAGCTTAGATAATTAAAAAAACCATTTGGGTTTATGAGCCCGTTGGAATTTTTCAGAAATATCGATTTTATAACGATATTTTGAGGTTTTTTCATGCGAGACGTATAAAACTACATAATTTTCTTTCTTTTTTTTCAAATAACCGGTTTTTAATTTCTAATATATTTAATAAAATATTTAAAAAAAGGGATATATATATATATTTTTAATACGTTGAAAAAGGTTTAAAAAAAGGATATTCGGCCAGGAAGCCTGCAGAATATTTGGTATTCGGCATGTGGGCGAATACACTATTCGTTGCAAGTCTAGTCTACATCGATGTAGGTGTATTTATTTAGAAAATGTAATACACACCGATTAAAATGTCGATGAACTACGGACGCAATATACCTCATTACAGGAACAATCATACCGGAAATAACGTGGCTAAATTAAAAAGGACATCCGATTACTAAAAAGAACAATAATACATGAACACATATTAACAGTATGCACATAGTAACAGAATGAATCAGTGTGGCTGAATGTTAATTAGTTTACAATGGTCAGTCAGATAATTGGCTGAATAGGTGTGTATATCGTAGCCTTAGAATAGTGTGAACATAAAAATTAACAGGTAAATTATGTATATGTAGTTCACTGTTGGCTGGAAATTTTCAAGGATAATTATGTCATGCATAGAGTGTATTAAACTTGAATTAGAAAATTTGCTTGTATCCTGGCTGACTGCATATTTAAGATTCTACTCCATACACCTAAGTCCGTGGCCATCATCATCTTCCTGTCCTTTTCCCAATTTTCATTGGGGTCGGCGCAATGTGTAACATTGCAAAGGATTAAGGCAGGTTTCTTTTATGGCCGGCCCCCTTCCTAACACCAACTCCCTTTGGGAATGTAGTCGTTTTAAGACGGGAAAGAAGGAAGAAGGTAAATTTGTGTAAGGAAAAGTGGGTAGAGAGAGGAACCTAGAGTAAGGGATACCGCAAGTCTCCGATAGGGAACGGGACTTAGCCGGCAGTAGCTCGCAGATGCCGGGGTCGTGTATCCTGCCATGTATTTCTTGTGTCTAAAGAGGCCACTAGAACAGGAAAAACAGCCTACCTAAGTCCGTCGCCATTAAACTAATTTGTGTCAAAGTCGTCTTGTTAACTTTGTCCATTTATACTGTTTGTTCTTCGCTCTTGTGTAAGCCCCCAATGAATAGGTACCACGACTCCGTAAATTTATGTCCAGATTTTCTCCAGACGGAAAATCCGACGGACTTTAACTAGCTTTCACAAAACGCTAGCCCAGCTGTCGTACGCGGCAGATCTCTGCAAAGGACTGCTTCCTCTAAGCCTGCAAAGCCTGATGCTCTCAAGGTAGAGCTCTTGCAGCCCGATGATCGTTCAGCGCTCTTTCATGTAAGCTAGACTCAGTGAAAAATAATAAGTGTTAGTGTGTGTGGTTATCATCCTTGATCATCCATTGGCAGAGTGAATAAGATTTTCGTGATGAAGGATATATTTCTCTTAACTACTCAAACTCAAAACCATTACATAAGTAGAAGTTTTAAGAACTAAAAAAGTTACTATGTCTCAACCAAAGATTTTATTAAAATTGTAAGGTAGCGGCAAAGTCATTTGCGGGTCACTTTCGACCACCTACTTCTGGGAAGTCACACAGTACACTAATGACAGTTTCGGTCTTCTATAAGAAGACCCCAGTGTACATCTCTAGCCTACAATACATCACTGAGGTAAAAGTCATTGTGAAGAACATGCGCCAGAAGCTGAACTACGAGCCGAGAGTGCATCTGCTGGAGTCGCGCCGCAACGTCGACTTCAAGGCATTCGTGGTTCGAAATCTTGTTAAATACTAGCTAATTAGAAAGGCCCCAAGATTTCATTTACCGTATGCTTGGCTGTCTTGTACAATATCATGTTTTCTCTATAGAACAGATTAGATATTTCTGTATAACAATATGCCACTTAGCGTACAATACCATATTAGACCGCTTCCCTGAACTGAATACAGACTTCAATGCCTTGTCCTAGCATGTGGGGGAAATAGAACCCCAACAATATTTTCAGCACAGTAATCACGTTAAATTTCGATTTTGCATAGTAGAGATAGAAAATGTAGAAAAGCCTATTCCTGAGATGCCCATGCCAAATTATATTTAGAATACAAACCATTATACAACTGGTAGGACATAAGAAAGTCATGACTTTCCTAAAGCCAATAGGTCCTGTCACTTCTTAATATGAGATTATTGAACTTCCTTAAAACTAATTCAAAGGCAGTTGATATCAAATTGCTGTCCAGATATGATAGATTAAAACAATTATTGGTGTTTTATGTAGCTCTTCTTTTTTTTTTAAGGACTATTAGTATAGTGGTTTCGTACACAAAAGTTATTGACCTCAAGTAGATCACTTATCTCAGTTTTTAGTGAGTTCATGATATCAGTCTGAGGGATTATAGGCAAGTCTAGTCTAGGTTATAACTACTAAATAAACCATAGCTACATGAAAAATTTAGTTATCTTTCTTATCAAAATCATACCTCTGATTGTAGTGACTGATAACTAATGAAACTACATGGACATGGCTATGTTTGATAACAATCTCAAATGATTGAATTGATAAATTCAGCTTGTTTTATTTTGAGAGTACATTAATAGTTATAGGTGTACTACTAATAGTATGGAATCACTTCTTCATTTTTTTTTTGTTAGATACTAGGATAAGATGAATACCAATCAGATACTGAGAATTTAAGAAACTACAATTGTCATTAATGAACAGTGTGAACATTTTTATGTTTTTTCTAGTGTAATAGTTCTTTTTATTGCTTAATATGCCACTAATAGATTAGATGTGAATTTTTATGAGTTAGTGTTTCTTTGTGAGTACTAACTCATGTCATGCAGATCCAGCACAAAAACAGATTACAGGTATAGATTATTAGGTACACAAAAATGTAGGAATCATTTGTCAAAAAAATGTAATTTACAGTTATCAAATATTTATTGAAGAATTAAAAATAGGCTTGTCCCACCCAGCATCAACCACAGCGAGTGAATTACTTGCAAGGTTTTGTATGTAATGAACTTTAATATCTGTGTAGAATAATCAACAGGAAACTAGTTTATTAGGTCCTGTTTATGACTATATTATGATTATATTATGTTTATGACACTGATTTTAATTATAATAATAACATATCTGTATAGACAACTAGTTTACATAGTTCATTTGTTATATTGTACTAGTAGCTACCCGGCAACACATTGCTGTGAGTAAGTAATTTACAATAAAAAAAATGTTGTGACTATAAATTGAAATAAAAACGATCCTATCTCTCAAGTTGGACCAAACTGCACACAGTGTCCAAAATTTAATTCAAATCTGTAGGTTACGTTTAGTTCATCATGAAGAAACAATGTTACATGAAATTTGTATATTCTTCTGATAAAAATGGCAACCAGACAGTTCTGTATAGAAAGTAGTTAATCCATAGATGGCTACTGAACATTTTAGATACAAGGGATATCAATCTGTTAAGGATTCAATTATATATGTTTTAAAACTATGTGAATTGGGCAGAAGAGATATAGAATAAATAGATCTATCGTATATATACTTAGATCAGTAGAAAAATAAATATAAAACTATAAAAATAAAATATTCAAAAAAATTCAAAATCATAGCGCATTTTCTGCAGACTACTTTCAATTATCTGTGACTTGCTAGCTTGCATAAGAAATTTATACAGTGCACAATAAAATATTAAATATGATTTAAATGGAATTTCTAATTTAACAAAAATAGCAGTCACAGATTAGGTACCTATATAAAATATGATTATAAAACTAGACTTTAAATATAAAAAATAAATTACCTGGTACATTATTTATGGGCACCAATGCCCCATCTGGCGACGAGTCCTCTTCATCAGACATATTGGATCCGTTCACACCATCAACCATTGATCACTCACTTAAAAGTCAACTGTCCAAATCACTTCATGTTCCACTACACTATGTTCTAAGAGATTCATGTACAAAATCTACACTTAATAAAACAAGGCAAGATTATTGTTTAATCTGTGTCGCAGTGTTCCATTGTATAGTCTCCGGTATCTGAAAGATGTTTACCATTGCCTGCATTATTAATTAAAAAGTTTTATCTTTTTTTTTTTGTCAGTAGTGTTCACTTCAAAATTTTTATTGCTCAATTTTTTACATGAAATTGTAAGCTTTCATTTTATTACAAACAATTAGAAGTAGTGTAATTAATGTAATCTCAATAACAGGTATTTAATGGTGATGCCATCAAACTGATAGCTAGCTGATAGTAATGTGTAATTTATCAGTGTATGTACTATTTACTAATACAATTTGTTTATTTATGTAACTTTAGGTACAATTTATACAAACAAATTAAATCTTGAGTTATATACCTTAAAAAACTTTCGTGAGAGAGCATATAACATAAACTAATAAGAATAGGTTTTTCATACATTAATAAAAAAAATAATACAAAGTGACTCACTTAGAAGAACTCAAATTAGAACCAAGAAAATATGCTGTTACCTAATATAAACAGTAAGAAATACGTCGATGTTGTGACATTGTCTACGATTATCGCTCCTGCCTACTACCGACCGAGACTAGGGTCAACAAGAAATTAATCATGATTTTCGCCATTGTCTAATGAATCAAAGGCAACTACTGCTTTCTATTCGCTTATTACAAGGTTGCGGGTGTCACACAATACCAGAGTGCTTTCGCAATCCCTTACAATCAAACTTAAACATTTTTTTACGCCAAAAAAAGAATACGATCATCATGACATATTGGTACGATTTCCGCATCGCGACTATAAATAAACAATAACATATACTTGCATGTTACAAGTATATCGATCCGTTGATACATTTCTATTTTCAATATATTTTTATATCGTTTCGAAGTGAACACAATACCACTAAGATCTTAACCTATATTTTTTCTATCGATTGTTATGCAAAAACACTTAGATGAGTCATCGTTTACACTTTTGTCAAACACCACAATCACAACTTCGTGATAATCACCTGAATATTCTGTTGGGTTTGATTGCTTTATGCTATGGCTACTAAATCATTTTGTATAAATTATTTTTCGACCCTTTCGAAGCAGACATTTTACTCGGGACACTGTCGGTATTGCTAGAAAAAAAATCAGTTGCCTTTAATTTCAAAACTTTATATTAAAATATTAATTCCATAGTTATTTAATTTTATGAGATACTTAAATAGTCAAATATATATGTTAAATATTTAAAGTTGTATGTACACAATGTTTGCTATAAAATAGTAAGTGGTAAATTATTCTTTTTCTTAAATTTAATGTAATTTTGTGACAATCTTAATCTTATTCTCAGGCTTATGGTGCGATATTATTAGTGATTTTTTAAATTATTTCGGCAATGAAAGTCAAAGAGATTGTTTTTAATATATGTCTTCCATAAAAATCTTTTCTCAACAGATCTGAAAAATGTAGCTACTGTTTGCTAAATTCAGAAGTCGTCAGACTGGCAACGTCCTTAGCGGATGTGTAGTCGGAAATGTACTTGAAATTATCTAACAAATTCATTGTTATTAAGAAAATAATCCTTTTGTTTACAACAATTGAAAGATTTTTAATATCATTAAATCTTATTTTAATTAAAAATGTGGTCATAATTGAACATTTTTGAGTGTTATTCACAGAATACAATAAATTCCATCGGAAGAAGTATCTCCATTGATAGAGCGTCATTCGTACGTAATGGAGTCGATGTTCTTTTCAACAAGTTGTAATTGAAATAATTATATAATTTTGGTCGAAATATCACATAAAACTGTTTATATTTGTGTGTTACTGGATTGCAGTGAATGGTTATTAATAATTTATGGATACCAAAAGCAATAATAAGCATTCAAACAACCTCGATTTATCAATGGTATGTGTGACATCAAAATATTTTGGAAAGTTCATTGAAAATCTAACTATAATATAGTTTATTTGTTGTAATTTTACGTCAATATCTTTATTTATCCTTTAATTTTTGTTCTGTGTGTTATTCTAACAACGTGCTATGTCGTAATTCGACAAATATGCGAAGGCTTTGTCGCCCGCGTAATTGAGTAGCTAAACGGAAAGGTCATGCATTCATATTCACCTTTTTGTTTCCAGAACGATGGTCGTCTTTATATAAGAGGCATCGTGGTGCACGAACAACGTATATTATAGGACTGGGTGTGAAATAATAATTGTGTTCATGGTTTTGAGGGGGCATCTTTGTGGACCACAGTCAGATGAAGGTATGGCCTCAGATCAACCCGTAAAAAAGAAACAGCGAATCGACGCACCCGACATCGACGATGCTAGTGATAGATCTACAGAGGATGCACTCACAGATATATTTGATTCGGAGACACCACCTGCTGAGACTTCAGAGGAATTTCCATCAAGAAATGGTGAGTCACCAGACAGTGGAACTGTTAGTGAGGATGCCGTTGACTGTTCAAGTCTCCTGAGGCTCCCTTGTGACACTAATGTAGAAATCATACCCTCTTGCTCTACTTCGGCTGCACACTGGAATTCTGAAGATGATAAACTTCTTGCTGAACTACGGATATTACAAGATGGCCTTGTTGGTCAGTGTTTATGTAGATTTGATGAGGAAGTAGTATCAAATTTGTTTGACAGACGACTTAACATTGTTTCCTGGCCTCTGACATGTTCCCTCACATATTTATCCACTATGCAGCTAATGTTTGATATATATTTAAAGCAAAACAGTACAGGTACAATATGTTCAAAAATAATGCAGGCATGTGACATATTTGTAAGAAATAGACATGATTGGATTACTGAGGTTGTAGAGTTGGCAGATCATAAGAGTAAATTTATAACGTTTGTAGCCAGTAGAGTACTAGCTAGTTTTCTAATTGTCTCCAAAGACACCGTAGATGAAAATTGGCTGCAGCAGATAGCTGAAAATATTTATCTATTTGATAGAATCAATAGGATCACAGTACAAAAAATAAATTTCAGTCTAGATATTATAAAAAGGATAGTTGAGTGGAAGGATGTTGAGCAGCATCCTCTAGAAGATAACAGTTACATGAATTCAGGCAATATTCAAGTACAAGAAGATAACCCATTTCGAAGTAGCTTAGGATATAGCAGTGGTAATGATATGCCTTCAAGTTCCCACAGTAATTTACAAAATTCATTCTCAAATCTTCAAACACAAAATACTCCTTCAACATCATCATCAGAACAAGAAAGGCCAACAACTTTCAAACTCCATGAACCAGTATTAAAGTTATCAAGTAATGAGCAGAGGGAAATGGAACAATCGGAGTCACCTGAACCTCCACAATCAAGGATAGAAAGGGTCAATGAACACGGCTGTGTGACCATAATACTGACAGATTCTGAATCCTTTGACACATCACATATCAAATGCTTGACGATTAAAACGTTAGAGCACCACTGGCCTGTACTGGTGAAAAACATGAAGCTTCTTCTATTAAGGTACCTGAATTTAGCTAATTCTGAAAATTGTATTTTAACATTTTTCTCACTATGGGAGAATATTATAAGTGTGAAAGCGAATCTCTCAGTTATAGACACGAAGCCATTTTATGCTGATCTACAGAGTTTTGTAGATTTGTTACGAAATACAGTGTTGCCAAGTCTAATATATACTCATTTACTAAGTTTGTTCAATGAGGTCCTGTGTTATGGGTCAACATTAGCACTACAAGATATTTTGCCTGAAGAAATTTGTTGTTTGGCTCACTCAATAGTAAGATTTGTGAAAGATTTCAGATTGTTAAGTGATGTCAGGATACAAACAAGCAGAAGTGGTTTTGGGTTCTTAGGGCATGAATGCACTATATTACGAGATTACTCATTAGGCCCCGAAATTGCGCCTTTATCATCTTCCATTCAGTTAGTAGATCAGAGTTATGGAGAGGATGAAAATGAGGATACTGTGCAGTCTAGATCTGAAATAGACAAAACTATGTTACAAAGGATGTCATTATTAGTGCTAAAATCAGTAGCGGTCACTGTAAAAGAAATGCGATGTGATTCATCAGACAGTTCAATAGATTCATCTGATTATAATGCTATTCAAGACATGCAAATTGTAGAAAGATCGATCCGAGATGTCCTTAAAAAATTAGATGTTTTCATCAGAAACAGCTTAGAATTTCATCCTGAGACGCCTTTTACCAAAATGCTGATTCATTTATTTAGTGAACAGGATGATTATCTCATAGAGTCCATGGTTTGCACACTTGATATTACTGTAGGGATTGTGTACAGGAACTCTATGTATCCAGACCTAATACCCATGTTAAATCCTATATCTTCATTCATAGAATTTCTGAAGGTAGTCTCTCACGACAGTGATGTGTTGTTAGACTACTTAGTCAGCAATGAGACATGTTTCCTGCTGTATTTGTTAAGATTTTTGAAATATGTGCGGAGAAACTGGCCTAAATTCTTGGAGACATGTCAGCAGGCTGATTCTGGAGGCAGCAGAGGTCTTGAAGACACCATGAGGGTTCTAATAAGATTGAGACTACAAATAAGTCGATTGGTTTCTAGATCTCTCTTCCCATACAATATAAGTCCTGTTCTAAGATTGTTGGAGGTCTGTGAAAGCTTATATGAAGGAAATGAATTTAGTTGAAAATACACTTAAGGTTCATTTTTGTAAATACATTTCAGTAATTTAATAATAATTCTAGACAATCCCATCTGTGTGCACTAAACTCAATAGTACTGAACCGTAAGCTAACACATCACAACATTGTATTATCAGTATGTCATCTAATTCTGTCTCAGTTTACAAAGTTAAATATCTTTGATACCTTTTTGCAAGGCTGGGTTTATGACAAGACATTACACAATCTCTTGTCTCTCCTTCACGTTAATATGTCACAGATTGTTCTAGAATGCTTTTCTTAAATTGAAATATACTATCCAACCTACAAAGACTGCCAACTCATCTAACATTCCAAACTTTGCTTAGATATCATGGAATAATTAAGTAGTATTTAGTTTAACTAATTTATAATAATTATAATATTGTAATATTTGTAACAATAATTTAGTTATAGTGTGTATGTAATTATGTTACTCAGTCTTCCTTGTAGAGTATGTTCCTTTTTTAATCCTATAATTTTAAAATTATGGGTAAAAAGAAATTATGTAACAGGAACAATAGTGTTAAAATTGTACTTTCTTTAAAGTATAGTATTTTTTTGCAAGTAATGAATAAGATTACCTCCCCCACATAATGTGCCTTACCATTCTGTAAAAATAAGGTGCTCAATAATAATGTTTTATGTAGAAGTGCAAGTTTTTCAAGAAAATCTAATTTATATCATATAACCCCGTTTTGCATAATAGTTGTAGGATAATTGTTTAGGTGATTTTAGGGTTAATTTATTATAGCTAGTTATTCGGTTGTATTATATATTGTTTAGTTTGCATATAAAATGCGGGTCTAATACATTTTTTGTTTTAAATTATATTCCATGCCACAACGATGTAAATAAATGCCATCAATTACCATTTTATGATTAAATGTAATCAGTATTAATACAATATCCTAATTTATATCAACATTATAATATAATAAAAAAAAATATTATTATATGGTAAACTTATTTTCGTTCGAGAAATGAGCAATATATTACAATATAAACACAAAAGAATTAAGTAATAATGAATTTAGGGTACGGAAATAATAAATATATGTTTATATTGTAGTAACTGGTAACTACAGCCAATACTTAGTTATATCACTATATTTCAAAAAGGACGAGGTTCTTCTCAATTAAGCAGTTTTCTTATCTTTCCTGTTTGTGAAAGAAATTTGAATTATTCTTAGCAGTAAAAAAAACCGAATGAGAGTTGAAAGTGGTATATTTCCGCTCTTCAAATTAATGGGTGTAATTTATTTATAATATGTATCTATTTAGAAATATATAAGTATGTTTACCAGCAGTCTGGTTGCCATAATACAGGCTCTGCCTAGTTTGGGATCAGACTGTCGTGTGTGAGGTGTGTAGTTATTATTATATTATCCACTGGTAATTGTAAAGTAACTTGTTTTGTTTATTTTATATTCACAAGTAATCAAAACGAACTTCAAGACTTAATTAGAAGAATTATAAGCAAAAGCAATTATAAACTATGATTTCTCAAATTTGTATCAATTATACATCATTTATAACCAATTTTATTTAATATAATATCCTTGTTCCTAGTTCGAAATTTTACTTTTGCTAAATACTTCCTGATTAGCGAGCCAAGAAATAAGTTTACCACGTAATAAGTTATAACATCAACTACGGGATCTTATATTATGTTTTAAAAATAGCTTTAAGTGATAGAACGACAACAGACTGTTATGTAGGTATAAATTTGTCCATTTTGTTACTTCCATTTAGTTCTAAGATGTTAATGTAGTAATCTTTTCATTGGATGTTATTGATACAACAGCTGAATCTCAAATTTTGATGGAGTCTCTGTCCAGTTAAGTAACTTAATTTCAGTATACTTATATGAAATTAAGCAACAATTTGTGAAAAGAGTCTATATATTACTTACTTCATGATCTTGCCAATAATGCTGTTATGATACAAATATATGAGTATTTATGTCTATAAATTTATTTCATACTTTTCAATCTTTGCCTGCATTGGTTCATATACCAATATGTTTTCAGATAACATAATGATCAAATTGTAACATGTTATATTACACTAACATGTTATAAGTCAGCGGTAGCGGATGTGTGTATTATGTCTAAGGATAAAGTGTGACAAGAACATGCACTCGCAATGTAGCATAATGGCTACCTGTGAACCCACTTCTAACAAGCACTTGCTTAGCTGGAGGGGTTAACAAGAATACTAGTAATGTGTAATGTATGTTCAGGCTCCTAGATGCATGTATGTATACTTTCGTTTGTGCCTTATCTTGCTAACACACGGATGTGAGATACATATTATATGCTAAACCGTGCAGCTCCCTGGGTTCAAACCTACAAAAATAAATAAAATTTAATTCTTGAAGAAATGTTTGCTAACAGACTACGTTAAATGTTTTGGCTTCAGAATAATTATGTAATATTCCTAAATTTTTATTATTTTAACTTGTGGAAATGCAAAATTTGTATTTATAATAAGCCGTAATTTAAATACTTGTTATTGTTAGGTAACAATAATTTAATTTAAAATAACAACATTAAAATGAAATATTTTTGTAGATGATGACAAATCTCTGTTTTATTTTTACCTCATTAATAACAGGAAAAAATTTCCAATTTAAAATACCCCCGACTCGAAAATCCCTTCAACGATCAGAAAAAGCTGATGATCTTCGAACGGCTGAACAGATTTTCTTAAATTATATCTAAGAACACTCCCGACTAATTCACCTTTCAAACGAAAAAAACAAAATCAAAATTGGTTCAGCCGTTCGGGAGCTACGATGCCGCAGACAGACACTCACACGTCAAACTTATAACACCCCGTCGTTTTTGCGTGGGGGGTTAAAAAGAAAGACAATGTAGTTGGAATAGGTCACGAATTTGCATCAGACGTTACATTCGTCCATATCCCGTGGCACAGACTGGAAACCATCGGTTGTATAGATAAGGTTCTCTTACTCTTTAGAAGTTACGCGCAGGATACAATACAACCTAACCAATGAGCTAAATGCAACTTGGCGTACCGCAAGGAACTCTACTGGCCCTAATTGTGTAAGTAGAACAGATTTCTAGCCGAATCAGAAACTCGCGACTGAGCCAGAACCTTGACCCCACAGAGGAGAGGACCCCACAAATTTAAACAGCATTACTTTATTAGCTTTTGTGTAGTGGGACCAGAACTCCGAGGGATGAAGCGGTCCTCTCTTGTTAAGGATATTTGAAGATATACATACATATGTATATGACTATACGAAACTGCCAACACCTTTTTACCGATCACCTGGAAAGTGTAGCAATCATACCTACCTGTGTTTTCATAAAGGTTTATAAGGTGAGATAATGATAGTGGCATTTATGTGGCACGAACACATGGTACTCCCACATTTTTAGGAAAGACATCTATTTAGATAACTTTAGCAAAACCTTATCTAAATACAAAATTTGATTCTAGTTAGAGCCAAATCCGATTTACTTATTCCCTACCCAACCCTAAACCTGCCGCTCATTAACGTGTTCCAGCAGTATTCAAGTAGTCTGTAGTCCCAATGAGTGGTGGCAGTGAGATGATATTAAGTTATACCAGAAACAGACCTTGTTCGAACTTTTTAAGTTATTAATTCATGTTTATGGAATGATTTCTACTTCGAGGTGGTATGAGAAATATGGAAGGTTTGAATATTCCGAAACTAAATAGCACAATAAAAATGATCTTTTTTAGGGTTTCGTTCCTCAAAAGAAAAAAAAGGAACCCTTATAGGGAGAGAAGATCACTTTGTTGTCCGTCTGTCTAAGACCCTTTTTCTCAGGAACCTGTGGACGCATCAAGTTGAAATTAATCTCATTAATATTATAAATGTAAAAGTTTGGATGGATGTTTGTTATTCTTTCACGCAAAAATCATTGAACCGATTGCGATGAAACTTGGTATGTAGAACGAGACTTGGATTAACGTATAAGCTACTTTTTATCCCTCGGGATCGGGACTTACGCGGATGAAACCGCGGGCCGCTGCTAGTACTAAATAAATGCGGTCCCTTGAAGCTGTAAAAAAATAAATCAACGCGTGGGTACTTCATATTGATCTAGAATCATGAAATTTGGTAAGAAGCAAGGTCTTTCAGCACAAATCCGAAAGACGTTAATTTGTTGTTATCTCACATTTAAAAAATTGTTTTTGTGAGTACCACCTTAGGTAATTTTGCGGTTGGAAAGTTGACAATTGTCGTACATCGATGTATGGGAGAGTATGTTTAGAACCGCAAAGTTAAGTTTGTCTTTTGAAAAAGACGAGCAAAAATCTTCGAGAATTGATTCCCGAGATGGACTTAATATCTATCTACATCGAAGTTTGTTTTTTTACGGATCCCTCGGTGCGCGAGTCAGACTCGCACTTGTCCGGTTTTTTTTCATGTAATCGATTTACGAGTTGACGTTCAACGAGTACCTCCCCAATCAATGGTCTTTTTGTTTAGGGATAATTAGGAGATTTTTGTTACAGTTGACAGTTGGTAACACAAGACCGCGATAAACTACGACGGTTTTATTTCTTCAAGTATATAGTATTGTTTGTTACGCTTTTATGTGTTGAAGCCACAACGCTAAAGTCCAGATGACTGTCAAGTTCAGCCAGGGGCGGATCTAGCAGCCTGCCTTGGGGGGAGGGAAGGGGGGGCGAAACCAAAAATATTGCCTTGTTAAAAAAGTTACTGACTAAATTTTTTTTGGTTGGAAAGGACTATAACCTCGACTATGTCCTATACCTAATTATTGTTTAATTAGATGAAATTATTTTTCATAAATTTGACTCTGGCTACTGAAACTTAAAACTACAAGCGAGTTTAGAATATATTGGACGCAATTTTTCGTTTTTTAAGTTTTTATATAGGTTTTAAAAAGCTTAGGGGGGGGGGGCGATTGTAGCTCCGCCCCTGATTAAATTAGATAACTTATATTTATTAAATACATTTTGTAATTAGTGCCTCCTGTGTTCAGGGCCTTTGGTGCCCGGGGGCCCCCTCAGGCCGTGGGCCCGTGGCATTTTGCCCGCTCTGCCACCCTATTGTTACGCCATTGGTCAAGTTCAAAAACAAATGGCTATGAATAAAACCAAAACGATACGTATCACCAATTGTATTTCTAATCATAATTTACAACATATTTATAACATACATAGCATTGTACACATAGCCTAACGTACATTTCATGTAACCCTTGCTCTGATATTGCTTATATTTTTGGACGCAGTCTCTGCTCGAGGGTGAAAAAAAAAACATAACGACTGCATAGAATTCTTCTACAAGAGTTATTTTATTATACATGTCTTCCACTTATGCTCTTTATAAAAAAACAAAAACAATTATCGAACAAAACATTATCACGCACTTTTTGAGAATATACACACAGAAAAAGAAGTTTCTTCTAGAATGGAACTTTATCAGGGAAGAATATGGAATTAAAGTAAATAATAACAAATGTGTATTGCATGCTCACAATGTGCCTTAAGTATTAATTGTAATAGTTTGTACATTAAAGTCAATTAATAAAGTTTGTCAGAATTATTAACATTTTGTGTTCAACGTAATACAGGCATAGTCATCACCACGGTAGAATAAAAACAGGAGGATCTCATTAGGGGATAGATGTTTGTGTGTCACAATTATGCGGAGATCCATAACATTCAATCACGTCAATATTTTTTGTTTTAATATTAAATATTGATTCATTGGCGCTACCGCAGCCCGAACAAAGTAATATAGAGACTTCCCCTTGTTTTTATTACATAATGGCCATAAACATAACAACAGGACTTATTGTCACATGATATTTTACGTAACAAGAAATAGGTAAAAATTGTTTAAAATTTGGAAACTAAAACTGCGCCAATTGGCCTAGTTTTGCAAAGTCGTCGACATTGTGACGTTTGAACGTTGTGTCAATAAAACGTTTAAACCCTTTTACATCTAATATATCTACTTATAAAATAATTTGTTTTGATATCCACTTTTAAGTTTCGTTGAACACTAATCATGATGCTATAATATAATATATGGACTTTGGAAACAGTATTATCTTCATAAAATGGAAGTGATCGCAGACCACACATCGTATATGCATACTTAAGCACCTTTAAGCAACGCACACACATATGTAGGGAGACTGTTTAATAACCAATAGGTACTTAATTACATGGTAATAAGCAACCACTATAAAATAAAGCCACTTGATTCGAACACTGGTATTACTTGTTCACAAGTTTTCTTTTTGAGGGTTTAGCCGCGATTTGCATTTGCAGTAAATTGTTTATTTTTATAGTCACCTTAAATTATACGCCAAGTGGCTGTCTATTTAAGAAAGCCAAAAATAAGACTACACACATCTACTCTTTGGAAGCCTAACCACAAATACAAAATGTTAGAACATCCGCGAATAAAGTTTATGATACGGTGTCGGGCGCCTGAAACCAACGAGGAAGGCCGCCTAAGCCTTTAATAAGGGTTCCCCGTCGGGTCAGAAACTAGTCGGGCGTCCCGTAAATACACACGTGAGTAAAACCTGTATGTCTTTAAGAAATTATGATACTCGGTAATATAAAATAAAAATATCACTTTTAACATTCATTTTAAATGAGAATTCTCTCTCGTGTGAATTCTCTGTAATGTAAAACAGAGTAATATATGTGATAGATGGACAAGTTGTTTAAATGAATACCAACTCTCGCAACAATTGAATAAGGTTTAAAAATGGTCAGTGGGATTTGTCAATATTTACGTTTTACTAAATTATTTTTTTTACTATTTGGAATTTTACTATAAATATACTTAAATATTTCCAGTTCATTACTTTTATTGGTGGTCTATTGAAAAATATACCTATTTATAAAACAAGACGAAATACCATGCGTTTAAAATAAGAATAGGAACGACAATGATCTTAATCTGTCAACTGTCACTTGGAAAGTACAGTTTGCACACAAAGCTAATTTGCGTAAACTAAATCGCCTGTTGGTCGATAGTTCATTAAGTAAGATTCGATAATTCATTAAGTTTTGAATGTTTTGGTTTATTATATTAACCACTAAACACATATAATGAACACCTTTAGCTTTTTGTACTATTTTTCACATAAGTAATTTGAATAGAAAAAAATATATGATCCAATATTATTCATGTTTTTTATTTAATAAATTGATTATTTCAAAAATATGTTTCGCTCATCCTACCTAATTTGTTCGAATTGACAGCTATGACGTCGCAAAATGGTGTAGTCATTCCTATTCTTATTTGAATCGCATAGTACCTACTCTACAGCGGTGGAGTTACACATTTGCCGCCAGTAGGTTATGAAAATTTTGCCACCCCTACCGGTTGGTCTATCTAATTCTATACCCCAGGACAAGACATAAAAAATAATGTAGGCCCCAAATTTGCCGCCCTTGGCTTCAGCCTACTGGTAAATCCGCCACTGCTACTCTATAATATTCGAGTTCGGAGTACCATTAATTAATCATGTGCAGTGTACACATTGATTGACAGTTTGTTACATAGAATTAAAAACTGGTCTTCTATCGCAGACCGATCTATGGCGTATACCTATACTACATCTGTGGTAATTCAATTTCAGTTGTACTGTCGGTAATTTAATGCAATATAAAAAAGCTAACCATTCGCAATATGACAAGTATTTATGGTCAATCCCGTGTCGTGATCCGGACGTACCTGGCGCCTGTGCGCGGAAGCACCACAAGATCCGCGCGAACGCATGCACATGGTGAATTAATTTTAAACAGGTCTAGATGTAGGTCCTTTATAGCCTTAATATTCCTGTTAGCTGTTCTAAATGTGCTGACTGTACATTTAGAGGCATTAAAGTTGATTCTCGTTAGAATTGTAATAAATAAAATTTATGTTGTCATCACAACACATTAGCAAAATATGCCTTACCTTGCAGTTATTAGTTCTAATTATATTATCAAAAGCGCAGAGATCAAATATACACGTTATACATTTTTCTATTCCAAAATCGTCAGTCAAAATTCAGTACATTCGCATAACGTGGATTTATAAGTAGCATACAAAGTGCAAAACTACCAATAAATAAAATTAATAATTAATATTAGTACGAAATAATTGCCACAATAAGGCGGTGTATTTTTATTATGTAAGCAGATGGCGCCACTGGTGGGGTGAAAAAAAAACAAGTATTATAAAAACACTTTCGTAACATTGTTTAATTCAAGTGACTCAATTTGGATAGCAATACACGTAGACCAGTTGAATCAACAGCTGCTGATCTTGGTAAGCCGACCTACTATTAAGGAAGCCGGGATATTCCAACTCTTTGTTATGAAACAATAAATGTAATCAATGATGTACCTACGATTTTTTCCTTTACACAAATTATATCAGTAATTTATATTTACTTTTATGTGGTATTTAGGTAACATTCTTCTGATATATTGAGAACCAATAATAAAGTATGATGAGTAACACACAACTCGAAACATAACCAAACCCTACAAACTTTACTTATATCATAAATTTTCATGACTCGCATATACAACATTTAGTTACACAGTACAATATAGGTATTACATGGGACGAGAAACACGTGGTAAACTTAGGGCTGTCCGTCCGGGTTTCCCCGGATTTGTCCTAGTTTAGAGGGCGTCCGGGGAGCGTCCGGGCGGGGTTTCAAACTGTGGCAGAGGCAACTTATTTTATTAGATGAACAAGCTGTTCAATTTAATAAAAAAATGGAATCGGAGTTTTTTTTTTTTAAGGTGCCCGGCCAAGAATCTCAATTTCACACATGTGTCCGGGATTTTTGAAGAGCTTGTCCGGCGTCAGCAATTTAAGTGATGGCAGGCCTAGGTAAGCTGAATAGTCATGTGCCTGCTTATTTGATAATACACCTGATGTATTCGTGCAAATTATTGCGATGTATAAATGAACTTATTTATTTAAAATTTGTTTTAAACAATTAACGCAAATATTTGATCAAATACGCTTTGTTAAGTGTCAGGATTATTTGTATGTATCTCTGAACGCAAGTAAGAAAACCAATTTTAAAATTTTATTATAGTGTTGCGACACAGTGTTTATTTACTTGTGTTTTATTGTATTTGTCTACGTGTTCGATAGTAACATTTACGCCTCCAAACTCCAAACTTTTGGCCAATGCGCAAGGTATTAGGAAATATTCTGAGTTTCGAAACTACGCTTTAACTTCATATCTAATATACTACACAACTTCGGATTCCTACCAATGTGAATTACGCAAATTACGCGAATTATGCAAAGAAATATTGTTTTACTTTTGTCATAAACTAGTTTGCCCGCGACTTTGCTCGCTTTAATGTGGTTTTTCATCCTTCGGAAACATATTTTTTGGATGAAATACCTATCATCCAAAAAAATTTTTATGACCTTCATATCCCTGGCAACGTGTGCGCAATATTTCATGATGATCGGATGAAAGGTACGGCGGCGCATAAAATACGAAGAAACAGATTGATTTTTATATATAGCTATCAGACAGTTTGTATAATACTATATGGAAGAAATGCGTGTGCAGTATGTTCATCTTATGTTACTAGCAACTTTTTTTATTAAAAACCTTGACATGTAACAACAGTTAAGACACAGTTCCAAATAAAGTATTTTTTGTAAACCACTAGTCCGGGACAACATATCGGCCAACAAATCAAAGTGTGAATAGAACTTTTTATTTTATTTTAAACTTGGAACTTTATGTTCCAAGTTTGAATGTTAAATGTTAAACATTTACACTAATATAAATTAGCTGAAGTTTTTTTGTTTCATTGTTTATTTGTTTAAATGCGCTAATCTATGGAACTACCAGTAGGATTCGAAAAATTATTTTTGTATTGGATATAGAGTATTCATTAAGAAGGGTTACAAGCTATGTAACATCGCGCTACGACCTTAAGGAGCGGAGCTGTGACCTTAAACGATGAAACTGCTGGAAATAGCCAATTGTGATTATACAATAAACAATCAATTTTTTACAAATAAAACATTAATACTCACGCAAAGTTTTTGGTATTCGCTCGTGTTCTTGACTTTATATCTACGTTGAGTAATATACTCGTAGCCTTGCCATGATAAATTGATATTAAAGTGTGGAGTAATATTCAATGTTTATATATATCCATGTGCGTACCCAGGGGGAGCAGAGCACATGGTAGCTTCTCTTCCCCCCCCCCCCCCACCCCAGTTTTTCCATGCTTAGGTAGTATTAAGTGTCTATTTTTTTAATTGAACACCCCCCTCAGTGCCGACAAAAAGAAATTGCCCCCCTTTGCCAACTATTCAACACTGGCACAACTATCCATTATGGTCATAACTTTTATCTCCGATTCAAACATTGTTTAACAGTTGTGTAGAGCGAAAGACACCCTATAACTATCCCTTTCTGTTTTTGCCGAGGTGACATAAGTTAGAGGAGTTAAAAACGATACTCCTTGCTTTAATAATTATTTTTCAGAAGGCGTAATTTAATAATGTTGTATATTTAGGTATTGCTATGTCAAAAAACATCAATCTGGTGTCACATTTCTTTTTAAATCGTAATCAAGTTCTCTATTTTCGTTTAGTGACGATGTTAATATTACACAAAAACATATGAACGTGTGCACTGCAGAAGTTTTGGAGTTTTATATGCAGGTAGAAGAAAGATATTGTAGGAATCTTGTGTTTTAATCATGTTTTGGGACTGAAAATTATATTTTTTGTAGTTATTTCCCTATTGTTTACCAATGTATGTATATTTGTTTTATTAATTTGAGTTGAGCCTGTGTTGGTGAATTTAGCCCCTAGCGTCGAGTAGTGGTGATATTTTTTAATTTGGTTTATTGGTCGGTAGGTATTGAGATAAGGAATTCAATGGTGTGCATAACTCAAAAATTGAAATTTTTGTGGTAGCTCTCTTTAGATCTAGTTTGCGATGTGTTCTGTATCTTGAAGCTTATTCAAGAGAAGATTAATTTAGAATTAAGGTGTAAGTGAAAATAATAATTATCCTACGTAGAATTGGTTCATCATTCATCATCATAAATTTAAAAAAATCATCACTTTTAATTATTATCGATGGTTATACATATTTCGGTATTAAAGCAGAACATTGGTAATCCACAAGTAATTGCAGGTTTTCCTTAAAATATTTAACAAGAAACAGAATTCTTCCCTTAGGTTCAAAAAGTCTTACAAATAGACCTTCGTGACCCAATATTATTTCATTTTTCACCTGCTATCAGATAACTCCGGCGCATCAAAGCCTGCGTCAATAAAAAAACACGCTAAAACGTGCTTTTAATCTCGATCAATTTTTACATAAAATTATTACTAGAAGCGACACAAAACACAAACGAATTCAAAAAACTTGAACGAAAAAATAAAAAACAAATAATTCTACAGTTAAAACTTACCATTCATATTGAAAATTAGTAAACAACTGACTTAAACGCGACATTTATTAACCGTATACCGTAATATAAAATTTCAAACGAACATAATATTTGTTCAAAATGTACCATACTTATGTAATACACAAGTACTCAACATTGCGCCTGGAAATGACTAAATATATTGAAATAATACAATTAGGATACTCTTACGAAAGGAATGTGGAAACATTTTATTTTACAACTAACAATAAATACGGCTAACAAATATCGCGTAAATAATAAAAACTTAAAGCGAAAACAACCGAACTTACAAACATACTCAGGTATCATAGTCTTCGTCTATCTGTAGATTGCCAGAGTTCAAACTATCAATGTCCACTGGGAGAGCCACGACAGGCTTTATTTCAATTTTCTTAAAATCCGGTTTTGGCGGCTTCGAATTTTGCCTATGAAATTGTCTTAACAAATGTTTTTCATTTTTAGGTACGCTCACAATGTTGACGGACGCCGTGTCTAGTAACTTTATTTCTGGGTTTGTTAAATTCTTTGTAAAATCTATGTTTAGGATAGGTGTGACTGGCGTTCTGGGAGTTGGGGTTCTAGGAGTTGGGGTTCTAGGAGTTGGGGTTCTAGGAGTTGGGGTTATAGGGGTCCTAGGGGTTGGGGTAGTAGTCGTCCTAGAGCCTAGAGTGATAGGTGTCCTAGGAGCTGTGTTCACCGGTGTCCGGGGCGATACTAAAGGGTTCTCAACAAAAAATGGCTTTGGCACTGGTTCTAGTTTAAGAGGTTCTTGGGTGTAACTTGTTGAAGGTTGAGGGCTCGTGTAAGAGGGGTTCACAGTTATAACACTTCGATGTTGCACTTCGTCAGTTAATAAAGTTTCTTGGTAAAAATTGGCGGTAACCACCGGTTTTGGATCTATAGATTTTTTTGATAAATCTATGGCTACGTCTGCTGCGGTCGATGTTACGGTTTCAGTTCTGACGGTTTTTTGTTGCAGTTCGGTTTCTGTTGAGAGTGGTAATTTGAGGTGTTCTCTGATAACGGGTGGTGGTTGAGGTAATGTTACTACTTTAACGTCACTACTGCTCGAGCTGTTCGAGTCTTCCCTCGCTATCCTTCTGGGTGGTACTGTCATGTCTGAAAATCTGTAAAATAAATATTATTTATTATTATGCCTTCCTATGGGACGTCGTTTTCGTTCATCGTATACAGAGTGTCTGACAATGGAACACTTACTTAAATCATTGAAAGGGCATGACTCTAGCAAGCAGTTACAAAAAGAATTTTTGAAAAAAAAACTACCGGTTAAGGGATGCCCGATATGTTGTATTCAATCGTAATAAATCATAACCCATTGAATCGATGCATGATCTAAATTGAATCGATCTTTAAAATATCGCAATAGATCGTATCGTTATAAGAAAAAAAGAACCTTTATAGATATATCAAGTTGAAATTAACATCAAAAATGTATGTCTGCGGTCTCTTGAAGCTGAAAAAAAATCAAGCTTCTAATTCAACGCAATCAAAAGATATGACCATTTGAGATATATATTTTAACATTTAACAGGTAAATTAAAACCTTTAAGGTCCCATGAACCTAGAATCATAAAAATTGGCGAAGAAGCAAGGTCTCACAGCACAAGTAAATGAAAAAGTCCGAAAGTCGTTAATTTGTAATCACTTAAAAAAACATTGTCTTTCCAAACTATTTTGCGCTTGGACATTTGATGGTGGCGTATATCGATGTATAGGAGAGTGTTTTTAGAACGGCAAAGTTAAGTTTGTTGACTAATATTAAATGTGAAAGTATTTTTGTTATTTCGCTTTCACGCCTTAACTACTGAACCGATCGTCATGAAATTTTGCACACACGTTGTTAGGAGTACAGAAAAGGACTCTAAAACTGGTAATTTTTTCATCTGATCTTATAAGAACACGATCCAATTTGGGTCGAGATCGTTTAGACGAAAATCGATAAAAAAAAACAGGCAGTCACAAGGACAGAAATGCCGACAGAAGTGAAATTTAAAACTTTGGAAAAATAACTGCCTTTTTTTAAAGACACGGTGATGCTAATGTGACCTATTGCGACAGACAGCATCGCCAGTCTGGCTCAATATGTCACATTATCATGTCGGTGACGCAAACCCACAATATTTGCCTCTTCTAAAACTCGCTCAACGCGGCTAAAGAAGTTTTCACTTCAAAAATAGAAGATCATATCGCAAAAAGATCGATTCAGACCGGGCATACCCAGTTTATAGATACCAGAATCCGTTTAAAATCAAGCGGACTTTGAGCCTGTTTGAATTTGAATCAGAATTGTTGGTAATAATACATGGACGGGCGCAAACTAGGTCGTTAATGTCCCTAACTATTCATTACCGCTTGCTTTCTTTACCATACAGGAAGCGTAGTAAGCGATTTCAGAAGAGCCGTCTTCACGGCGTTCAAATTGAGTAACAAGCTTTCTGCTTAGTCCTTCTACTTCTGCAGTTTTATTATACATATAATAACTATATTACTATTGTTTATCTATTATTTAATAATAATAATAATTGTAAATCTAAATAGAAGATAGGTCAATGATTTACCTTGAAGAATTTGGTGAACTCTCAGCGCTCAACAGTTCTTTCTCCTCTGCCGCCGACACATCTGGTATATTTTTGACCTGAAAATTATAAAGAAGCTATTTTCATATACTGAAAATATCGATAATTGACTAAAATGTGTTTTAGTCAATTATGGTCATCCAAAGAAAATAAATGTATTTTCTTTGGAAAAAATACAGCTATACTCGCTGACCATAATTAGTAAAACATTTGTACAGTAATTAATAGAAAACAATATTTTGTGACGATTTCCATTCGAACACGAACACGTGACACGAGATCTACTTAAGGTCGCTAAAACAATGCAGTAGTAGAAAAACCCCATATCTTTTTCCAACTTTCCCTATTTTAGTTTTATACCTTCCATCTAAAGAGTTTTTGTTCTGTTTGTTGCCTAACCCCCATAATGCTACATGAATATTGCTACAAGCATTTACAACTAACGCTCACCAAAGTTCCTGAAATTGAATGACTTCAGCTGTCAAACCATATAATATGTAAAATTCTCGTGTCGCGGTGTTTGTTGCCAAACTCCTCCGAAACGGCGTGACCGATTTTTATGAAATTTTGTGTGCATATCGTGCAGTATGTAAATTATAAAAAAGGCATTGCAACGCATGCCGGGTGCATCTAGTTATTACTATATAAATCAGCCTGAGCGAGAATAACAGCGTATGTACACAGAAAAAAGAACTGGATTCGCGCCATTCATTGGCATTCATTCCAGTGATAGTAATATAATTTTGTGACAAATTTAGGTCTCGAGATAAATTTTGACGTAGGATCGAAATATTGTCACTCATATTTTTTTTAATAAAGGTATGAGGATACCTGCTAAAGAAATATTAATGAATTGTTTTAATGAAATGAGTTATATGAGGATATAACTCAGATAATATCATCAACTACTTACCAAATCTCTCAAGAAGTCAAACTTGGACTCGGCCAGGATGCATTGTTTCACGTGGGAAGGGCTCAGGGTCTTTGCGTTCCTTGCAACTGTTACTTGCATCGCTTTTCGTAGTAGTGACTCCACAAAGAGTTCCAGAGTGCGAGGTGTTGTAGTAAAGAGTGCCGAGTTAAGGTAATTAATAAATAAATATCTACACAGTATAACACAAAGTCGATTCCCGCCGTCTGTCCCTCTGAGCTTAGATCTTTTAAACTACGCAACGGATTTTAATGCGGCTTTAGTTGTAATATTGTTTTGTGTTAATTTGTTGAAATATGACGATAATTGTTCACCACATTAATATCTACATTGCACCCGTGCGAAGCGGGGCGGGTCGCTAGTTAGGAAATAAGAAAATTTCGTATCTGTGTTTCTACAGCTCCTGTACACGCTGCATAAAATATATGAACTAAAATAATTATATTTAAAAAGGTTCCGTATAATTGACATTTTTACGATGTAAAGGTGGGGTACAAAATTTGGATTATGTTTTTAGGGTTCCGTTCCTCAAAAGGAAAAAAGGAACCCTTATAGGATCAGTTTGTTGTCCGTCTGTCTGTCAATACCTTTTTCTCAAGAACTCGTGGACGCATCAAGTTGAAATTAATACCAAATACGGTCCCATTAAGCTGAAAAAAAATCAACCTTACAAATCAACGCAATCAAAAGATATGGCCACTTAAGCCATATTATTATTTGACCAAATTTGTACGTTTCGCAGGTAAATCGAAACCTATAGGGTACTTCCCATTGACCTAGAATCATGAAATTTGGTAAGAAGTAAGGTCTTACAGCGCAAGTAAAGGTAAAAATCCGAAAGTCGTTAATTTGTTGTTATATTTGTGTCTGTCTGTGTGTCTGTCAAGACCCTTTTCTCAGGAACTCGTGGAGGCATTAACTTGAATTTAACATCAAATAATTATGTCAGCGGTCTCGAAGCTGTAAAAAAATCAAGCTTCTAAGCTAACGCAATCAAAAGATATTAAGCCTTAGATTTTAACTGGCAAGAAGAGCATAGAGTATAGAAGGAAATGGCAGGCTGTTGTCTCTGCTTACCCCGAAAGAAGAAAGGCATGAGTTTATGTATGTATGTGTGTATCAATAAATATGCATGTGAAAGTGATAGTCAATTAATACCACCAGAGGTAATAACATTTCGGAACACGTAATTGACGCGAAACAACGCTCAAGTCTTGCATAATATATCCTAAATTACTTTATTATTTATTATTTATACACAGACCGTTGATATAATAAAAAAAACCGGGCAAGTGCGAGTCGGACTCGCGCACCGAGGGTTCCGTAAAATATTTTTATTATATGATGTAACTAAAAATTTACGGTTTCCGCAATTTTTCCTTTATCTGTGCTATAAGACGTTGCTTCGTACCAAATTTCAAGATTCTGAATTCACGGGAAGTGCCCTGTAGGTTTTAATAAACGGCTGTATCTTTTGATTGCGTTAGCTTAGAAGTTTGATTTTATCACAGCTCCAAGGGACAGTAGACTTGAGTATTTGATATAAATTCCAGCTTGATACCTCAACGCGTTCCTGAGAAAAAGGGTCTTGACAGACAGACGGACAACAAAGTGATCCTATAAGGGTTTCGTTTTTTCCTTTCGAGGTACGGAACCCTAAAAAACAGTTCAACAATGCATGTTTGTATTCATTTATTATTTGAACAGACTGCCTTTCTACATGCGTCTTGACTTGGATGTTGCTTCCTGCATTTTTGCTAAGACTTATACCACAGACGTTGCCATAGCTGGGATTCCTAAACACCAGGCTCTCCTCAATACATTAGACATTGGCCCAAAGGCAAGGTGCGAAGGGGGCTGCGATCATTTCAATGGCGACTGTTACGACTAAAGGATACTAGACAAACTTGATGGATAGAATACTATTAATTTTTCTGCTGTACTTGGGCGATGTTTTACTTGGATACCTTTTGAAAATTTCCTACCGAAAACAGCTGTAACGATTTTGATGAAATTTTGTATACAGATACAGTTTTGCATTTTAAGTTCAACTGCATAGTTGCATTTCCTGTAAAAACGCAATTTTAGAAAAAGCTACCGAGCGAAGCTCGATCTCCCAGGTACTTAATATTATGATATGACATATTACAACGGAAATTTCATTATAATCATATTATAATTTTATAGGTTTTGAATACAATTACATTATCTTTACAGAGATAGCGACTCTCCCTAAAGCGGATCTCCCTAAAATAGATAGATAACAGACAATTAAAATTTTGGTGTTATCAAAATGAAGCTGATCTTTTATTTTTAGAACAATAGTCAGTATATTTAATAGCGCATTATCGCCTGTTAATTCAGTTAGATAGTTCTATCTTTTAACCTTTCGCGTTCCATGATATAATTATGTATTTATACGGGTATTAACGCGATCACGAAAAGGTATTACATCGTATCCGTACTGGCCGTGTGGCTGACAGGCCTGTGACCACGGCCAGTACAACCTGGCCAGTGCAACCTGGTCGAAACGTCAGGCAATTCAGAGGTATGTAATACCTTTTCGTGATCGCGTTAATTCCTGTATAAATACATAACAGTTAGATAGTTCCCATCGTAGCGGCATGCCCACCAAAATATAACCTCTTTAAAATCGTATACACTTTCTTTAATGTAATTTGAGTACCTACTGTGTACGTCAAATAATTACTTTTATGGAATCTTAATCGAAAAACTGTTCATGCAACAATAATCTTCACTATTATGCTTTACGGATTTAAAAAAGTCTTAGTGTAACAATTTCCTGCAAATCTGCTTTAAATTAAATGTTATTCTTACCCACAGAGTAGAATTAATTATATTATCTGTACAATTAATATTGTAACTACTTCTTAAAATTGACATGTTGGCCTAGAACATGTATTCTTCTTTTGTAGGTATTCTATAATTTTACACAGAAACAAACAGGAAAATGCATATAATGGTACAAATTAATACATACAAATATTTGCACTAGACGAGAACCGGGACCTTCTTTGGAACCGTCTATATACCACACCGCCGGGGGTCCTTCGAAGTTATGTATGTTGATGGTATAATCCCCGACAGCTTCTGGACAACATTTCTGGTGACCCGTTCAAACTCAGGAGAGCGTGTGCCAGTTCCAAATTCACCACTTCGAAAGCCCCAGCTATGGCGAACATTGGCGTCACTTTGCGGTTTCTAACCTGTACTCTATACTAACTAATCGGACAATACTAATCAGAAGGACACGCAGAAGAACAGAACAATAAAAAATAACATCAAATCTCGCCTAGGCTGATAGTTGCAGTAAGGCGAATGCAGCAACGTCTCCTCAAAAGAAGGCGTTTCTGTTTTTTTGCGGAGAATTTTGGCAGTTGGCCAGAATTCACCGGGAGGAATTTTTCTAGCCGAATAACCAAACCCACGACCTTTGGTATTCAAGTCGAATGCTCAACTGCCACGGCACATATTGGGTGTAAATAAAAAAATACGTTTTTATTATTTCATCAGTGAAATTACACTTTCTATTTTAATTTTTATTTCTAAAATATATTTATTCAATACTCGTATACAAAAATTAATTTAAAACGGCGCAGTTTATGCTATTGGTATTCCCTACCAGTGCGTGACTCAGAGATAAACATAGTGGGTGCATTTTAAGTTGTGATAATACCACATGAGATGATTAATTTGTACTCAGTATGTTAATGATGAAACACATAAATATAATATTATATACTAATACAAATAACAGTGAGTCTTCCGTATGAGATGATGAGCTAATGCTTACTATAGAAGTTTTGGATGTCCCCATTTCATTCAAATAAGAATATATTAAGTCACGAAATACGAATGAAGGAAACCAGAATTATGCAAAAAAAGAAATAGATTATGGAGTAGAAATAACCGAACTGGCCTATCTACATTCACGACAAAATAGCACATATTAAGATAGTCAATGACTATCAAAATTTAATTCTGCATTAGCTGATTGATACTTGAGATAATGTTTATAACTTACTATATCTTTCGGTTACCCGACGCGACCTTTCGACCGATTTGCACCGTTCGTGGCCACGGGTGGACTAAACGAATTAATGCACTAGCTTTTTGTTCTGACAGGAAGAAAGTTTTTAGGCGATAAACAGAATCCACAGTTACTGTATCCTTTTGGCTGACGTCAGCCATTTTTTAATTTATTGAATCCTTATAGGTAAATAATGAACCAAAAAACAATTAACGAAAGAACTACTCTATAAAGTACAAACTAGGTACACTCAGGTGACACATGTGACCATCTGAGTATCAACCAGGAGTCTAGGGAGTTCCCCCCGGCCATAGACACCCGTGACGGAACACCGTGTGAATTTAGTCGGTCATAACCACTTTGCAAAGTGCACGGTGAGGTGGTATCCGAGGGAGTTTCCACACGTCAAAAAAGGGGGCGAGCTTCCGAGAGGAAACAAACTACTGCGCCGCTTTGCCTCTACCATATCGAAGTTGACATCATATTGAAATAATTTCACACAATTATAAACAAAAGCCTTTAATACACTATCTAACACATTTTTTTTATCCTAACACCAGCCCAAATCTAAAAAAAAAACGGTTCCCTTCTGTAGTACTGCACTAGGTAGGTAGGTCTTATAACATATATATTCTACGTCTATACAGATCTAAAACTGTCTTCCTTATACAATTTTAGTCTATCAATCATAATATTCATGACGTGACGTGACCTTATATCTACAGTTAGCGGCTAAACCATACATTAATACAAACTGAGTTTAATAGAGGCTATTCTTGTTCAGATGACTAATTCTCAGTACATCCATGTACCACCGTACAGTTCATGATTCAACTTGTTATCGGCCAACATGAACATGTTTAAAAAAAGCTTGAACACTGATGTCATATCAGAGAATAATTAATGATGTATGATTTTATAAGGACTTGCAGAATCTGATCCCAAAAGGTCTAATAATCACCGTCCACATTTCATTGGAGGTCAAATTACACTTTTTTTAACGTGATAACGTCTTATAAATCGATAAACGCCGGCTGCACGCACGAAAAAGCATGATTCATTGTCACGTTCCGCCTGAGCTGAGCGTGCAAGCGAGAGCGCGGAACAAGCTATAGAGAGTCACGATCGGCCTAAGCGTTTGGCTTGTGACGCATCTATCTCTCTTCCACTCCATCGGCGATGCGTCCGAGTAGAAGAGAGACAGCGGCAGCACACAACCTACACGTAATTCAATTCAATTCATAAAAGTATGTAATTTTTCATCAATGTTTTCTTATGACGTTATCAAGTAAAATTATCGTCCGTAAACCGACTTTACAGACAACCAACTTTTTAGGCACAAATAAGTGCAATTTTTAGAGGTCAGTAATTGCTTGTAAGAGCCGTTTAACGATAACATTTCATTAACAGATGACGATTCCTGACCGGCCGGTCAATCTCACCGGGTTTCTTCCTATTGACTACTTTCCTTTATACAAGACATTTGACTTGAGGGTCTCGCTGATAAACATGTACACAAACTGAGGATCCGAACTTCGTTCTGAGGGGCAGGTTGGGATAATATATGTGTGTTGTATTAATTTGATCAGGTTTGCATTCCAAGCTTTCTTCATATACACTGCAGGTCATCCGTAATATCTGTCGCCTCTCTCTGTCCGTCCTACGGTTGTCCCAAGAAAACCGCAAATCGCATTTACAATTACTTTTGTGGGTAATTAAAATGTACAAAATTGTACTTATTCTACTAATTGTATTATATTGCTTTTTGTATGATTCATAATATTTATATTATGATTATATTTATAGATTTTTAAATAACAAATTCATTTATTAGTATCCTTTTACTCCTCTGCATCCACCTGTACCTTTTCCTCTAATAGCTAATGTACTTTTTCCTCGTATTCTATTTTTAATTTTATACGACATCATTTCTGTGAGATACAGTCGCTTAAATACGAGCAAAAGAAAAGAAATTATAGCATTAAGTACCTCAGCTTGAATAAAAATAAAGAGATAAATAAATAAAAATCTTTTTAACAAAAAATTAAACCGACGAAAAGAACTAAAAAGCAAAAAATAAATAAATCTTTTAACTCTTAAGTATTGAACTTATTACATAAACTATCAAATTTCATATAAACTAATTTTGAGGCTAATTTTGACCACTCTTGGGGTATACTCTATCTAACAAAAAAAGAATAATCAAAATTGGTTCATAAATAACGAAGAGAGGGCTGAACAAACATAAAAAATATATATATATTTATATACGGTCGAATCGAGAACCTCCTTTTTTTTCGTCGGTTCAAAAATGTCCACAAAAAGATTCATTGTGAGTCGGGGGAAACAGTGAGGAACTCGGCTCTTTAATATTCTAAAGTCGCATGCTTACAAGGTCCAAGAACTTTAACTGTGGTAGACCCTAGACGGAAGACAAATCTCGCTTAGAACGCCCATCCACGTCTCTTACCCAAGAAAATAACACAAAAATAGTTTTTTTTTAAAAGCTAACCGAAGAGTGGCCATCAGACATTTAGCTAAGGTTACATGGTCCTCATATGGCATGGCAGTATTCAACACATTTTCAATGGGTGAATGCATATGAAAAAGGTTTCCTAACGTTGGGTACCGAAAATGTTGATCGAACAACAAAGACAGCGACGAGTTGACATTTCCAGGACGATTCTCGACAAAAACCGAGCTGCTTCGGAACATTTTATGACTTAATTTGTGACCATGGACAAGACCTTGATTTATCGAAATGCTCTAACACAAACCTTATTTTTTAGATCTGACCCCTAGCATCTTCTAATTTACTCCCTAGCTCAAAGAACAGATCAAGGGCAAGAAATTTAGACATGATAGTAAGGTGATATTCCTGTAGAGGCCTTTTTTCCAAGACCTGTTTAATTAATTCTTTTTCAAAGCAAGTCAAGCCTTAGATTAGAGAAGACTGCTAGATTACACAAGAGTTTGTTTGAGTTGAGTTGAGTTACAATTCCTGTTTTGATGAAAAACAAAAGTAAACTATATTAACGTAGGTAAAGTATCAATTGCAGACTGTAAATATTTAAACATGTGTTGAACATTTTATTTAAATAAAACTGCGTAGAATTTGTAATTTGTATGTAAATAAAATACAAATATAGAATCCGTAATGCTATAATATCTAGATTATTATGATACAAGTTGATTCTGCGGTACCGCACCATTTTATCTTTGAAAACACATTAGGTATGATTTTTACAAACAATTCCTCGAATAGTCAATCGACATCGAACACTACTTGAGGCACGTACCAGAAGGCAATATTAAGCTCCAAATATCCCCCCTACAGCAGTAAATCCTAATACCATTATACCAGGCACTTTTTCAAAGTCACAAAAAACTGTGGGGTTAAATAATTGATCAGATTAATACACAAAATATCAGACAATACAGCAGGAAGTCTAAGCTAAGAGGTGAACACAAATATATATATTATATATATGTATATCCCTATTCCCTCCTTCGCCTTCCCTCCTCTTCCCACTATTCTCCTCTCCCCCTTTTCTCCTACTCCCACCTTAAAGGGCGGCAACGCACTTGTGACTTTTGAGTTACAGGTGCCCATGGGCGGCGGTAGTCATTTACCATCAGGAGACCCGTCTTCTCGTTTGCCACCGATACCATAAAAAAAAAATACAATCAGGATTATCATTTTCACAGAAGTAATGCAGAGATTAGAAATATAATATATATCCACGCGTCTCCTTGACAAGGGGAGTGACAAAATATTTTTAAAATAATACAGAAAGATAAAGTTATGAGAAGTTGCATTATCAGTGGGAGCAAATATTTACCATTGCGCTATTATAGTGTTAAAAGAAATAACACGTCATAACATATCTTTTAAGATGAAATATTTTCTAATCTCGCGTAAGCCTCAGATAACTCCAGCTGTTATCAAATATTAGTAATATCTCTTCTTTCAAAGAAATCTACTACTACCATAATGTTGTAGTTATTTAGGACATTCAATATTCAGGGATAGTTCTGGTCCATGGACAATTCGACATATTTCTTAACCAGCTATATTTACAGCAGGTCTAGAAGTTAGCCAGGTAGGCAGCAGGCATTAAGATTTGCTGTGCTCGGTTAAAATAAAAATAAAAACTTGGAAAATTAGGCCGAAACGTTTCATGCTCGGCAAATCTTCGCAGAACAATGCGAAAGCGTTTCGGTATGAATAACTCTGCATACCACAACGGCCAATTACTACTAAGTGATGATGCCAGAGTCGAAGAGATTAAACCAGAAGATATCAGAACTATTTCACTAATCCACAAACAAAGGCAGGTCTTTGTCACCATTCCTGAATGAAAATGAACTCGCCTTGCCTGATCCGATATAATCGGGTGACGGGCGAACGAAGGTTTGCCCAGGGTGCTAAGCGGGGTGGTTTTGTAGCCGGTATCGGCATATCGGCATGACTGGCCTGTTGGTCTAGTGGTTAGTGATCCTGACTGCTGAGCCAGAGGTCGTGGGTTCGATTCCCACCCAGGACAAATATTCGTGTGATGAGCACGATTATTTGTTCTGTGTCTGGGTGTAATTTATCTATAATATGCATGTATTTAGAAATATATATTTATCAGTAGTCTGGTACCCATAGTACAGGCTCTGCCTAGTTTGGGATCAGACGGCCGTGTGTGAGATGTGCCCAATTATTATTATTATTATCGAAGATATGAAAAATGCACATACATACATACAAGAACCGAGAAACATAGCAAACGTATATGTTTTGGTTAAAGTTTGGATATTCAATAGCGGCAGCACTAAATCTAAATCTGAAGATGTAATAAAAGAAAATGCAGCAATCTTATATTTCTTGCACTTAGTATGCAAAACAAACAGTAGGAAATATAGTTACCTACTACGGCTTCCGATCGTAAATTTATCATTATAGAATGTGACCGAAGTTGAACGGTTTCGTATGTACAAATGTACATACATGTCGATCGAATCAACTGGTGTAGAAAAACAATCATAATAATGAAAATTACCTATTTGCTTAGTGTGACTTGATTACAGACGACAGAATCAATAAACCAACAACAGTTTCTGTTTCATATAGTCCATACGAATTTAACAAAAATAATATATTTTTCGATACATTTTTCCTCTTGAACCGACATAAAAAGATTATACATATATATTTAGAGCTAATGAAATTCTCTTGTGAATTTTACGACAGGAATTTATTAATATAATTGGTTGTTTATAAATTACTAGAGTTCCGTTCATTAAGCAGTTTTCACGTAATTTTTTAAGTTGTAAGACATATTGTTTAAAATTTTAGCTTTCTGCACTTCTTCTATATATAAACTGTAAATATTCCAAAATTCACGTTACTACGTTCGTGAAATTTTCTTAAAAAGGGGTACAAAGTATTCTCTTCACATATTAATATAATGACTATTTATTACTTTTAGAAAAATATGTCACAGCTTTTAAATGACCGCGTCATTGTCTGCTAACGTGGGGAGCTGTAAATATTTGCCATATAGATATTGATCTTTGTCATTGGAGACCCACTCATAGGTCATAGGCAGTCATTACTTTCAGAATGTAAAAGACATAAGTATGCTGTAACTATGTAAGAGTTACAATGAATAACATTCTCTCTGCCATAATCCAATATTCATGTTTTTCAATATGGTTAAATAGTTTTAAATATATTACAGTATTTTCTGGTTAAAGACTTGTGTTGAGGTTAAGTGATTCAGGCTGTTGACAGTTTAATGGAAGAATATTAGCATAATTTTTGATGAATAAAAAGGTAGCAGGCTAGAATACAGCAATCGAAGTCTAGAAGTGAACATATTAACATCGGCCTATTATTTACCAAGCAGTCCGGTGTTATGTTCATGAAGTTTTAAGTAACAGTGTGAAAACTTACATTTGTATGTTCACTGCCATGTTACGTAAAGATCTGAACAGTACTATAATTCTCTATCATTTTGGCAAACATTTATTTTATGATTACCTGTTTAATATCTTAAAGTGTACTAACTTTAATTATAATAACTATATATTTTAGATATTGAATTTAAATAATATCTAAAATATGTAGTGCCCTCAATGCTATCATTATAAGTAAATAGAAACCTAGTCCAGAAGCAAAAAAGTTAGTGCCTATTTAGTCTTTAGAAAAAAATATCTGTAACTGGAATCAACATACATAATTCATTGTATTATTCATCACCACTTACAAAGCAATACCTATTTTATACCAAACACCTTAAAAACTTTTTGTTTAGTTCTTCTTTATGACTTTACACTATTCCAAATTCGAATTTAATGCAAATATCTTAAGTAAATAAGTTGTTGTTGCAAATAATAGACTAGAACTCAATAGAATCAAATTTGAAATAATTATAAATAAACTGTGTGAACCTGCTTAACGTAAAAAAACAAATATATGAGTTGACTTGAAAACTTCCTCCTGTTTCATCAGTAAAAAACAAAAACAAATATACAGGTTAAGAAGCTCCTCCAGTTTTTCATCTGACGAAAACAGTGTTATGATATTAGGTTTCCTATAATCAATATTGTTTTTGTGTTACTAATTATATACCCTCTTCTTATAATAAGACACACATTATAAAAAAATATTACTAAGGCTCCCAAGTAATTATCATGGCTATTAGAGGACCATAGACAAGGTCATGTCAAACAAAACTTAGAAAATACCTTCCAAGCTCATTGTTTGTTTATATGTATATACAACTGGAATAGAGCCTATTCCAACAAGATCAAATAGGAATTAATCTATTTGGACAAATTATTGAGTAACGTAATACATAATCTTTATCCAATTAACACTTGATCAAAGCCTTTGGTCATACCACAGTAAATGAAACAATTGCAAATAAAAACTAGTTTGTGATTATATAAACCACCAAGAAGGTTACACATACGACTTTTTTGTCTCACTAAAAAAGTACCAGTTATCACCGCTATAAATTATTATTGCAACCTAAATACCAAATTAATAATAATAATTGATATTACGATCTTAGGTCAATGTAAATATATGTGTTATTGTCGCAAACTATAAGCAAATTGACAATGTCACATGAAAAGGATATAGATTATGATTGGCACAGCCTGGGCAACTTTCCCCACTTCCTCGTCAGTCTGCATAATCTTCTTGATTCGCCCCTACAAACAAACAATGTCATGATATCACCAATCTCTCAAAATTATTGACGAAAACAAAACTAAATTTCTCTTTGTTTCTATTGTTTAAAAAGGTTTTTTAACTTACGGCCGGAAACCTTGCATTGTATTTTCTCTTCTTGGTAGGCATTATGGTAATCCGTTCACTTTAACACCAAATAAATGATAAAATAAGCTCACTTCACCATCAGAATGTTAATACTTCTCGCGCATTTTTGAGGTTATAAAAGAGGGACGTTCGCAGCCTACTTCATTTATATACGAATTTGACAGTTTCTCCACCATTTTTCATGCTCAAATTTATGATATACCACGTAATCTACTAAACGATTATTTAACAAAAAACTGAGACACATTTCAGTCAATGTTTTTTGTTTACATAATTAATATTTTTAATGAATATTAAAATATTCTTATGTGTATAATTAATTAGGCTGAATGTACTTAGTTTTTATACTCAGATATTTCATTAAAAAGTTTAATTTTGATTTTATTATATGTCTCGTCTTGAAACGAAATGTTGCAATTTTTTCTAAGATATTTTCACAATACTATTTCTTTAAGTCTTGAATTATATTGTAGGAGAAATACATTTTTTTTAATTTCGGTTATTTACTAGTCAAATGTACATGTGTAAAATTCAATATATTTCACACGCGTAAGTCCCGATCCCGTGGGAATATTGGGATAAAAAGTATTCTATGTGTAAGTCCGGGTCTCTAGCCAGCTATTAAAGAGTAACAAACATCCATATACATATATACATTCTCACAAACTTTCACGTTTATAATATTAGTAGGATTTCAAGAGCACACTTTTAAACGATAGATTACTAAACGAAATCTCAAATAAAACGTCAATCAGTCCTATTATTAAAATGGCGTCCCTGTCCAGGTGCGTGTATCTAAATTGTATTTCATTTTATTTCTCCATATAGAATAACCTTTTATTATTTGTGATTTTATATAAGTTTGTATATTACGTCTTCTAAGTATACATGCAAATCCTATTAATTCCCTTCAAACGGAATCTCTTAACGCAATTCGAGACTTTGTGATTACAAACTGCAACGCGTAAATAAAGCATTTATGCTACTAATAAATTATTAAAGAGTTTCTCCAAAAGGAGCCTTTACTTAAAGCTATCTCAATGAAATAATATACTGTGATTGAATCTTAGTATCTTTATATTGTTGTCCTGTTTTCAGCTTATTACCTGCGCCCACTCAGCAGGTATGGGACCGTGATGACGAGCGGAAGGCTAAACGAGTCGGGAGTGCACTAGTTGTTTCACAGACAAGTGTTCCACCTTATGGTCAGAGGAAAGGATGGATTCCAAGAGCAGAGGAGGATTTTGGGGGTATGTGATGGTCAAACTATAGTTTATCACAACTTCTTCACCGATCATCATTAAATTTTAAATACCCTTTGTCATGCATACAGAAAAAGACATAGATAGAAAAATAATTTTCTCGCAAATGAAGCTGCAGGCAAAAGCTAGTAAAGGTATACAGGGTGTAAGTGAGACCGTACTAAATCCTGAAATAGTGTATTCAGACCATCATTCTCAGTGGAAAATCATTTTAAATTCCTGACAAAATTTAAGTGATATGACCACAATGAGTAAACAGAACATTTTACTGAAAAAAATCAGTAAATACCCCATACGGGCAAAAACTGAAATGTAATCAATTAAACAACATTGTTCAATCAGCTGCTTCGACGGTGTCGAGCGCTGAAGGTCATTCACCGTACCGCACAGTACGCATGTTGCGTTACATTGGGTGGCGGAAAATTGAACTATTGACTGTAAATCCTTAATCTTGCATTTTTATGATGAACTGACTTGCATTATGATTAGTATTCAAAGAAAGATGTTTTTGTAAGTTATTAGCGATGGTGATACTTACATGCTGTATTTTACAATTACTGTCCTGTTAGTGGAAAAAATAGTTTGGTAGTGTACTGGGTAAAATTGCCATATAATATATAGATCACTAATAAACTGAAAATATTCCTTCATGGATTGTACTAAGTTTATTGGCTAGTGTTTTATATAATTCCTTATCCTTACCTATGTTGTGAATAGTAATCATAGTAATGGTGATATGGACTTCATTAATATTATGTTTCAGATGGTGGTGCTTTCCCGGAGATACATGTTGCCCAATACCCACTGGGAATGGGGGCACGAGGAAAAGAAAGTACATCCAACGCGCTTGCAGTCCAACTTGACGAGTCGGGGAGAGTTAAATACTCTGCTATTGCAAGACAAGGACATAGTGCAGATAAGGTGAGAGTGGTATGATGCCATGCCAAGGCGGGACAAATTATATATAAGACTTGTTATTAAAGAATTTTTTTTTGATGCCACATTTTATGTCATAATAAGGAACATCAATTTTCATTTTCAGATAATTTATACAAAACTAACAGACCTACTACCGTCAGAGGTATTAGCTGAAGATGATCCTACACTACAGAAACCTGATGAAGAGGATATACAGGATATTACAGAAAAAACTAAACAGGCTTTGGAGAAGTTGACCAATGCTAAAATATCTGCTGCAATGCCTGTCAAAGCTGCTCCAAAAGCTGTGAGTTGAAGTACATTACAGTAGCTAAAGTTTCTTTTTAATTATCAAAAGAATATACTTAACTGCATGAATAGTTCAATGATTAAAGTGTTCGACCCTCCATGCTGGGCCTAGTATTGGAAGTTTGAGTTCCACCGTTTGCCGGTTCTTTGTGTCTATTTGATGATGGTGATTGTGTTTGATATTTGACATGATTGATTGATTGATTGACCCCATGACAGAATAAAAACGCTTATTTCCCCTGTAGAGCTCTTACGCTTTCACCATCAGATAAATTGAGCTTTAAATTTTTTCGAAAATTCTAAACAAATATACTTCACTAATATTACAATTAACAAAATTAAAATGTACTATTACTGTTAGTATCTTAAATAGGTATTTTATTGGCATAGGTATTGTCGATAGACCTTCATCTCCCTTGTAAAATCTTTATTCTCTTAATATCAAGACCATACCTGAATTTCATTTCTAGATGTAATATTTCTATTGAAGAATAAAACAATATTATTTATTGGAGATCCACATTTAGTCTATCCTGATTGGTTACTTTGTCTGCACATCAAGTTTGTAAAATGATTACTAATCATTGATTAGTCACATGATTAATTTTTGGTGTGGCATATTTAGATATTCTACTAATTTATTTTTAAAATGTTTGAGTTTGGCGATACTGGTCCTTGTATAAACTAAGCATAGAAGCATTTCCCTTATGTTAAAAAGAAATTGTTCTAATAAAAACTTAGAATTCAATCTTCTCATTCCAATGGGAAGAACACACTATTATCAATCGCACTGATAGTACATAACATTTACAGGCGCCTGCCCAATACATCAGATACACGCCAGCGCAGCAAGGAGGAGCATTCAATTCTGGAGCTAAGCAAAGGGTTATTAGGTGAGATTACAAACATAATAATATGATTTCTTTTGATTAAATTCATCATCATCTGCCTACCCTTGTCCCAATTTTGTTTGGTGTCGGCGCAATATGTTTTATTCTTCCATTCTAAGCTATCGTTCGTCATTTCACTGCTTACTCCCTTTCTAGCCATATCTTCTGTCACACAGTTCATCCATCTTTTCAGTCATCCTCTTCTTCTGTACCCGTTAACATCTATATATAAAACTCTTCACCACATTTTGCTCATCCCTCCACATCACATGTTCATACCACGATAACCTAATGCTGCTCAGCTTTTCATCCGCTGGGGCTACTTTCAGGCTCCCACTAATAAATTAATTTCTCACCTAGTCCATCCTAGTCACACCACACATCCATCTCAACATTCGCATTTCGGCTACGTGCAGGCATCTCTAATCCGTTCTCTTTGTGGGCTAACTTTGAGATCCGTACGGGAAGAAATTTGATTAGATTATTCCTATAAAAATGTAATGTCGACATGAACATTAAGTTCATATTTTTGGAAGGATATTAGCCAACGAAAATAAACACATTTTGACTCGACTTCACTCATAATTCTAGGACTATTATTTCTAAGAGTACTTTTAAAAATAATAATCCTAGGCTACTGACTGTCACTTGGCAGGCTCCACTATTGGATGAGATTAATAGTGAGACGAAAGGTTTTTACCATTAATAGTGATTCATTAAATGTTGTTTATTACTATAACCCGAGATACCAGGAAACAAAAATATATTAATTTAGAACTTAAAATAACAAGAACAAGTACAAAACCAATTACCCTCTAATTCTGCACAAATAATTTGGTTAAGTAATGCTTATAAAAGTTTTCGAATACCATACAAAATACACTAATTGGATCTCACAACATGTTTGAAGGTTAAGAACAGTAACAGGTGACAAAAAATCTGTAAAAGGCAGGATAGGACGAAAGAGCATTTTACACCCTGAAACAATTGGTACGATTAGTCGTTACTACTTTATGGGCTAGCCTAAGAATCTTCTATGTATTGTAGTTATATATTTAACTACTATTATTTTTTATAGAATGGTAGAAGCCCAGGTAGACCCGATGGAGCCTCCACGGTTCCAGATCAACAAGAAAATTCCACGAGCAGCCCCCTCACCTCCTGCACCAGTACTGCATTCACCACCAAGACGTGTTTCAGTAAAACAACAAAGAGATTGGAAAGTACCGCCATGTGTTTCACACTGGAAAAATGCTAAAGGTATGTATTAAAAAATACACAGGGTGTAAGAACCACGTACCGAATATTGAAATAGTGTATTCAGACCATCATTCTGAGTCGAAAATCATTTGAATTTTTTGCCGGATAGTTCATATTTTTTTTTATAATATAAATTTTCTTTTGGTTAAAAGTAATATTACAATGAGTAAACAGAACATTTTACCGAAAAAATAATAATAAACACCCCATACGGCCAAAACCTGCAATGTTATCAATTAAACAATATTTATGCAATCAGCTGCTTTGACGGCGCCGAACGCTGAAGGTCATTCACCGTACCGCACAAAAAGAATACCGCGTACATTGCGTAACGCCAAATGAAACTAATGACTATAAATCCTTAATCTCGCATTTTTATGATAAACTGACTTTTGTATTGTGATATGTATAAACAGAAAAAGGTTTTTGTAAGTTTTTCGCGTAGCTCAAACTTACATGCTGTATTTAATGTGTGATCGTGGTCACGGGTAGACTATCGGTGCAATTCGATTTAAAGGTCGGGCAACCAAAAAAGGTATTGTACCTTCTAATTATTACCGCGATTAAGTCCCGATTCACACATCAAATATAGTCGCGAAAGTTTAAAAACACACACACTGTATTTAACTAAAGATTGTGTCAATAGTCTCGTCGTTCTAACACCCACATTTTTCTTTTAATAAATAAAAAGTAAAGGCTTGCAATATGTTACACTCAACTGCACTAAAGATGTCTTGGACGTGAGGTAATGAACTTTGTCTAGTAATCCATGTAATTTCATGTGCTAACTATAAAGGGTGTATATGACAATGAAACACTTACTTAAATCACTGAAAGGGCATCACTGAACACACACTACGAACTTGAGAAACGGAGGTTAAAATACCTGAAAATTCAAAAGGTCATAACTTGTAAATGGACAATTTTTTTCCCGTATATGTGATACTACATTTCTATATAGAATGAAGTTGGCAATGAAGCACTCAGCCGCCCTGATCGGAAGGTGTCTGTATAAATTCATTATAAATACTCGTGTCGCTAGTTCTTGCCCGACCATACCTTTTGTCCCTCTTTCTCTAACGAGTTTAACTTGTAAGAGATTTTCTAGGTAACAAGAAGCTGTCATTATTAATTCCTCATTCAATCTTTCTTCAGGGTACACAATTCCTCTGGACAAACGTCTAGCAGCAGATGGGAGAGGTTTACAACAAGTGCACATCAATGAGAACTTTTCTAAACTGGCAGAAGCTCTGTATATAGCTGACAGAAAAGCAAGAGAAGCAGTAGAAGCGCGTGCTCAGTTAGAAAGAAGATTAGCTCAAAAAGATAAGGAGAAGAAAGAAGAACATTTGAGGATGATGGCGCAGAGGGCTAGAGATCACAGAGCTGGTAAGTATAGCTTTTGTTCACAGTATTTTCTCAAGAGTGATTTTTATTTAAATAATGCAACACATTATAAATTGTCGATTTAAAGAATCTTCTAATTCAAAACAGCTGACTCGTCTACTCGCATCTGCTTATATATTTGAGCAGGCAGTGCTAAAAACATGCCAGAAGCACTTTTCGATGAACAAATCTTGTTGACAACTGAATCTCAACCTTGTGAGCTGTCTATATGGTTTGTCATCCAATCTTCCGATATTCACGATGTTACTGCAATCATAAGACTGTTTCTAACATCTTCACTGTGTGTTCTATATGGTACTAGCTACCCGGCGTTGCTCTGGCTAGGTAATTTGTAATATAAATAAATTATACATACCGTCAACTAACCTCAAATTCTACAAACATACTCAAAGTAGCATGTAAAAATCATTTTTATCACTTATAATCACAGTAAATTATCATAAATAATACATACCGTCAACTAACCTCATATTCTACAAACGTACTCAAAGTAATATGTAAAAACCATTTTTATCACTATTGTGAAGTTGGTAATTTAAAAAAAAAAATAAAAATGTTGATTAGCTAACTTCAGGGTGTCGGTTTTTCGTAACGGTGTGCGAGCGCATCGTAAAAATTTACTCTCATTATTTTTCAATAAAGCACCAAAAGAAGTACAACTTCAAAAACTATTCTATCTCTCAGAAATATCATTAAAATCGGTTAATTAGCTTAGAAGTTAATCACGGTCAATAAAGTGACCTGAAATTTTTATATATAAGATATTGTGTAATGTGCTGCATTTCTTTTGCATGCTGTGGTTTTCTATAACTGAGAAAACACATGAACCACCATGTTATGTTTAGTAATTTTTTTAAGAAAGATATGTGTATTTCTTGTTGAAGACCCTAAAATAAATAAATAAATAAATTACTGGCTCCCAAGAGCACAACAAAATGTCTCAAATAGATATATCAATATATTCCAGGTATTCGTGCACCCGATGATGACCAGGACAGTGTGGAAATAGACGAGACTGGTCTCACAGCAGCTGAGAGAGACAAGCTGCGAGTGGAGAGACACAAGGACAGGCAACGAGAGAGAAACCTGGCCAGAGCCGCACCTGATAAGAGGTATACATATCTAACTCGTAGTTGGTGATCATTATGAATTTCTCATTAAAATTTTAGAAGTGTGTATGAGAAAGTACCTTCACACTGCAACGGTTTGTGTGTTGTACTGTGCATGTTGAAGTCGTGCGGACTTAATCTTATAGGAGTGGTGGAAGTCTTTATATTGCAATATTGACACACCGTGTGATAGTTTGTATTGTGAAATCAATGACCTTTTATTAAACGTCGTAAAGGCACTTTTGGTACAATTTCGTATGACATAACAAGGGCTGCGGTTATCGTCACTGCTCCGCTCTTAAAGATCGTAGCGTGATGTTACACAGTCTATAACCTTCTTCAATGAATAAATACTCTATCCTAAACAAAAAAAAATATTCAAATTTGATTGATAGTTCCAGAGATTAGTACGTTTACACAAACAAAGAACTCTTCAGCTTTATTATATTAGTATAGACTAATATACAGCGAGTAAGTTCAGCTACTCGAAAAACTTACAAAAATGTCTTGCTGTGTATAGTTATCACAATACAAAAGTCAGTCAGTTCATCATAAAAATGCGAGATTAAGGATTTATAATCATTAGTTTTATTTGGCGCTATGCAATGTAAAGGATAAAAAGATAAGTATTCTTTATGTGCGGTACGGTCAATGACCTTAAACGTTCGGCGCCGCCAAACCAGTGGATTGCTTAAAATGTTTTTTGCAGTTTTTGGCCGTATGTGGTATTTATTTTAGTTTTTTTCGGTAAAATGTTCTATTAATTCATTGTAGTATCACTTTTAACCAAAAAAAAGGACAGCTTCTAATGCCGCCTTTTTCCTCCCAACAGCTGTGTATATAGAATTTCATTAATGGTATGCCAAAGTATTTAACGTCCATAAAGACTTCAAATGGGTAATCTTTTTCTGTAAACCGGCTAAGTTGAACTGTCTGACACCCAACAATAACTGAAATGTGATTTCATTCTAATTTCAGATCAAAACTCGTGAAAGATCGTGAGCGGGACATATCAGAGCAAATAGCGCTTGGTCTACCAGCCAAGACGAATCAGGGCGGCGAGGCGATGTTTGACCAAAGACTGTTCAATAATAGCAAAGGAATGGATAGCGGTATGTATTTTGATGTGATAACTTCTATGGGAGGTTAAACCGCTTCCTTACGTAACGTGTTACGGCGCCAGTCTGTCTGGCTTCCCTTTCTCTCACGCATCAGCAGCGGTAGACTTTAAAGTTATCCATATTCGTTTATTATTTATTCATAACTAGCAACCCGTGCCGGCTTCGACATCTTCAACAATCATCGTTATATTCTTAATGAATTATACACCTACACGTTCCTCATGAATAACTCCGTCTATTTGTGAAAACCGTAAGGAAATCCGTTCGATAATTATTGAATTTATCGCGAACAGACAGACAGACAGATGCGGCGGGGGACTTTGTTTTATAATATGTAGTGATTAGGCAGTAATAATGCCCTGGTATTTTTTGCATTAAAACACCTCTTAATTGCTTTTTTTTTTAATAAGAAATGCCAGTTGTAGAAAGTATCAGCGCATTTGAATCAATGGTAAAGGGACACCATAAAACACATCAAATTTGAACCTTCTATTCTTATCTTTACCGGCCTCCGAACCGCAACGCACAAAATATCATCAGACCATTACTTGTTTGACCTTAATACCCATTTTACCTTTTGGTCCCATCCATTTGGTACTTTTCGGGGTCCATCTGTCCTCTTTATACCTTGCCGAATGGCCTGCCCAAGTGCCCACTGCAGTTTATATTTCAGTGCTTGTTCTAAAGCATCTGTAAATTTTGTTTTATCAGAAGCTCAACAATCATTAATTTAATTTTCAGGTTATGGTGACGATGAAGCATACAATGTTTACGACAAACCGTGGCGCAACCAAGACAATGTCGGATCACATATTTACAGGCCATCGCGGAATGCGGACAAAGACAACTACGGAGGGGATATTGACGCCATTGTTAATACTCGCAGGTAAGAATGTCACATCGTGCCATCTAGCGAAGAGAGCACGAACTACTGTAGTAACTACTCATCCTGCATCACGCAATTAGAGTTCTCGCGTTTATTTATATAGACAACTCCAAAATATCAACCAACTGCGATCCAATACTCGGAGAATACCCCCTTGGAGGACTAAAGTATGTATTTGTATAGGAGGAAGATAACTAAAGTTATAAATACATAAAAATTACTAAGTTGTAAAGAATATAGTGATGTTCATCTTCTACTCAGTACCATGACAGTTTTGGAGAGTACTACGGTACTTACCGGTACTAAGTTACTAACTACTAACTAAGAGGATGAGAAAAAGACCATTTGCTATTGCGAGAACCTTCAGCATTCTTACGACAGTTGATGATCAGTAGTTAAAGTAATTATTGAGTTGTTCAAACCCTAATCAAACATTGAATAAAGTCCTAATGCCCTGTGTAAACTTTTCCAATACAGCTAGTGTAAAGGGATTAGAACTTAAAGCCTTTCTACTCTACAGTATTGTCATCTTAACGCCTATGGGTCTCATCCCTCACAAGGAAAAGTTTGTCTACAAAACAAAAACTACTCGAAGACGATTTAAGTCAACCACTACGAAGTTTAGTACATTACACCCAAAAGGATGGCCTATGCGAAGACTTTCACGGTCTTCGAGTAGTTTTTGTTTTGTAGACAAACTTTTCCTTGTGAGGGATGAGACTCATAGGCGTTAAGATGACAATACTCTCCTGTAACAACAGTGTTACAATAGGTTACAATGTTTATTAGCCTAGGAAATTTAGAATCTAACCTGTCTGATGTCTATATAGTTGCACTGCTGTGGTCTAATTATATGGGCAACTCATGTTCTATACTCCACACTGACCAATTGACTTAATATCCATTATTTATAACTAATATACAAACCCTGCTAACAGAGAACATTATTTCAGATTTGTGGCTGACAAAGAATTTGCTGGAACAAGTAGCAATAACACACGCTCTGGTCCAGTACAGTTTGAGAAAGATGCTCCGTCATCTAGAGATGAACCAGTAAGTTATTTTAATTATTTATTAGCTGCGCCTCGCGTTTTTACCCGCGTAAGTCCCGGTGCCGTGGGAATATTGGGATAAAAAGTATCCTAAAAGTAAGATTAGACCGCCAACATCACATCTAAGGCATGAGACATCCACTGGTATATTAAGGTCTCAACCGAACACAGTAGACTGAAGTCAGTGGTGTATCAAAGTCAACTCATCACTGAAAAATGTTGTAGTGTAGAAACATGCTGTGGGCACTCGTCGCTAAGTGGTAACCGGGTAGGTTAGCACATTGCAAGGTGAAGTAGTTTTAGTTCGGTCAGTCTTTGGATGGGTGACCATTCTTAACACATTGAGACCCCTCCGTGCCTTGGAGAGGTCTCAACGTCTCTGAGCCCTAAAATGTTCGACAACCTGGTCTAACTACAGAACTTCGATATCGCCTAGTACTTGGGTTGTGGAGGTCTGATCTTTGTCGCTTCACGCAAAATATCGAAGTTTGGCCGTTTCATAGTTAAACTGAAAGCCGAAACTAATTAACTTAGTTCGGAAAAGGCTCAGAGGAGGATGATGAGTGTAGAAACATGCTAGAAGTAGGTCATATAGTACATGTGTAATGTATCACTAACTATAAAAACTTCACCGGTTCGGCTACTCACTGTAGATATGCAAACTAACACGTCTGCACTCGCCCATGGCTCACACAGACTGACTGACGCGCGCTCATTACAGTGAGCACGAGACAATGTATATAACTATGATTTAGTTCTACCCTACATATGCAGTGTAAGTAAATTTAATTTCTGAACGTTAATTTCAAGCTCCGATGTGGGAAGTATTTAAATGTAGGCACCCATTGCAGGATAGATGTGACTGTCACGAATTCACGATACAGATAGTAAGTAAGTGTCAGAATCAACAGATTATACAGTGATGCTGACTAATGCAAGCTAAACTAATATGTGTTTCTGAATGAATTATGGCAGCATTGCCATCTTATAATTTTTTTTTTCCAATTATTACAATGGTTTTCAAGCAAACTCAATTATGTGTGTGTTAGTATTAATTTTAACGTTCCTTCCAGCCACAGAGTCGCAACCAACCCGATGCCGATTTCGATCCGTTCGGTCTGGACCGGTTCTTGAGCGAAGCCAAGCGCGCAGACAAGTCCACGCGCAAGCGAGACCATCACGACAGACATGACATGCACGGCAAGAAACGGAGAGACTAGTCTATATAGGTAATTGACCGTTTTAAAGCTTATAATGGATATTGACTGGCCGATCTTTATCAATTTTCATGTATGTAACTAATTAATTTTAGTAACCCAAAACTTTTCCTTATGTGATTAACAAACATTTTTTTTTTTACATAAATATTTAAACTTCATCTGTTATCAATTATTTGAAGTCAGATACTTATTTGACACTACTATATATACTATTTTTATTTTATATAGACAATATTTAAATAAATAGCAACTCTTTAGACAAACGAAAAAAGTTCAATATTGATTGAACGCCAATACGACTAATCTATAAAAATACTTAGTGGTCGCGCACTCAACCTGATCTATCCGCTTTTTGTTGTGATTTTCAGCGATTGGCAGGTCTGGCAGAGTACTGTAGCTGTCTTTCATTTACTGTAAGTGTACAAGTGAGGTACATTATACAAGACTGACTAGCGAGGTACATTATACTGAGCTGCTTGGTAGCGGTCGTTAGCCTTAGTTTGTACTACACCACGAAATGAGCGTGCCTATTTCAAGTTCTAAAACTCTCAAAGTCTGTATTTTAACAACGTAATTTCTTTGTTTCAGATGTGGATTCTGTATATAGACATCTATAATTGTCTAAAGACGTTCAATGAATGGATTTGTACAATTTTTATAGCGTCATAAGTTTATAGTGTAAACAATATCTAGTTAATAAATAATGTTTTGTATTACTTTATTAGTAAACCAATCATCCCTACAACCACCTTATTTATTGTTTCACTCCACTGAGGGCATGAGGATCGTGGAGGTGAACGAACCTTCCTCCCGTCTCTAGGCGAGCTAAATGCGAGCACTTCACCTTTCCTGACCTAGTGATCGGATGATAGATAGGCTACTGTTACCTGGGTAATTTATTTACATAGGGTTTCTTCCATGCAGCTCCGGGGAACCATCGTCCCTGTCCCTTGCCGTCAAGTGTTACGGCCTGGTCGGGCGGCGATCTCTCCCAGATGGTATACACTGTTCCCGAATGAGTTAATTGATAAGGAATTAATCCAACTCGTCCTAAATGGTATTTTTTTTAATTTTCCACGTAACTCCAAAGAGCCACCGTTCCCATCCATTACTGGCCAGGGTTACGGTTTGGTCCTCACGGAGGTCTGTATCACTATCAGACCATGTATGTGACCACACAAACACGCTTCGGCAAAATCTAAAGAGAGCGAGTCTGCTACCATCTCACCGTTTCTCCAATCTATCCTCTGCTAATAAGAGGGACACGCAGAGAAAGAGCGGCCAAGAATGTAGTTTGCTCCCACTTCGGTACAACATTCACCAGAAGCAGCACCACCAGCCTTAGAGAAACAAGCCCAGGATGCACCTTAAGGTTTCTAGCCAAGCCTCGTCACCATAAATATTATCTAACAAACATACTACACATACACATTTACTACTTAAATAATTTAATAATCGGGTTTTTATGACGTAACAAAATTCCTTTTAATAAGTAAACATTTAAAGAGAAAGTAATGTTACCTACTTTGTTCTGAAAAGTATTGTCAATTAGCCCTTGTTGCTAGACTAGCTGCTAGAGGCTTTCCTAGCCGAGAACACGAACCTGCATAGCTTTTTAAATATGTTTAGTTTGGTTTATAATCATAATTTCCTAAAATCATGTTTTCCAATTACTTTGGTAGTGCCCCTAATATGCCTTCGAGCTTTTAATTTCGTAGTGCAAATCGTCTGCTAAGATATGGTAATAGTGCTTCGTGTGGATTAGTTCAAAAATTGTTCCCTACTTACATTACAGTTAAGCGGTCCCTAGACGATCATGCGGCATGACATGCGTTACGTGCTGTCATGGATGCATGACCGTTTAATTGTATTGAGTGATGCGAATGACATGAAAACTGCGTGCATGACATGCAAACTACATGTTAGCAGTTGATTGACAATTCCTTTTATATTTATAAATGTATTTATTTATAAATCTGCCTTTGACAAACACATTTCCACACCAGCGCGGAAAACCTCTTCCCTATATCTATATCGAATGAATAAAATGATTATACCAAGCAAATTATCATGCTGCATGATATTCTCAATAGGTCCTTCATGCAGCATGATGATTCAGCGTGTCATGCCGCATGATCGTCTATGGACCGCTTTAGGTTTGGTTTTGTCTTAGTAAATACACACATCAAAAGTGTCTAGGGATCAAGTATATTTTAAACTATAAAGCATCAATAATATCCAATTAATATTTACCAAATCTAGTCTTCCAGACTGGCTTCTTACTTTAATTCCTAATGTTTAAGATAACTTATCCCTACATTTTGTAAATATTAAGAAAAAATGCATTTTTGCAAACTGTTAGAAATTAACTTAAGTTAATGTCGTCAATAAATGGCAAAAATGAGGAATTTTTAAATTTTTATTGTAAAGATAAAAAAATATTATAATCTGTTTCCACCATAATACACGATTCACACAATCACAGCGATTTGGCATGCTTAAAATCAGTTAATCAAAATCACTTTGAGGAATGGCCGCTCACGTTCTTTCTAACAAGTCAAAAAGTCGTGCGGTATGCACGGCATCCATACTCGGCAGTGTTTTTCTTTGGACCATATCCCATGCGTGCTCATTGGGTTGAGGTCTAGCAATTGAGTAGGCCACGGCAGAACATTGATGCGAGCATCGTCAAGAGTGCGTGTGACGACTCTAGCCGTGTGTGGACGTGCATTAGTCGAAACAAATCGCCTAACCGGCTTCGCAAAGGCATGATCACGTCTGAAACAATCCTCTCCGCATAAATCTGAGCATTGAGGTTGCCCCTGATCCAAACGAGATCGGTTCAAAAACCGGCCCAAACAATTATTGTTCCCCCTCCATATGAATGAACTTCCTGACAAAATTTCTAACGTTCTTGACGACCAGAGGTCCTCCAAACCTTAAGTATCAAATTTAACAACCACTTTCCCGAGGGTTGGCAATAGTAGGTACTTGGTGGCTATACATTTTTATGTGGGAGAGCCATGCTTCGGCACGTATGGGCCGGCTCGACTCTGCTCGTTACCACGGCCTCACAGAAAACCAGCCTTGAAGCAATGCTTGCATTGCATTTCGCCGCGTGAGTGAGGTTACCGGAGGCCCTAACCCTTCCCTCTCCCTTATTCCCGTCCTTCCCCTCTCCCTTATTCCCGTCCTTCCCCTCTCCCCGTCTTCTCCTATTCCCACCTTAAAGGGCGGCACCGCACTTGTGATTCTCGAGTTGCAGGTGCCCATGGGCGGCGGTAGTCATTTACCATCAGGTGACCCGTCTGCTCGTTTACCCTCTATACCATAAAAAAAAAATCTCAATATTAAAATAAGGTTTGGTTGGTTTTTAATCACTGACCTACCGCATAAAAATTAAGGTACTCATCCGTGGTCGTGCTGCCTAGCATCACACCCTAAAAGGAGGGGTAACACCACTCAGTTTGCGTATGTGTATGTATATGCGTCTCGTTTAACTAGCCGAACTATATACATTAATACTGTACTGTATATCTTTAGTATTCAACGATTTTTTAACTATGAATAATGAACGAACAAATGAGCATCGGTAAAAACAAAGAAGTTAAGGTCAAAAATTGCTTATTGACATTTCATACCACAACTTTCTTGCAATTGCGCTCTCAAACATCTTAAGTACGAGTACTTGTCTTGCGTCATTATCTGTCGGATTAACTCAAGGCGGCCATGCGAGGTGCTTTAAAAACTTTCTTACAAGATTATGTACTTTTTTATTTAAATTATTTGACAAACAAGTCGGCAGTTGCTAACTGTCTGAAGAATTTTTAAGCTTCGGGTGATAATAAAGCATCAAAATAAAGGAGGATTTAATTTGCAGGAGGAACATTTTCTCACATGACATACATAATTATATATACATCAATTTGTTAAGAAATTGTTCGAAATTTTACAGTTACATCGCTCATCACCAACGCATGTTTGCAAGAACAAGTGCAGGTTGAAAGGTAATTCTTCTCCTAATACTAAATAGTTACTAGTGAAATTACCTGCGGTTCAAACGTCTATTTAATCTATATTTTCCAATAAAGGTCCATAATATGGCTTGTCCCAATAGTCACTATTTAATTTTTTTTTGTTTAAATAAAAAGAAAACATTTTTAGACAATATTTTAATGAAGTAACAATACCTTGTAACATACATATATTGAAAATAAAACAAGCAAATAATTACGAATCTCTGTACGCCAACCAAACAACAGTTTATTAAACACACTGGTGCTAATAATTCATCGTTTTACAAACACTACCTTAAAAATTAAAACCAAATTATTGTGATCCTTCATATAAAAAAATAAATATATTATGCGTGCTTGGTTGAATTTAAGGCCCAGTTTCTTACACCCTTGGAGGATTTAAAATCCAATATTAAAACTTAGAAGTTGTACAAATAGAAAATATTTAAGGCGGCCAACACCTCATTTTCTCCTTCACAATTACGTATCTATGTACTAAGTCTATTAGCAAATATACCGAATTAGTCGGCATAGACAATGTGTATTTAGCAAATTTTTTTTTCAAACGTCCAAGGGTCTGGTAAGCGTACATATATCAAGCGGTCTACTTCAACTTGAGAATGGTGTTTCGCAATTTGTCGACATTGGCCCCCGAGAACTCCTCGATTTTCTTACTGTTCTTTACGAAAACGAAGGTAGGCATGGAGTTGATGTTGTATTCAGTGGCGATGTCCTCGCATTCGTCAACATCCACCTGAAAAGAAAAAAAAAAAGAATTTAAATTTCTGCGTTTAAGTACTTATGATTTGGGGAGTAAAGTCCCTAAGCCTGTCACTTACAATCTAGTAGTGCTTTTCACAATGGGTTGGTATTTTGGTCTTTCTGGTACCTACACCAAAAATAATGGTGTATATCAATAGATTTTGGTATTTAATTTATACACAGATTTGGCACTATTAGATTTAATTTACATAAGGAATATGGCAACAGTTTTTATAAACATACATGACCTAATAAATAGTGATAGACGATAGAGCTGGTGGTGAATTTACCATTACAACTGTTGTTTTATGTACATGTTTAATTAAATTGTCATACCATTATTACATCTATTATCTATGCAAACTAATACATCTATCACCTGGTAACATTCCCAGAAGGCTGGCAGCATTGCCACATTGAATGGCAATGATAATTATTATCATTCTAGTTGTTTAAGAAACTTTCCAAGTTATGATAAATCGATGTGTGGGAGTGGGGGAGGGGGTTTAGTATAAAGAGATAGATAAAGAACCACTGCATTACTGAAACAGTAATATCAACTTAATTTCAAAATTGATTTAACTAAATGCAATGTACCCAGAACAATTAAGACTTTATAGATGAAATCATTTTGCTCTCATTAACACTGTTTTGGCTGGATTAATTCCGTGGTTGGCGTGATCACATTAACATGTCGACTTGCATGTTTTTTTTTTAATGGCGTAATACCTCCTACGCATTAGGAATTCATATGAAAATAAATTTACAGTTTTAAATATACATCAATTTTGGAGAAATCGACCTTTTAAACATTTGACATTTCGCATTTTAACGTGTCTAACTTGACAAAACCTCAAGTCAAATTAACGATTCACATGATTTTGTGAATGAACATTGATATTTTCTTATATCAACTTACACTTGGTCACCAAAAAAATATTCGTTACTTGAAATCTCAACATATACATATAACCTCAAAACTTAAAAATGGCCAGCCTGAAAAATAGCAATTTTAAACATATCAACATATTCACGCCAGCCACGGAATTATTTCCACGTGTATTTCTTGATTCTTGCAAAACATGAAGGGATACGTTATGTAGGTAGTTTATTTGAATTCAACATAATTATTTGACTAACATAGTGACATTTTTATTAAGTGTGTTTGTTTCGTCGGCCTTATTCTATTCATAGTTATGAACCGAGCAGAGTGAATCAGAGTCATGAATTCTTTTAGTCATGTTTAAATACCTAGATTTAGTAGATACCTAGTACCTAGATATAGGTATCCAGAATGACGCATGAACAGTTTTTGTCAATGTGTAAGTCATTGGCAACGATTCGGTATGATCAATACGAAACTGCGTCTATCTTTAGTTTTCTTAGAAATAACATATGAAGGATTAATGTAGGTACAGGAATATGCGGTAAGGTAAGGCATTCAGAAAAAAAAAAAAATATCCGGGTCACTTCTTAATATCCCCGCCATTTCTTGGCGGCGTACGGATACTATACGTATATATATGTCATCATCATCCTTCTCGCCTTTTCCCAACTAAGTTGGGGTCGACTTTCAGTCTAACTACGATACGGCCGAACTTTGATATTTTACGTGAAGCGACTGCCATCAGACCTCCACAACCCAAGTACTAGACGATATCGAAGTTCTGTAGTTAGACCAGGTTGTCGGACTTTTTAGGGCTCCAACTACCCGTAACGAATGCTACAGATGTTTGTATGGCACCCGGGGCCGACGGCTTAACGTGCTCTCCGAGGCACGGAGGGGTATCAGTGTGTTAAGAATGGTCACTCATCCTAGACTGACCTTACTAGTATTACTCAACTTTGTAATGTGCTAACTAGGTACTCGGTTACCACTTAGCCACGAACCCCTCGTATATATATATGTATTAGTAGAAATAATGGTGTTTTTATAAGTACGAATAACATTTAAATCGATTGAATCATTCTGTTACGGTACAATTGCTGATAAATTCGTTAAACAGGTCAATGTTATTGTTGCATATGGCTGGAGCATTGATTATATGTAATTATTTTCCACACAGCTGAATAATAAACTATTGAGCTGTTACCATATTATACAAAAAATAATTTTTGCGGCAGGCAAACAGGCAGTTTTCGAAGAAAACGTATGAATACTTTGGAAATCCCCCTGTGAAGTTTACCTGGTGTAAACGGTCCGGCTGGTCGGGAGTTCTTGGTTTTATAACAAAATCTATATGTATACGACCTTCGAGTTACGTTGTTTGTTCGCTATGAACTCCTGAACTAATGAACCGATTTTAATGAAATTTATGTGTGCAATTTGGTCCAACTTGCGAGATAGGATAGTTTTTTTTTTTTGTTTTTTTATTTATTTATTGCTAATTATCTAACCACAGCAACGTGTTGCCGGGTAGCTAGTATTATATATATAATAAAATTGTATCACAGTGTTTGTCCGCGATGAACTTCTGAACTAATGAACCTAGTTTAATAAAATTTTGCAAACTGTGCAGTTTGGTCGAGAATATTTTTTATTGCAAATTACTTAGCCATCGCATGTCTATATAAGTCAAGCGACTGTTCTGTTACCCTAGTATAGCTTTAAAGGAACGATGTTTACCACTTCTGACATTGATTGATAGTAAATCTTCATGCTTCAATAGTTTATGACCTCCATAGACTAATAACGGTCATCATATGTACCTACTAGATGCTTCAATATGTATAATTGTCTAGATACCGCGTCACTGGGATTAATAAATGTCTGAGAAAAGTCAGATTGTCTATGGTCGACTTATCTTTGTTTACAATATTTTTCACATTAAGTAACACTGACAACATTGAACTAACGACGTCTTGTAGTTAAGTGGTGTTATAGAATGGGACCTTTAAGCGGCCATTAAAATTAACTAATTCAATAACTACCCCCATATACGGACACGTAAGATTTTTCGAGATCCCCTTCTGACGTAAGATTTTGTCTGTCACGACGCGACGTCTTGGCGAAGGTATAGAAGAAAGTTTAGAAAAAGTAAGGCAGAGCGGCGCTTAAGCCGAATATTTTTGGAATAGCATGGAAACTACGAGCACCGAACGAGTAGTCGTATTAACTTTATTATTTGTTAATTACGTTACTAGGAGTTGCCGAATCTACACTTAATTTTCTGTATTTTCGAGTGCACATTCGAGTGCCAAAAAAATGCACGTAAGACCTTTATTTATTAACGTATTTTACAAACACGGTTATTGCATTGTATGTTACAGTTTTATTTTTACTTGACACCTAACGTACGGCCGTCTGATTCCAAACTACGCAGAGGCTGTACTATGGTAAATTATTTTACACATTAGACATGTGTCATTGCGGGGCTTCCGGCGCGTTAGAATACAGTGGGCACCGTGTAATAAGACTGTTTTTACTACACTACAAATCTCATACGGTCCTAATAAGTGCTCGCTAGATAGCCATTTTGTGTCCGGCCTAATGGTGAGCGATTTCTGTTGGCTATAAACCTGGCAACACCATTTCCCAGCTCCGTATACTCCGCCATTAAGTTTTGGTTACCCTATTCACCTGTAGAAAAAAATAATAATATTAAAAAGTTTTAGTCCCGGTATCCTCTTATCATCAGACTAGTCGTTTCCCCCCCAGTTTCACCAGCGTTTATAGTCCCTACTCGCGCTCCTACAGGTCGTAGCGTGATGTTATATAGCCTATAACCTTCCTCAATGAATACTCCATCTAATGAAAAAGGAATTATTGAAATCTGACTGATAGTTATAGAGATTAACGCATTTAAACAAACAATCAAAAAAACAATACAAATTACATTTTTACAAATACAATAAAATGTGCGTGTGTATACCCATACGTATTATATATTTCCGAGTTAATGTCCACATAAACAGCTATAGCGATGATAAATGGGATGTATTTATCCCCATCATTCGCCCTCAGACTCATACCATAGTTGACCTAATTTTCGGCACTACAGTTCAAGTGACGTCATCACTGCGGCATCTTACGCAATACTGACTGGCAATTTTACGCGATCATGTTTAGTTACTCACTTAATATTATCTGATAACGAAATATCTTGAAGTGATAATGTAACCGAGTATGTCTGTTAAACTGGGGTATTATTATAAACTAAAAACTATTACGAAAATTCTGTTTAACTTGCTTTTGTTCGCATGAAATACATAACACTTTCAGTGCCACGCCAATCCACACTATATCCTGTACGATGACGCGAACAAGTTGAGTTGAACGCACTGAAAGTATTAATATGTTATTGCGATATATTTTTTTATACAGGTGTATAAGTGTAAAGTGTATAAATATTTACATATATATCGAATCATTATGATATTTTATAGGTACCTAGCATATTAGTTTAAACATATAATTTCTCAGCGATATACAAACCAACATACGTATATTAATATAATATGTAATATTTTCACATACATACAGATAACAATATACAACTTACACATTAAAACTAATAAAAAAAGAAAAAGAACTGTATATGGGCTATTTACATGAAACTTTTATTATGTTTATAATATAAATACCTTAAAAAAATTAAGATAATATGATCCAATATTTTACTTACTTATATATAAAATCAATACATTTCAAACTCACATTCCCAAACAAATCATCCATCTCATGATAAAAATAACAATTTATTGCCACCCACCCCAATTTATACCCACATGGCTAATACCTATTCTTAAAATAAAAATCAAAACAACCCTATTTTCTTAATAGATACGTAGTTTTCTGAATTTGTGTAATAGTTAAAAAACCTTGATTCTTCTACTAAATATTAAATTAAAAAAGAAACAGGATGTCACTCTCAAAATGGAATTAACGCTGTTTCTAAATGTAAAGTTTCAAAATAACATGAGTGGTTTTGGTTTTATACATAAATATAATTATTTTTATTTTATTTATTTACTTATACTTCATACTTCCTGCAAATACACTGCATAAGGTGGCCTATTCCCAAAGTTTATGATAATGGACTTTTGATTTTTGAAATTCATTTTCCTTTTCAGCATTTATTGCAAGTTTTTTTGCTCAGTGGAAACGAGGGAAAACTATTTTGGAAATGGTATTTTATATGTTATACAGATAAACTATTGTCCTAAGCTGTCTTATTTAGTAAACGAACTTGGCGTAATGGTAACTAGAGACAATAGATAAGGATGGGTAACAATTAAACGAATGACTGAACTGAATGATTTTGATAATGATCACAATCAAAGAATTTGGGTAGAAATTGGATTGAATGATCTTGACACTGATTCTTTTTTTATATGAAAGTATTTAGTATTTATCAATAAGTACTGTATTATAGTTGGTTTCTGAACATTATATATTATGTACTTTCATATAGCGAGATTTTTATTTATCCGTACATACCGCACCCACCGTCACCGTCACTTATGCAAAAATGCAATTTTTCAAGAGAAGCATTTAAAACTTTGATATCGTAAAAGAATATGATACTTCCAAATTTAGAAAAGATGAACAGATTATATCATAAAGTGAACTTTTAGCTTCTTATTCAAAAAGTAATAACCTTATTATATTGTAAATAGGATACTTTAAGATTATTTTAAAACTTAGAACTTTTAAATTTTGCATAAGTCACAGTGTCGCACTGAGGGTGCGATATTTCAAGTTCATACATCATCCCATACTATTCTACAATTACCAGGGGATTTCCTTTTACGTTTATGGTCACTGTTTTTAGTTTTTTTTTTAGGAAGTAAATTCGAAAAATCTACAAATACCTGAAAAATTTTCAAATGTTTGTGGATTTTTGATATTTACGAAAGAAGGTGACTTGAAAACAACTAGAAAATAATAATAGTTCATTTATTTTTATTTCAAATTTCGATTGGTTTGCTGTCGGCGTCGTGGCAAAAACTCGGTCTGTAATGAAATACTCCGAACAGCAAAATGTTTGGTTTTCTTCTCGTGGATGCCATAAGCGTCGGCTAAGGGAGTACTACTACCACGAGCTAACATCTGTTGGACCGCGTAGGCTGCGAAAACCCCGCCATATTGTCCGGTCCGATATTCCGATCACGGTCGGATCGCATTCCGAGTTTTTAGTCTTATTCAAATCGTATGCGTTTCTTAAACAGTTGAAAACATTAATTCCAAATCAAAAACTTGTGATTTTCGTTCCAAATGGTGCCATTAATTTATTCCTTGTGACGATTTAGGAAGAGGGGAGTCGATCATGTCTTATTTTTTCTTACAAGGGGGTGGGAGGGAGTCTTGATAGTTCTTACGTAAGATCACAAAAATGCGCAATGTTAAAATTATACTTTGAAAAAGTATAAATTTAACATTGCGCAGTTAACATTGGGCAACCGATATATTAGATAGATGATGGTAAATTGGTATTCAAGACTACTTTTTACAAATTGTAAAATGCACTGATAAGAAATGCTGTGGTGTGCTGTCGTGGAAACGTAATAAATGAATGTAATTATCTATCTAGTATTGTGACTCAGCGCTGTCCTTGAAATAATTACCTAAAACCGCTCGGTACGTAAACACGCGAAAGGGCTGCCCGCCTACATTATTTTAATTTCACCTACCTTGACCACTACCACCTACTTGAGTTTCTTTCTAGTTTTGTGATTAGAAATATTATAAGATTTTTTATTTAAAAAAATGATTTTTTTTTTTTGTGATTGTGAATGAAAGAAGTGTTCAATACAAATACATGTTGTGGTTTAATTTTGTGGTTGTAAATGTTATAAAATGTTTATTTAAAAAAATTAATTTGTTTAGAATGAAAAAGAAAGTGTTCAATAATAATTTAAGTTGTGTTTTTTGATTAGTAGATTTAATAAAAAACCACCCTTATTTTAAGACTGAAAAATATTTGCGCCTCGACTGAGACGTACGAAAAGCTTTATTGTTAAATTTAATAGTATAAAAAATCCATTGCCATATTAAGTACTTAAAAAACAAAACAAACTTGTACTTATTTCAATCAAATACACAAATCGCAAAGCTTACTGCTTACAAAAGCATCACACCGTTCGTTCGTCACTGCGGCGCATTCGCGAGTGCTTGTGTGCCACTCGGCACACAAGCACTCGCGAATGCGCCGCACTTAAGACGCGTAGGTATGACTCGCTTTCCAACCGTTTGTATGAAGATAGAATACTGTATAGATAATATTACCGTGCCAGTGGAGTTTGTTTACCAAAATAAGACACGTAAGGAAAAATACATACCCATAATTATGTAGATATGATAGATGGTATATTACTGTTAAGAATCGGTACATAAAAACTATTAAAGCAAACCATACGAATTATAGCTATTATATTGTATAGAACATTAAGTTTGAAAAATGCAAATTGTACGGCCATTTAAAACTGGCCTTGAAATCTTAGTTAGATGCTTCTCATGTTTGTTACCTCAGAAGTTATTAACGAACTCCACGAAAAGGGGTCAGGTCAGGTCAAGCTACAACCATTAAAAGCCTTTCAAAGTAAAATTCCAAATAAATTTGAATCGCGTAACTTCGAATAAAGTGAACCATGCCAACAATTGAGCTAGATTTCTTCTATAAAAATTCCTTGCCTTGTTATGCTAACTTACAAAAAATAGTTTTTCGAAATTGATATATTTCTATTACTAGCAACCCGCCCCGGCTTCGCACGGGTACAAATTATACACCTAAACCTTCCTTATGAATCACTCTATTAGTGAAAGCCGCATGAAAATCCGTTCAGTAGTTTTTAAGTTTATCGCGAACAGACAGACAGATGCGGCGGGGGACTTTGTTTTATATAATATGTAGTGATTACGACTTTAAAACGAACTACTTATTTTATAGTCCCGAACAACAACAGCTTTATAATCCTCTACAAGGTGTTATCAGTAATGCAATAATTGTACAAAACAATAGGCAGTTCTTATCCATTGATTAATAAATTGATTGTAGCACATGTATTTATTCCATGATATGATGAAATAGTTCTTGACTGTGCTGCGTGGTTCCAATCAATAAGTTTTTTTTACTTGTACAAAGGAGGTATGAGTTCAAAGAGTACGTATGGTGTGTAAGTTGCCCAATGAAAGGACATTTATATTGATAAGTTAGTGTTATGATGCGTGTGATCCATGGCAACATAGTACACAGTACAGTCAAAATCAAATACGTTTATGTTAATTAAACTAATCAAATGTATCTTTTAATTTTTAAATGGCATTCAGTTGTATTTTTGAATTGTCAGTCAGTCAGTCATGTAGCTAGTTGCCTGTTCGTATCCTACTCTTAGGATCCAAGTAAGATCCTAAGACGACAGACAAGAATCCTAAAAAAACAGTACAATGCACCTAGCACAAAATAAGATGATTTACCTTGAGGACAACAATCTCATCACTCATTTCTGCTGCCATCTCTTCTAGCTTGGGGCCGATCATCTTGCAAGGTCCGCACCAAGTGGCCATGAAGTCGATCACCACCAACTTTTCGCCGGCCTCCGCCAGTTTAGTCTTCAGGTCATCGATATCTTTAATGTGAATGGCCATTGTATCTGAAAAGATAGAAATTGATTTGACTTATTTTTTGAAAACATCTTTAACATTGGTTGGTAACACCTTTCTTGAACTCTGCGTGAAAGTTCCTGTCGATAAAACTCAAATTTGAATTCTTTCAATTTACTGAACAATTAATAGAAAGTCTAACTAATAAATTAAATAAATTTCCATCTAGGCTATCGCTGTTTAGTATTATCATACTTTTTATAAAACATGAAATTAAAATTATTACGGTACATTGTTTCAGATTAAAGTTCCATAAAATCTATACAAGCGATACGCAGTAACTTAAAAAGTATTTAATTATTCGTAATTTCAGATCAGATTTCTATGAAAACGATACAAGTATTTGCTTTAAAAAAAATGATATTACATTATTATTGGATCTAATGATTCATTGGAAGAAATTATGAGTCACAGGTGGAAACTATGGACACACTATCACTAATGTGCATAAAAATTATGTTCCCACTGAGAAGCTGTAAGTGCAGACGAAGCACCATATCGTTAATATTATCCAATTTTAAACTTAAAAAGCGTAAAATCATACGTTCAACGCCTCCCTAGAGACGCAAATGTAAGCATTTTGCAGCATTTTGTAGCAGTTCAAAATTAATCATTTCATACAGAGAACTATTAATGATTTCGGTCACTTTAAATGATAAGATGGATTATACTTTTCTTTTGTTACTATATTACAAAAGTAATGGCCTTGTGGTTTGACCGTACAAAACAGGCATAGAGAAATTGTTACAGCAGTTTGGATATCAGGAAGGGAAGCAATATTAAAAGGGTAGTCAAGTAAAAGGCAAGTCACGTTATAACCTGTCATCATCATCAATGATTCATACGTGACAAAATACTACTCTTGAATTTGGTTTAAAGGCCAAATGTTTTTTGTTATTCGCTACTCTTCATACATATAATATTCGGTATTGTTTAATAATTCGGTAATTATATAAAAGTTTAGTTAACTAACAAAATGTGTTCACACATCATTTGATAAGGTATTTTCTATACCTTAAGTTTTAAAACAAAACTCGTCAAATCATTTTTTTTATTAATCCATTCGTTAAATAATTGTGATCACATCAAAAAGTCACTGACCGAGTAATAAATAATCGATTAGAGTCTCGCCTTCATTTTTATTTGAAGGCGTTATAGGCAATCACGTTTAAATAAGATTTTATCAATAGGCTTAAAATTTATGATAGCGGCAAATGTAACACAATTATCTATATTATTATTGTAGAACGTGTTGAACGTGCGATCCTAGTCACCTTGGTTTTCCTTCACAGACGTAAGTTGTAGTGTGTACCTAAGTAAGTACAATAACAATTTATATTAGTTATTAGACACTGTAACAATTGACACAATATTTCACTACACACTATGAATTATTAGCCTTTTAATTAACAAATTCGTTCTAATGAATAAATTACTATTAAAACTTACCGTAAGTATAATAAAACTATTACTAAATAATATCACAGTTGAAACTCAAACGAAAGCACAAGGAACTTTTGTGTTCAATCGTCCGCACTTGTCCGCCTTCGCGTGAATACTGAATAGCGTACAGAATACAGATTGCCTGGCACACACTAATGTAAATATCGTATAGTTATTATACTTGTATTTTGGTGTGTTAATTGATAAACTCGTGTCAAATCATTCGCGAAAATCAAACGACAACTAGTATTCTCACTCTTTCTAAATACCTAATGTACAAAAGGGATAGCAGGAGTAGGTAGCCGGTGCTGACAATATATCGATGTCTAGTCCAGTCTATAAGAACTTCATGCTAAGTAGTGTTATATGTATAGTTTTATAGTAGTTCTAATGACGCCACCGACTTTTTTATGATGAGTCACAGAGCTGACCTTCGCACAAGTTTCGTTGTCATAGTGCTGGATTTAAAAACAACGTGCCAGAATGTGTATTTAAACGTGATTATACACTTCTACAAATTTTGTCACCTCTTCCGAGAGCTAGTGTAGTTGAATGATTTCTGTAACACTCTAAACTAGAGTAGGCTGACGTTACTTTAAAGTTAAAACTTAGGAGGCATATTACTAATTTATGCATGTTAATACATCGGTTAATTTGATTTGATATAAAACACAACCATTTTAGAAGACAACAATAGAAGGATAAGTACAAATTATAACAAAAGATAAATTAATGACATTTGTGGATCAAGATTAGTGACACCTACCTACTTAACATCTTGTAAGTATTTCATTGCATTGTTGATTCAACTTTTAAATGAATCAATACGAAATTATCTATTTTGTGATATTTACAACTTTTATTTATAATCATCTAGGTATAAATATATTACTAGAATAAAGCTGAAAAGTTTTTAGATTGAACGTGCCAAAAAATATTTATTTCTTACTAGCAGCGCCCCGCGGTTTCACCCGCGTAAGTCTCGATCCCGTGGGAATACCGGGATAAAAAGCCTATGCGTTAATCCAGGTCTCCAGCTATCTACATACCAAGTTTCATCGCAATCGGTTCAGTGGTTTTTGCGTGAAAGAGTAACAACATCCATCCATCCAAACTTTTACATTTATAATATTAGTGGGATAGTGGGATTTTTATTTACTCCTACGCTTGTACATGCCTCAAAGGGGTAGTCAGAGATGTCACACAATACTGAAACACTATCTTCAGCAAATTTTTGGCAATATCGACCGAGCTATGTATAATGAGATTATTTTTAGTAATTTCTTACTACATTACACTCTCATTTTATTTTAACCTTGCGAATATTTAAATCTCAATGTATTTAAATATCCATACATTTATTGCAATGACTGTGCAATTTCTTTAACGAGTTTTAGTCATTGTCAAAATATGTTTTAATGTAAACATATAAACTGCACTAACCTAACCTAACAGTGATACACTTTTAAATAAAATATCGATACCGCGGTTAAACAGTGATAACAAACCTAAAAAATCCGTTTCCAATAATAATGATAATTGCGTAGGTAGATCTGAAGGTTAACCGCTATGTGCGGTTAATATATAAGTTATTATTATTATACATATATAGGTATATGAAATTTAAAAAAAAACCAAATATCCATATCGTATATCTACCTAGATCTAAAGGGTAGTGTTGGAGAAAACTCGAGTCCGCGAGTCGACATTTCAGTGCTCAGCTCTTAATCGCAATACTCGAGTCACTAAGACACATACTCCTGCTCAATGTGTTGCGAGTTTAGAGAGCATCCCTTTAAACACGAGTTTAGCATTCGTGCTCGAGAACGTGCTAATGAACGAGTCGAGCTCGACTTGTTTTGAACTGAGCACCCATCACCTAACTAGCTAAGTCACTATTATTGTTTATAGTATAACTGATTTTCCTTGTGTTTTATTTATAATGGATTTTAATAATGTTAATAATGTAAATGAATTAATTGTTATTATTATTATTAATTTATTTGACATGCCCTCTCAATTATTACTGTGCCATTGCAGGATGTCACATGACTCACATGTATTTGTTATTAACTTTGTGTGTGACTTGCAAAATAAAGAAATTGAAATTCAAAAGTAAAAACTAAATCAAAACTTGCATTATTTTAATATGAATTTTAGGAATAAAGGAAGTTATATAAATGCAATTACGTTTCAGTAATTACTAGCAAATTGTAAGGAATCAGTAAAATGTAATGTCGCTTGTAATACCAACATATTACTCTGTTGTTCTTTGAACTCGACTTTCGTTAAAAACTCGAGTTTGATTTGTTACTCGAGTTCTTTTTAAGAGTCGTGTACCAAGTTAAGACTCTCGAGTTATGAGCATAACGAACCCCGTGAAATTGAGTCGAGTATGTAAAAATCGACTCCCGGACTCGAATTTTCTCCAACACTACTAAAGGAAGCTTACTCAAAAAAACACTTTTTACTGAAAAGGCGAAAAAATAACTGTGCACTACAGGAGTTTTGGAGATTTATAAGCAGCTAGAAGAAAGATATTGTAGGAATCTTGTGTTTTAATCATGTTTTGGGGATGAAAATTTGATTTTTCTAGTTATTTCCCTAATGCTTAACAATTTATTGTATAATTGTTTAGTTTTTGAGTTGAGCCCCGTGTTGGTGAATTTAGCGTCTAGCGTCGAGTAGTGGTGATGTATTTAAATTTCGTTTATTGTTCAGTAGGTATTGAGATAAGGAATTCGATGGTGTGCATAACACATGTAAGTAACAGTCTCACAACCACTGATATAAAATATGAAAATCACTCACTAACAGTAACTGCCAAGTTGTTCGTACCACTATTCGCACTCAAGTCCAATGTTCTCGTCTTATTCCTACCCTTTTATAATCCCACTATTCGTTAATATTTATCAATCGACCAATAGTGTTGCGTTACCGGTATAACCAGTCAAAATAATGTCTATTAACTTATTTTTATTAAATAGTGAACTGTGTTATCATCTATTATAGTTTGTCCCTATTTTTAATAAAATAAATAAGAGTTTTTAATGTGGCGACAACACAAATATTGAAATTTTTGAGTTATCTTCCTTTAGATCGAAGAGTGCGATATATAAAATAAATGACATTTGCACATAATTGACATAGAGTCGAATAGGTACTGGGTTGCGATTTTCCCGTTACTATTTGTAACAGTCATAGCCCAGGTGTTAAAGTGAAGGCGTAAGTACAATTGATTTCAATACAATTGATTTGACTGGCCTGTTGGCCTAGTGGTTAGTGACCCTGACTGCTATGCCGTTGGTCGTGGGTTCGATTTCCACCCTAGTCTGGGTGTTCTTTGTGCCCGTTGTTTGTACGTTTGTAAAGTCCCCCGCGACACAGGAGTAATTCCTAATGCGGGAGTTGGTGTCCCTTCGTCCAGCATACTCATCGAACTATGGCTATAACTTCGCAAGTACAAGAGCACTATTTTTTTCCTTTGGGCACTATTTAGCACTATTTCAGAACAGTTTTTTGACATTCATGAAATATCAGGATTCCATGGTGAGTATGCTGGACGAAGGGACACGGGAGTTGTGTTATTTAAAAAAAAAAATGAAAAGGAGTTAAAAAAATATTAAAATTAAAGTTCCATGAACAACATTCGGTTAATGTCAGGGCGTTGCCGAAATAAACAAAACCTTTATTGCCCTTTTCAGTGCTTTAGAGTAAAAAATTGGTAGGTACATGTTTAACTTGACAAATATTTGTTAAATTCTGAGTAGCCGTTCCTAGAACGTGGAACGGGCAATTGTTGTCGCAGAAAAAGATTTTTCAACTTGATGCGTCAACAGGTTCCTGAGAAAAAAAAGTCTTGACAGACAGACGGACGACAAAGTGGTCCTATAAGGGTATCTTTTTTTCCTTTTGAGGAACGGAAACCTAAAAATGACTAAGTTTCTACATTCACCCATTATTTACTTCCTAAAATGTAAACCTACAAAACAGAAGGAAATTTAATAAACATCGCCACGAAGAAAACGTGTTTGTTTTCGTTATGGAATTGTGGCGCCTCCATGGCGAACATAAATCTGCAATGCGACTACGACGGCCTATTGATGCGTCACTGTTTAGTTTTGTGAGGATTATATAAAAAGGGACCATAACCACCCCCCGGTCATGGTAATATTTTTAAGATACGATTTTTGTTCACCGAATGTTTTGAAAGAATTCCAATAAAAATTTTAATTTATGACCAGTTGTGGTTAAGAAAATCGTATACATAGTTGATATAAAGTAAGTCACGTGAACTTTATATCAACTTGACCTGTTTCTCGAAATATTTCAACATAAAATTCACTAACTTCAAGACACCTGTTTAACTTGAAAATTTATACACGTACAAGGGCCGATAAAAAATCGAAAAAGTAAACTATAATTAGTTAAAGAAAAAACACATAAGTATACCGATACATTTTACTGTCAGATATCTTGTAATTCGTACGATGTTGTTTTAACAGAGACGTGGCTTATGGATGGTTTGTTAAATTCCGAGTATTTTAATTATCTCCAAACATTAATTTTTTTTTTTCTGTAAATATTTATATTAGAGTAAATATGTTTGTTAAAATTAATTATTATTTTAAGAATATGCTGTGCCCATTAAGGTCCAAAATTGAGACTATTCTAGTTTTAAGTTTTTTACACCTTTGCACAGTGTGGGATTTTGGCTGACCTTTTTATGCTTTTATTTGATAGGTTACGTCCAGTAGGAGCAAATAGTGGAGCTCCGACGAAATTCCTTTGCTTTGTTTAGGAAATATGATTTTTTTCGTGAAAGGCAATGACCTATTAAAATCAATAATTTTATTACTATTGCTAAAATATTGCAAATATTAACTTACTGAGCTCATTGTCTGATTAAATACAATAAAATACACAAATTATATTAAATTCAACATAGTAACTTATAATATCACAGAGTTATTATTATTTTTTCTATTTTCAGATTTTATTTTATTTCTCAGATTTCCTTTTGTTTCCGCATTTTATTTAAATTGTAAAATATAGGAATAACCATCAGGAATCATACCCCAAAAATTGAAATGTGTTTATTGTAGGATCTCTGAAATATTCGGTTTCTAAGTTTTTTATAAATTTCTATGGAAATAGGGTTGTCAAAAGCATTACTAAAAAAAATTACGAATATAATACAGGTATTTCGTTTTATATGGATACTAGCTGCACCCTGCGGCTTTGCCCGCGTTAAAATTGATGTTTCGCAAGTGGAGAACAATATCAGACTCAGATGTTTTTATCTAAGTTTCATGTTTACTAAAATATTAATACCATGGTTAAAATATATCAATTATAGGTACTATGATAACCGGGGATGATACCAAATTATTTTTGAACCTAGTTTATAATACACAAACTTTCGCATTTTATATTAGTATTATTGGAAGTAGGGATGATGCAAGTGTCAATTTATTTCCATATCGTGTTCACTGACGGAGAAAATTAAATTGTCTTCTCTGATTTGTGGTAAATCACACATGTCATCATCAACCTCGAAAATGGTTGAGTTACTATCATCTGTCGAAGTCCTTGACAATGATAGTACCTTATTAGGTACAGCTGGACTTTTTGTTTTCTTTTTTCGAGAAAAACATATCGTTAGGTATAGATCTAAGCATTCTAAGGAACGTTAAAATAAATCAAGTAAAGTGGTTTTTCGATCAAATTTTCGAGTGTGGTGCTCTTTGTCGTACCGGCAATACTTATTTCGCAACTCTCCTGCCTGCTCAGATAACATACCTATCGGTAACGCACTAGTCTAAATCTACTTATTTCACTACCATGCATAAATATTTCATCGAGAATATCGGACACCGTAGCACCAACTATAAGTTTTCACATATTTTGTAGCAATTTTAATGCAAAAAGTCTGAAAATTTTCAGCATCTATCTCAGAGCTGCTGGAGAGTGCTGCTAATATAGTATGGATGCCATCGACGAGCCAATATTCTAACCCAAGAATTTCAGCAAACGTATTACGGTTGTTTGATAGCGCTATTCGAGCAGTGTTGCCGTCGTTGGTAGTGCCTGCATTCGGACGCACAACATCTACTAACAGCGATAATACACACACCTAGACACAACAAATAAATGATCATGCTTATCACGCAATTATTTGTCCTGGGTGGGAATCGAGCGCACGACCTCTGGGCTTAGCAATCAGGATCACTAACCACTAGACCAACAGGCCAGGTAATATAAGTGTCAGTGTGTAATGGGTTTGTCAAAGTCAAGTGTTGATGTGCCGTCAGCTATACATGATATTATACTGAAACGGGACATCTGGCAGAAACTGACAAAACAAGCCAAAGATAAGGCGCAATGGCACTCATTAAGATCATTAAGGGAAGTCCAAACAAAATTATCCTATAATTATAGATTGTCAGAATCGAAAGTTTCTGTGTTGACAACCCTAACCAATTTATTCAAAAATTCATAACTCATCCGTCCTACCGTTTATGTATTTAATATTTACGTATGACATAGTATGTAATGTAAGGTTACTTTTAGCCTTAAAATAAAATGCGGATATCACAAGATTTTGAAATAAAAAAATATTTTGTCAAGTTAAGAAAAAAAATATTAAGGTGTACCGGAGGACTTTTAGATAGTTTTTTTTTACATACAATATAGTTGTACACGTTGCCGACCGAATGATAAAATAATATAAAGAAAATTGTAACGCATAAACGAGAAAAAGCATTTCTATGGGTTTTTCTCAATATATCAGAAAAACTAAATATCTCCTAATCAAAGCAAAGGAATATCGTCGGAGTTCTACTCTGAGTTCTTACTTTAGGTAAACTATCAAATAAAAGCATAAAAAGGCATGTCCCCAACTCAGCCAAAATCTCACACTGTGCTTTGTAAACATTTTGGAATGCATAATAAATTGAATTGAATGTTGGCGTGCAACCGAGATTACGCGGCGACAAAACAATATTTGGGAGGTGCGTTTATTATCGCGACGCGTAGGCAATCACATCTCAGCCTCTGTTACACGTCACGGCAGAAGACCTTTGGATAAACATACGAGTCAATAGTTCGAAGTCACGGGAACCCGTTAACTTAAAAAAATGTGCTATCTATGTATGTAATCAGAACCTAGGTATGTCATTTTCTTCACAAGTGAACAACTTTCTTACGAAATTAAGTCACACGATTATGACTAATACCGCTGATAAATTTTTAATTGCTGGTGACCTTAATATGAGCAGTATTGTGTGGACGCCCTTTGACAATTATTTGTAGGTCCCAACTAATATCAGGTCCCAGGATGAATATTTATTGACAGATGAATTGTGTGCGTTGGACCTGCTACAGTACAAAGGCATAGCTAACATGCAGGATAAAGTTTTAGACTTAGCTCTCTCAAGCCCTCTGCTTAGTGTATGTTTCGAATCGATCCTTATCATCCGGCACTATTGATGAAATGTAAAGATCTTGAAATATCCGCTCTAGACTATGTGCCGCGCTCACGGTTTACATATAGTAAAGGTGATTTTGACTCAATAAACAAAGAAATCTATAATAAAGATTCGGAAAGTGAGTTCTTGGGAAGATCAATAGATGATTCTGTTGATTTTTAAATGAAAACGTAAGCTATATACAAAATAAATATATACCTAAAAACTTATTCGTAGTCAATCTTACCCTATATGGTACAATATTTCATTAATTAAAACTATAAAAGAAAAACACAAGTATTATAAAAAAATTAAAAATTACGGAAATAAGTCAGATGAGTTGACGTTTAAATTGTTAATTGAAAGAGTCAAATCCATGGAAATTTTTTGGTACAGAAACTTTATTAGTCTCACCGAGAAGTCAATAAAGAATAACCCTAAAATACTATAAGGCCTTTGTAAAAACGCGTTACAACTCAAATGCGTTACCTAACAGTCTAATATATAACAATGAAATTTTAGATACTGGAAATTCTATTTGCAACGCATTCTTATTTTCAATCAACCGTTCTCGTTCATAATAATAGTAATTCATCTTCTCAGTTTTCAACAATGCATAATGCCTTCTCATCGCTCGGTACATCGACAGATATCTGCTGTATTAAGGTAGAAGTTGATGATATCAAAATTCGCAGGACCGGATAATATTTCTTCAAAATTCCTTATTGAGTGTGCGCATACGATATCGCGTCCCATTTTTATTTTGTTCACTAAGTCTTTATCCTCGTGTGTCCCTAAATTATGGAAATCAGCATATATCACACCTGTTCATAAAAAAGGGTCTAGAACCGATATCATAAATTATAGACCAATTTCTAAATTATGTATAATTGTGAAAGTTTTTAAGAAGATCATTTATAAGCAACTTTACGCAGCTAAATCTCTTAGCCCGTTCCAGCATGGTTTTCTGAAGAACCGGTCAAAACAGTAACCAACCTAGCTTTATTTAATGACTATCTCACTATGGCTATGGATGATGGTGGACAGGTTGATATTGTGTATACAGACTTCAACAAGGCATTTGATAGAATTGAACACAATATCTTATTAAAGAAATTACATGAAATCGGAATACATGGGGATCTACTAAGATGGTTCACGTCATATATAAATAACAGGTCGCAAGCAGTTGTACTTAACAACTACATTTCTAGCTGAGTACTTGTGCCTAGTGGAGTTCCTCAAGGTTCTCTGCTTGGTCCCTTATTATTCATCATATATGTCAACGACATCTAGCTATGCTTGCATTCGTCCTTACTCCTGTGTTTTGCAAATGATATGAAAATATTTAACACTACTTTCATCTCTTACCTCTTCATGATCGTCGTGAGATAACTGATTTTATCTTCGTCCTTCGAATATTAAATACTAATATTAATAGCCCCGAGCTCTTAACTAAGTTTTTCTTTAATGTACCCTGTAAGTCAATCCGCTTTAACCTACCGCTGCAAACACCAAGTGCTACTAGAAACTATAGGCAAAATAGTGATGTCGTGAGAGCAAGTAGAAACATTAACAGGCTATATAGACAGTGCGATATAAACCCTTTTTGGACCAGTGTGCCCGCGGCAAGAAGGTGTGAATCTAACATTTTTCAAACCGGCAAATAAATTGATGTTATGTTTCGCTGGCGAAGTAAATTTGTTTTATGTATGTGTTGTTTTTGATCGCGTCTGGGCGTTACGCGTGATGGGTTTCCTTGAGTTTGTTTACCTATTGTTTGGTACTCAAATACTATAAGTGAGGACTTGTTATTAGCTCTCTAAAACTAAATTCTCCATTTTTATGCTATTGTTATATAGCTGTAGTCTTCTTCTGTGTAGTCTTCTATGCATTTTAACTAAAAAAAACAACCTTTAGGTAATACAAAACACACTAAAAGTAGAAAATAATTTTTGATTGTAAATGTTTCAAATAGTTTTGGTAAATTAGTAGCTATTAAAAGTCAAGCCGAGAGTCGGGAAAAATATAGTAAAAAAGCACCCCACGCTATTTTGGAAACGGAATTACTGGTGCGAACGAAAAGCAGAAGTATTTTGCACTTGCTTGTAAAAAAGAAACAAGAATTCAAGCAAATAATCAGCGTGGACTGCCACAAAACAACAAACTAAAATACTGCAATCTGCCTTGGTAAAAATAAAACTATACAATTTTGCAACATTACACCGAAGACTCAAACTCGTGGTAAAAAAAAAAAACCAGCCAAGTGGGAGTCGGACTCGCGCACCGAGGGTTCCGTAAAATATTTTTATTATATGATGTAATTAAAAATTTACGGTTTTCGCAATTTTTCCTTTATCTGTGCTATAAGACGTTGCTTCATACCAAATTTCAAGATTCTGAGTTCACGGGAAGTACCCTGTAGGTTTTGATTCAATTACGAGTGTCGAAAATTTGCGGCATAAACGGCTGTATCTTTTGATTGCGTTGGCTTAGAAGTTTGATTTTTTCACAGCTCCAAGGAACAGTAGACTTGAGTATTTGATATAAATTCCAGCTTGATACCTTCACGCGTTCCTGAGAAAAAGGGTCTTGACAGACAGACAGACCCACGGACGGACGGACAACAAAGTGATCCTATACGGGTTCCGTTTTTTCCTTTCGAGGTACGGAACCCTAAAAAGATATTTGTTTGGTAACTGAAGTCAGTAGCCAACCGAAAAAACGCTTGAGACAAAAAGTCGATTGCCTTCATCTCGATATGTGTATATTATTTAACACTTTAAATACGTGATGATAAATACAATGGTATTATAATACATACTCATGTTACTCAAGGTTAGAAGTTATGTTACCAGCCTAGACTATGCAGATGAAGTGGTGAAATAATTACTTCATTAAAAAAATATATAATATACTACTTATTTTAAAATCCAGTTAGAAGTCAACAGGCTCCCATTTTTAATTGAGTTTACTGACCTTTGACCCGTGTCCAAGAAAACAGTTTTAGGGGGAACAACATAGAGTTACAACAAACCGTCGTAAAATGAGGCCATGAATAAAATGCGTTCATAAACTTGGGGCGTATCGCTAAGAGTAATGATATTTATCTATTACATCAGAATGAATCATCATAATATCGCTCTTTGTGGATGTTCTTACGAGAGTCTTATGTTCGTTCAGCATTCGACGTCCCGTGGATGAATCAAAATAAAAAAATTCCGGTGTTTTTTGTTTCAAGTGGCCATTGGCGAGACCATCCGTGGAGTCACCTTTTTTATCGAAAAGTTGTTTCACAACTACCTCCTTGTAGATAATAGTGAATACTCAGGGTGTTAAAGGATTTGTTAATTAATTAGCGCCTTAATTATACTTTACATGTTTGGTGTAAAGTTCTGTTCGTAATCATAATTACGCTTATTTCTTTAATATAAGCATGACAAATTGATATTATACACGTAATCGTTTGCCCGACCCCCGATGACGTAGACTTTTATCTGAGTATACGTACCTATGTGCAAATCGTAGTGAATTTTTTTACTTAAATTCATTCTATACATTAAATTGTATATCTATAAAAATTTTATAGTTTGCGCAAGCATGACGGGAAGATAGTAAAATTATTATACCTACAATCTACAATACTCCTTAATTATGTATTAAATATAAAAGTTATAGCCCAGTCAGTAGCTATAGCCCAGTCAACGAAAGAAAAATAGGGAAAATAACTCGTGTAAAAGCCAATTTGGGCACAGTTCACTACCGCCGCCCAAAAGATAGTTTACATTTTTTTGCTGGGATCATAACTTAAGAGGATACGGAGGGAAGAAAATGGACAATAAAAAATATACATTTGTTTAAGAATGGCACGTATATTCCTAAAATCAAAATTCTTAATTATCTACTAAATCTAAAATCGACGGTCGACGGTGTCTTCGATGGGGCTGCGTTATTGCATGAGCCGGATCATACGCCGCAGACACTGGAGCAGGCAATGTCTGCTTTCCGGCTGCCGCAACGCACCCCATACCCCTCCACCCGTTAGCTCCCCCATCCAACAGTACTTTAAGTATGTTGTTTAATACACCTTTCCCTACAACTGTGCCAAAATTGGCTTTTACACGAGTTATTTCCCCTATTCGGCCGTTTTTGGTCTTCGTTGGACGGGCTAGAAGTATTTAGGTACATACGTTAGTTTTTTTCAATTTGAATCAATATTATAATACATATTCTAGTCCGGTTTAAGTAGACAGTCAAATTTGCAAAAAATCGCATACAGTTGTAAATTGGTACGAATGTTAGGAACGCCATTATAAACAAATTATGAAAAGTCCGCATCGATGCTGCGTTCAAAAAATTTATTCAAGGTCAATGTTGGCAAATATAGGTTTATGCATTTTTCAGAAAATGATAAGTTTTATCATAAAACAGATAAAAATTGTAGATCAGAAATTATCTTAAACTTTTTTCCTAAGAATTACCATTTCACATGTCATTTATAACGGTGTTGCACATTTTATTTATAACAAGCAGCGCCCCGCGATTTTACCCGCGTAAGTCCCGATCCCGTTAGAATATCGGGATAAAAAGTAGCCTATGAGTTAATCCAGGTCTCCAGCTATCTACATACCAAGTTTCATCGCAATCGGTTCAGTGGTTTTTGCGTGAATGAGTAACAAATATCTATTCATCCATCCATCCAAACTTTCACATTTATAATATTAGTGGGATGATATAACTAATTTTGCATAGGGTAAGGCCTACTTTCGAGCTAACCAGATCGGAATACTATATTGGTCTAGAATTTATAGTTTTCCCGGAATATTAGTTTATTAATCAGTGTTCTTCACTATTTTTGTTTTCGTCTATAGTAATATTAAAAAACTGAAGAGTTTGTTTGGTTGAACGCGCTAATCTCAGGAACTACTGGTTCGAATTGAAAAATTCTTTTAGTGTTGGATAGCCCATTTATCGAGGAAGGCTATAGGCTATACATATAATATCACGCTACGATAAATAGGAGCGGAGCATCAATGAAAAATATTTAAAAACGGGGAAAATTTACAAACGCAGACGAAGTTGCGCGGGACACTAGTACTATGATATGATGTTCATTTTTATGAGCGATCTACTGGGATATCGATAAAATCGAACTCTCGCCAATGAAGGCTAGAACCATTCAACGAGTCCCCCCCACTCATTATAATAACTACCTCATAATATCTAATTCAAATTTTTGTAAGTTATAGGCAATACAATAATGGAAAGAATTAGTGGCAGGATTTAAAAATACGCGCTTGTGTCCATGAATGTGTTAATGTTTGACATCTACACTGGATTTGAACTTACACATTTTTTTTTAAATTTTAGTAACACAAAGAAAGTTTGGTTCATATTCTAGAAGGTTCTGTGGAAGCTGAATTGCGAGCTCAATTTAAATACGACAAACTGCGTTTGAAGACTTTTTTCCATGTTATGTATTTAATACAATGTATATATAATAAAATATTTAAAAAAATGCAAGTCTTCAGACGCAGTTCTTCTACCGTAAAAAGTTGTGAGATCTAATTGTTACCTAATTTGTTAACATTTTTTTTTATTTTATACTTTTTATTTGTATAATAAATAGAATAACTTGGCCATCGCACGGTAACATAATCACAAGAATACTCTACTATTTTAAATAGTCCTAAATGAACATAGCAAATCAAATTCTTCTTTTTTTCTAAACAATAATTTAATAGTAAGTTCTGTTACAATAAAGGATTTGCGCATACACAAACATAAATAAAGTGCTCTTATATAAAGTTGATTTTGTTGTATGTCCATTCTATTAGCGTCGAAATTGCCCTTAATGGCATCGAGAAATGGATGTTGCGGCCGTGCCTTTGGTTTTCTTTTGTTCGATTTGGCGGGGCCACTGCCATGTCCCCGGCTTGACCTGAGTGAAGTCTTATTTATACAAGTAAGTTGGTAAGAAGGCACACGACCTACCTAGTGCTGGCGACCCTGTTCAGGTGGGCAGAAATAGAACGCTATTGGTACTGTGTAACCACTGTATTCGGTTGGATATAGGAAAATTCCAGTTGAAAAGCACCATTCAAGGAGAATTCTACTTCTTTGGGATTAAATGCACTTACGTTCAAAACATAAAATAACGCTTAATATTGTTGTGACTAAACTGTTGGATGATCTCACGTCGACTTCAAGGAATTACTCTATGGAGTAGCTGTCTGCATAGTCTCAGAACCATTAAAATATAGACTTTTTTGCATACAAGATAGGATTTAAATTGCAATGGAAGTGTTCACGAGGAAATAAATTAATTGTTTAAAAGAACTCTTGTGTAATTGAGTGATTCATTGAATGATTGAGAGTGCATTGATATGGTAATGTCTTCGCCTTAGACTACAGAATGCATTAAAAGAATCTAAAGTCAATGCGGTTCTACATTCAATAGCGCCATCTTTTATAACGTGCATTTAAGGGTAATAATATCAAAAAGTTAAACGGTCCGAGAAGATTCTGTTCGGTTTACGCATGAGTCCTATATAATACATTCGAAACTAAGAACCTTGTAAAGTAGTCGACATAACTCTTGTGATTTGCTTAATGAAGAGGCCGGCAGGATGGGCAGGAACCATATTAAATCATGAATCACGGAGAATCAACAACTGCTGGAGAAGAAACGTTAACGAGTGACAACTAGAACTACGGACTTCCAGTCCGTGGCTACAAGCTCAAGGCCCATTTAAATTATCTAATTTAACGCTAAGTTGAGACTATCAGATGATATGGACCAAACTGCCCAACGATTACATAATGCAAAATCAGCATACTATGTCACTTAGTTACCTATAATTACAGTGGCGTAACTATACCATCCGAGGCCCGTGGCTAATTCATCGGATGTGTGTGAGTCTGACTCGCAGTTATTATTTTTTTACGGATGTGTTAAAATCTTGATAATTCATTTATATAACTCATATATTTTATTAGGTTCATTAAATTAGATAACTTATAAATATTAAATACAAAATTAATATTTTTTAAGTACATTTTGTAATTAGTGCCTCCTGTGTTCACGGGTTCACGGCGTTTAGTGCCCGGGGCATTATGCCCGCTCTGCCACCCTATTGTTACGCCACTGTACAATTAGATTTCAGGTTTTTTTTTCTTTGCTAAAATGTTCATTTCTTTTAATCTGGATCTGGATTCTCAAAACAGGCCTTTTAGTTTCCTAAATTCTTAAAATGTTTGTTACCAATATGGTACATCCTTATTTGTTGGTACATAATTTAGAAGTTAAGAACTACTAATTGCGACCAATATCTAAAAAAATTGCCCTTGTCACATGTAAACAAAAACAGTATCAATCTCAAAAAAGATAAAAGCGGTAAAAATTTACTTTACAAATTATTATATTTTGAGTATAAAATCGCTGTAAGAAAAATTGATGCACACAATTTTCGACCTTATTGAGGTCCATGAGGTCAATTTTACAAGGAGCGACACTTAAAATTTTACATAACATCACTCCCCGTCTTCAGAATGTTAAATCTAATTTTTTTGAAAATAAAGGTGCGTTGACAAACGTGTACAGCGTACTCGCAAAAAGTTCGCGCCTCTAACTACGAGTAAATTTACTATACTTTGTACTTTAATGCCCGGTTCCTATAATCAAGAAACGATTAGTTTTGGTTATGGACGGTAAAATATCATTGACTTTACAACAACATTTTACCATCCGTAAGCAAAACGAGTCGTTTCTTGAATATAGGAACCGGGCATAAGTCAATAAACGTAAAATGCTGTGTGCATAATTTTTGAAAATCGATTCGATTCAAAGTGATTAAATTAATCGATCTCATACACGAAGTTTATTGGTAGTGTTGTGTACTGTAGGTCTAAGGACTAGACTAAACTCATTTGGCTGCAGTGTAACATTATTTCTCAATCTGGATAAGGTTTTATACCTTTCTACAGTAGATACGATAAATATTTTTCTTCTACCGTAGAACTACAAATAATTTTAACATAAAAATCTTTTTAACAAAAAATTAAACCGACGAAAAGAACTAAAAAGCAAAAAATAAATAACTATAAAAATTTTATAAACTTATTTTGTGTGTCGTATAATTAATCATCTTATTATTTGGCGCCGACTTAAAATAAGATTATAAAAATTTTATAGTTATTTATTTTTTGCTCTTTAGTTGTTTTCGTCGGTTTAATTTTTTGTTAAAAAGATTTTTATTTGATGATTTTTTTTTCATCATCAGCTCAGCTACACGATGTGATGATTTCTGAACGCAAATACCTGATAAAGTAATGAAAAGTAAACAGAAACACTATTCGTTCCTACAATTTTCGAAGGTTTCTCTCAATTTTATCGGGATCCCATGATAAGGAGGAGGAGGGCTGAACAATCATAAAAAATATATATATATATACGGTCGAATTGAGAACCTCCTTTTTTTTCGTCGGTTAATAAACAGAGTAGTGACTCAAATCGTATTTTACATTAGTTCATCAAACGAATTAGGCGGCTCCCAACAGTTTTTACGTAGAAATACATACTAAAAAGTATAATTTTAGGATTGGTTGTCTATACCTTCTGTAGTTTGGGATTGCGATTGGCCCATATCGCCAACCTGCAAGGAAAAATATCTTATCTCAATACGGCCAATTTTGATAGAAAGGGGTAAGAAATTTAGAGCACTAAGGCCCAAAATGCAAGCATGCATTAGTATGTTAGTAAAGTAGCTTGCTTGCATAGCACTCCTATAGTTGAAACATCTAAGGAGATTCCGTGGTGGTTTAATATATATTGATTTAAAAGAGTGGCAAGGAAACGGGTGGTTATAGATCGACATAGGCAGATACGCAATATATTGTAGCGGTGACTCTGTGTGTGTTTATCTATAATTTAGTTTTTTTTTTTTTAAATATTGAATTTGGATTTGGGAGTTCAGATAGGTTACGGGGCCCGAGGTCCATCGTGTGTAATGAGATTCATCGCTTGATTTTAAGGTTATCTCAAATTTTATGACAACGTGTAAAAATGTAAATTTTGGCTATTATTTAACTATAAGTGTAGGTACCCCTAAGTGACTACAAAAAATGTCTTGAAGACGAGGGTAATGAAAATCTGCATGAAGTACCTACTAAAGACTTATTTTCAATGCAATATTATTCATCAGTAGGTCCATCATACAGTTAAATCATCATCTAATTTATTTATAAGGAATTTTTTTAAAGGAACCTTTGATTTAGAGTATGGATACATAACAGTTTTAAGTATTTTTCAGCTCAAATAACCGACGACCAAAGAACTGTGCAAAAGCATTCAAACATAGATAGGTGTAGGGGATTGATATTGTCAAATAATTTTTACTTATATTTATCTTCTCTTTGGTAATTATTTTTACACACTTCACTTGCCTCTCTATAAGAATTGAAAAGATAGTATTAATAAATTTTAATATTTCTTCGACACAGAGTTTTAGCTTAGAATGTGTGACACAGGGCACCTGGCAACACTGCAGACCAAGTTAGATTAGTGGAAAAGCAGTGAGGTGGAAGAGTTACATGATTATATATCACAAATTTTGTATTTACACCTTATACGTTATAGTAATGGTCAGAATAGGTAGAATGATTTTATGTACCTACTTGCATTGTCCTTGCATCATGATGTCCTAACATGGACATGCCTTCTTCCCGGAAAACGAAGTAACTTCGGAATTGAATTAATTTGTTACTGTGTTTTGATGAACTAAGGCATTCAAATTTAATACTCGAGTACTAACTTGTTAAACACCCCTTCTTTTCCGTGGTTCAATTGGATGTCGCCGAAAATAAGGTTTACTCCAATATCTTATACAAATAGTGTCTTTTACACATACATTTTTAAACCAATCATGTAATATTATTTGGAGTTTCTCTCTATATTGTATTATAAAATGTTCACACGATGAAAACGAAACAACCCAGATCTGAATCCTATAGAACGAAGCGAAGGTGCGAAGTAGAGAAAAGAGTACTAAATCGACCACGCGGCAAACTGAGAGCTTTATGATTTATTTTAGGAATAGAACTCTAACTTTGTTGAAAAATATAAGAAAAAAAAAGCAATTATAAAGAGACGTGGACATGCCACAAAATATTAATTATTATTATTAATAAAATTAATGTATTTTAACGTAGCCTATGTGTCGTTAAAAGCAATTTTCGAACAATTCAATGTTCGTTCTTAATTATTTGTCCAGATTTGTTTATATAATTTTTTTTTTATTATTTTACAAATGTTGTTCCTAATTCGTTTCTTTTTGATCAAGTGAATATTTTATAATAAAAAAAAAAAATGCTCTTTCAAGATCAAAAAATAAATACTTTTTTTTGAGATGTCACAGTCTCTTTGCAAGCAGTACACCTACTTCGGTAAGTAAGTGTGGTACCAGGGATAAGAGCATTGTTCTAAGTCATCCGAGATACTCTGTTCTGATTAGTGGCAAGCGTTGGCTGTACAGAGTATCTACTTATACGATAAAGAGACAAAAGACATGGCGGTTATAACTTAGCTCGCGTTGAAACCTATCTCCCAACACGAAGCTAAACGTAATTATTTTCAAGTTCATAAAAAAAAACTTTTTTTAAACACCGAAATCTCAAAGGCATGTCCACATTAACATATACATTTGAGTTCATTCACCCTAAATCAATCTAGCTATTCCGACCTATGGGTATAAGCATGCTGTACAGTATCTTTCACTAAGAGTCTGAGCATAGAGCTGTAAATCTGTAACATTATATTATTATACTTGAACACTTAGAAACAGTTTGCTTCCTGTTTACTTCGTGACTATTATCAGTAAGATACCAACCTAGTATGTGCACACTTTTTCGGAAAAAACCTTACAGTAGATAAAATAATGACCTAGCCGCTAATCACATATAACAAGTTAAAGTGATATTACCAGCACCGAGTTTGTAGTAATAAAGGTTTACTTCCTCAAAATGTGATTGAGAAAGTGCATTCCTTCAGGTATATAGTTAGCTATTGAAAACTTGCTTAATGGAAATCACTCTTGTGTATTATAAACTCTTTTGCACATGCCATAACTTTGTAATTATTTATATAGGAATGAATGCAATCAATAGTGTTATATACTTTTGCATTGCCTATGCAATCTGGTCGAACCGTCAGTATCATGATGATATTTATCAATTTGAAGGTTAGTAATACGTATTAATTGTGTTAATTCCAGTATAAATTATTATATTTCATGGAATGTAAATGTTTAAAAGTTAGATTATTATACCATAACTTGTCCAACAATTGTATCTAAAAAATTGTAACTTCTCAAATTGTTATAGTGTGCAAAGATAATGTAAACGTTTTAGAAATAAATCTTCTCCTTGTTCTTTGGTATGAAAATCTGGCAGCCCTACTCGTACCAGATTTTTAACACAAGGATGATCATATGTAGGGTGTATTTGGCTAAAATCCAACAGTCCGTCCTTGGATCGTAGAATTAAGAAATCTCAATCTAACCTTTGTTATTGATTCAGACAACTTATTAATAAATATAATAGGTATTTAGCACCCTGAATCAAGGTCCAAAGTGTATATTAAGTATGGTTGTTGGCTGTTTTGATTTACAACATATTATAGGGAAATTTAATATTATAATTTGCAGTTTCATTAATTAATGTGAACAAATTATTTTTATCTTCTTGCAAACATGAAAGTTGACATAGAAAATATTGGGAACAGCTGGAAAGTAAAGAAATTATACCCATTCACTTAAAGGTTAGGTACATCCATTTTGGATAAAAGACAATATCATTTATTTGTTATTTCATATCAATATTGTGGTGAAGCTGAAGCCATGGCAACAAATGACCTACTTTTTAAAATAGTAACAAGAGGTGTCATCATCATTTGACATCTACTACTGGACATAGGCCTCCCCCAATGACTTCGAAGCAGACTGGTTGGAAGCACATAGAATATTTATTTTATTTTACTTTATCAAAAGAAAACAAATTGACAGGTGTGAACTAACAACATGCAAGTAGGTTACACAAAAAAGGTCTTCCTATAACAAGAGTTTTACAGACTATAAATATGTAGCGGTAGTACAATAAACGTCTAGAAACAATCAAATGTAGGTATACATTATTATTTGCTTGTACATATCTGCGGTCACTCATATAGGCTAAATAACCTTCTTAATTAAATTAATAGAAGCTAATGGTAGTCACAGTGGACGGAAACATAGGCCTAACCTTCGCTACAAACTTCTTGAAAACTAACTAATGCACGTAATAAAAAAATCAATTGAAACAAAATGACTTGAAGGTACAAGGTCACAGTATAGTGTCCAATTATATCTAGTTATTTGCACCAAAAAACGCATATCAAAAGAAACTTTGTTGCTATCTATAAAACATAAAGAAATTATTAAGGCACTTACCAGATGTAGTAGATAAATATTAAACTTCTAGGACCGGTGAAACACGCGGTGACAAGCAATTCACGCACAGCGGACAGAATGACAGATAGTTGTAATTATAGTGATGTGCACAAATCTGGTCTGAGCACCCGATGAAGACGCAAATCAAATAATAATTGATAATGGAACTTGATCAAATATGTAATTTAGTTTCCTTAAATTATTTTAAGTTAATACTCCTTAATAGTCTATTAATAAATAAAGTTTTAAATAATTCCATTTACTGACACACTATTTATAAACACTAATAACGTTATTTTGGTAACTCTCTGTTTTTCATTATAATTCTAGTCGATGTTATATGTGTAGTAAGTACCTACATAAAAGTAATAAAACCAGTTTAGTATTTTAAATTTCAGATAACATGCATCACTACTCATTTCAGAAAGTGCTAATTACTTTTTTTTATTTTGGGACGATGGGCGGAGAAAAAATACCGGTTGGGTTTATACCCGGGAAAATTCTCGAATTGGAATTTACCGGAAAAAAACCTGGGTAAATACCTAGAGCACAAAAACTTAAATCTTTTGAACATTTCTGAGTAAAGTTTTTTAAAAGTATCTTAATATTGACAAGAGAAACAATATAAATCAGTCACATTTTTTAAAACTTAACTTGTAATAAAAATACTTAACATATTATCTAAAGGTACCTGTATTATTAAAAACGAATTAACATCAGATTCGTCTTCGTTAACCATTAAATCATATCGAAAAATTTAGTTCTGTGATGTGTCATATGGTGTTGATGGTTAATGTCACATTGTCCAACAGTGATAAATCTTAAAATGGATTGATAATGAAATAGAATTGCATTTGACATTTTAATTATATGCCTAAATTGTGAGCCAATTTACAGAGTTGTGAAAGTTAAAAGCCACTATCAGATATGGAAACATCTAACTTATATATTAATCAAAAATGCAAAGAAGGTTTCTGCAGTAGGTCTGAGGTAAAACGACTGTTCTTAGCTTAGCGTCCATTTTTGGCTGACTTTGCCAGCCTGTAAACTACATGTCTGCCGATTACCAAGTTTTTTTAAATGACAGATACAGATGTGTGTGTGTGTTTGTATGTGTATATATATATATACATATGTATGTGTTTTCACTTCTAACGTGTAGTCCTACGACTGAGAGTTTTATTTATTAAAAAAAAACAATAGAATACTCGAAAGAAATAAATAACTTATGACCACCTTAAGCCGTCCCTGTCAACAAAAAGCTTACTAACTTATTTATTTTATACTGTAAACCAGTATAACTAAATCTGTATGACTGGACTGTTTGTCTGGTGGTTAATGATTCTGTCTGCTGAGACAGAGGTCATGGTTTGATTCCCACCTAGGACAAATAATTGTGTGATAAGCACAATCATTTGTTCTGTGTCTGGGTGTAATGTTTTGCAGAGGACAGTCAACTGGTGACCTTTTGATATACGCCACCCATCATCTATGGAGCGAGGCCTTGGAAGGTCATGGTGAGGCAATAACCGTGTTCTTAAATAAACCCAAGGCCTTTGACCGGGTCTGGCATGAGGCTATATTATCTAATACCAACCGAACTGCGACTGGATATCTGATTTCCTAAGGGAACGGTCAATTCGAGTCGTCTTAGATGGCTGATCTTCCAACCTAATAGCAGCTAATGCCGGTTTACATCAGGGATCTGTTCTCGCTGCAACTTTGTTCCTACTCCATATTAATGACCACTTAACACCTGGCACTGGCTTAGAGGAAACTAGAAAAGAAGTTCGTGAGGATTACGCTGAGAGACCGCAAGACAAATACCTGGTCTAAAGATCAAAGTAAAGTCACCGATGCCATTTACCGAGTGGCACGTCTAAAATGGCAGTGAGAAGGACACATAGCCCGTAAACATAGCTTGTGGGGCAAAGCTGTCTTAGAATGGAGGCCTTGGGGTGAAAAGCGACCTAGAGAAAAACCACCAATGCGATGGAAGGATAACATTATGAAAATTGCAGGGGCGAATTGGATGAAAGTAGCGCAAAACCGGGTTAGGTGGCGCAATCTGAAGAAGGCCTACACATAACTGAAAATGGCTGAGAAGAGGAAAAAAGAAGGGCACCTGGCATTATTAACCGCGATGACAGCACCGTTATAGAGAGATTTATGTCCAATGCGAAAGCAAGTTCACTAGAAATCCAGACTTTGAAAGAGTCCTTGATTGAACGGGTTAATTAGACATTACAGCCGGTGTCGAATTAGGGTGACGCCCATTTTGTCAATTTTAATCCTTCCAAAATACAGGCGTGTCTCTTCTCTACGAAAAAGAGTACTTTCGAACTTTTACCCACTTTCCAAGGTGTATCTAGGGCTTCTGGGCATCACCATCACGTCCACACTTAACTTCGGTCAACAAATCGAGTCCATGGCACAGCTTCCAAGAAATTTGGAATAATTTCGAAGATCTAGCGGTAATTCAGCTTTGAACAGCTGATCTGTATAGATCGAACTTGACCTACACAGATGAAGTTCGATCTTGCATGGAACGCTACATTCACCTTTTTGATAGCTCAGCTAAGCACCATCTAGAAACTCTAGAATCTGTTGACTGAAGAGTCCGTAGGCTCATAAATGAGGATGTGCTAACGAATAGGGAACTGCAGAGCCTTAAGCATCGCCGAAAAGTCGCCTGCTTCTCGGTTTTTATAGAATTCACTTTGGTGAGTGTGTGAAATCTCTCTTCGAATTAATTGAACCCTCAGTATCCCTTTCTTGGACTACTAGGTGCAGACAGAGGTTCTATCCTTTCATTGTCGAAACACCAAAAATAACTAATAAGTCTTTGACAGCTCCTTTTTTTCATTGAATTTTCCCGGGTATTTACCGGATAGATGGCAAAATATCGATTTCCTTTACTTCTTATTCCAACTATAATTATGATGTATCACGGCTTTTTTTTATGCTCCTGGGCTTTAAAGTCCATCCTGTACGAAAAAAAGGATTATTTACGATTGATATTTCACTTAGTTTTGGTTTGTTTTCTGTAATAACTTGATCCCCCACGCCACCCCACGCTGATCATCGCTCTATAGGTAGATACTCTAAAACCCAAGCATTCTTTGAGAATCTAACAGATGTGTTGCCATTTTTTTATGAATTTCACTAATTATGGGAATCCTTAACTAAAATAGGAACAATATGGTAATTCTAACTGAGAAGTTAAAGCTGATACCTACATCAATAGTGAACTGATGACAAACTGAACAAACATGGATGTTTGTGTAAGAAGTTGTGATAATTTTAAAATGTGTTCACGTTTACGCTTATGAGGTGTCGTTTACGATATCGCATTTTTTTTTGTTGAAAATATTACTTTCTTAGATTTTGTGTATTCCTGTTTGAAAAAACCAAATATTCAGAAGTTTGGAAGATGATGTAACCTTTGAGTTCATAGATTGGGTACCTTAATTTCTTACAGTTATAATTTAAGTGAATATAATACATATATAAAAGATCGAGTTATATGTTATCATGTTGTAATTCGTGTTTCAGGGATTTCACTGATTATAATCTTGCATGAAAATAATTTTACTTCATGTGTGTCACACTGTATTTGAAAAGAACAAGAAAATAAGATAACCATGAAACAAATTGTAATATTTATTATATAATTTAATTAATGTGCGTGTGTTGTTCTCCGGTACAGTGTATATAGGCACATTACTTAGAGGTGTGCAGTAAAATATTTTTATTCACTGTAGTTTTTATTTCAGGCTCCTATAACTATTACTTACTCCCATACTCAGCGTAACTTGATATTGTATCCCTACAATATACAACATAACATAATTTTAAAGTAGCAGAAGAATAAAAAGACTGATGTTTTCACAACGTAGCGTAGGCGTCACACCATTCTACCGCAATCCGTTTGGTTGTTTTAGTGTTGTTCTAAAAAATTAGAAACATCACGACGTTGTACGATTCTAGAGTGGCAGATATTCTGTTAAAGGTTAGAAAGGCTGATTAAATACTTTACGAGTTCCTTATAAACAACATGAGCTCCAGAAAGCTTATGTTATTTTCGATTCAGTCCGACCTCCAGAATACAAACGTTGCCTAGAGCACGACAATCCATGCATACAACCATGAAGCTCCACTAATACTGGAGGCCACACGCTGAATATTTTCATGAAATCGGTACAATGACTGCAAATAACCTTTTGTTGGAATTGCATCTCTTTCGTACAATACTCTTGCTCTTTCAAACTTAGGGAATGCGACTATAGTGACCATAAATATCATTTATATGTAAAATAACTAATGGAACATTTTTTTTATGTCATTGTAACTACTTCTTGAACGCTTAAAAAACATTGTGAAATTATAAAATTCACGCTTAAGACCTGAGTATATAATATTAATTGGCTCAAAACATTTGGTAATTAAAATTTATTTAACACATAACTGAAATACAATTTACGTCAAGGGATAAAAAAGTGTGCTGAAAGACAATCTTGATGAATCCTTTTCAAGGGCAAGGCCGGCCGGTACAGCCTGCACCTCTAACAACGTGTGTGCAACATTTCATGATGATCAGTAGATAGTAATAAGTCGCAAAAACGTAACAGAGAGTTACTTTCACATTTATAATATTAGTATAGAATGTATAGATTATTACTTAACTATGAATGGGTTTAATTATTTTATTTATGAAGCTCACTAAACAGTTTTTCTTGTACGAAGATAATAAAATTGAAATACCTTATTTTCAGGAATTTCTATTGGTCCAAAAAATATGGACACCTTTCAAAAAAAGGATAGAATTCCAATCTCAATTCTCAAGGTCAAGCTTCTCGATTCTCAGTAATTGTTCACTGTGTGGTCTCCAGTGTTAGCTTCGTACATACAACCCATATATGACAACTAATAAATTGTGACAAAGTCGCTGAGTATTAAGTACATTATGCTTCATATGCAATTCTAAATTATGTATTTTTTTAAATTTAACGAGAAGTGATGTTAATTAGGAGATAATCACATAAGAAACTTTGAATTTGCGATTAAACAATTTTTTGTTACTCTATATTTATTTGAAATATATTTTGAAATAATCGCTTTTCTTGGGAAGTTTCTAGATGTTTAGTAAGAGGATAAAACGGACATAGCCACCTGGCAACACAAACTGCAAATCAAAACTGACAGTCTGTGAAACTGACAAAACTCCGAAACTCGAGTTGTCTGTTGACCGCAAAAAAAACTCGTCAAATTTGGAAATATTTTGTGTGGGAAATTTTAAATTATAACATTATAAATAGACGAACGAATCATACATTAACGAATATGGCAGCTAATATCACCGAGATTGGATCGCAAAAAGTGAGGAACTTAGCTAACGGAGAGGTGAGTTTCCGCAATTAAGTAATTATAATTTATAATCACGCAAATGAATGTACGTAATTGTTCAATAATGGTGCAATGAAAATTTTTATTTTCCCTGTCATTGGTCATATGCTAACTATTTATATAAACAAACCTGTTAATATGAGATTTAAACACTACAAATATGTAAACGGAATATTTAAAGTATAAGAAAGTAATAATTCCCACTTTATAAATATTTTATTTACAAATAGTTTTTATATTTACGTTGGTAATTTAAAACAAGACTTGGAATTTCGTTGAATACATATGACAATTTTGGACCGGCTGTAAATTAAAATTAATACACCAGGGTCTAAATTCTTTTTCCTATGTATGCTTAAAAAATTCGTCATTCATTTTCTCCTCATGTCCAATACATTTTTTTTTTTCACTAAATTCTATATTATGTTCTTGTCACCTTTGTAATATTATTTTAGTTGTGATTGTTATTTGATACAACAATATGTTCCCAAAAGGTTTTGTTTATATTAATTAAATTAAATAATCATGTTTGAAATGTATACAGGTCAGTTACTTTAGTTGTACTCTTTTTTGCTATACTTGATAAATGAGTTTTAGATATTGTAGTTTTAAGAAACCTACCTGTGTAAATTACACACCATATAGCATCGCTGTGTCACACCACCAACGTAATATGTGCAGCCAAAAGCACCATAAATGATATGGTGCATTTTTAATAATTTCTTGTGGGAATTTTCTGTAGCCAGCAAGCCAGCATCATAAAGGTTTTCCCGTGATACTGGGCAGGTTGTCAGCCCATCTATTCGCTACATGACTATTGCAAGATTTGCTAGTTTTCAGCCACAGCTCTGCCACAACCTTGCACCGCCTGTCATTAAAATGCAATGCTGCGTGTCTATCAAAGCTGCAAAGGTGCTTAAAGTTTACAAGTTCTCATTAATAGCTCCTAGCTCTGTACTAAATTAAGTGGGACCGTTGACAATAGGGCTCTGGCTTCAGTTACGCTATGACCAATCAGTACATTGTTATATAGCGACAGTATTATAGTATGGGAGACCATTTGAATGCAGTAACAGTGACAGCGACTCTAACAGTCGTACCGCGTCACTGCGACAATCGCGCCGCAACCCTGCGACAGTCGTGTAGCGTCACTGCGACAGTTTAGCCTCACTGTGAGTAGTCATCATAATCAGAATGGCCTGTATTATAACAGCCGCGCGACAGTACGTGCCCTTCACGCTGGCGTAATGCGAATTGGCAAAATTCACAAACCTTCGAGAATATAACTGTCAACTCTCACCACTATGCAGGTCACTTGTTTTCTTTTACCAAGTATTACGCCATTGTAGGCAGTGTTACGCCATTAAAAGCAGTGTTACCCCATTAAAGGCAGTGTTACGCCATTAAAGGCAGTGTTACGCCATTAAAGGCAGTGTTACGCTATTGAAGGCAGTGTTACGCCATTGACGAAAGTTCATTAGAACATATTACTGCACATAACTAGGGCTGCCATCCGTCCGGGTTTCCCCGAATTTGTCCTAGTCCGGGCGGGGTTTTCAAAAAGCGTCCGGGTAAAACCCGGGCACTGTGCCAGGGACGACTTATAATTGTTAGATGAACAAGCTGTTTAATTTAATAAAAAAATGGAATCGGCGTTTTTTTAAGGTGTCCGTGGAAGAATCTCGATTTCACACATATGTCCGGGATTTTTGAAGAGATTGTCCGGCGTCGGCAATTTAAGTGATGGCAGGCCTACACATAACTAACGACCGGAATATATGAAACATAAAAAGCTTGAAATATGAATCCAATATGCATGAAAAATTGTAAAATATGCAACATTAAAGTTTCAGAAAACGAAAAAAAAGTTTGGATGGATGTATGTTTGTTACTCTTTCACGCAAAAACCACTGAACCGATTGCGATGAATCTTGGTATGTAGATAGCTGGAGACCTGGATATATAGGCATACATACTCTTTATCCCGATATTCCCACAGGATCGGGACTTACGCATTACCAAAAGTCATGATTGACGGATGTTCGATGGTGATTGATGAAATAATATCGACATTAAAATCTCATCATACAATCGTCAATCACTGCATTAGACGATAGGTTATTCTCCAATCATGTATTTATACGGGAATTAACGCGATCACGAAAAGCTATTACATACCTCTGAATTGCCTGACGTTTCGACCAGGTTGCACTGGCCGTATTCTCCAATCACCGTTTTGATTGTGGCAAAACTGACAGCAAAACCTACCGTGTAATGGGCGCCATTTATTCGGTACGCTCTCGACTCGGTTAAATGGTTATAACAATTAACTTCAAATCAAATCAAATCATTTACTTGCATGAGACAGGCTTAGGGCTAGTATAGGGTACATAATAAATGCATAGGTGCGCTGTTTCATAACCTCAGAGAGGTGTGCAGATATTAAAAAAAGAAAAATATAGTAATTCACATGCTAGATAAAATTAATTAATTACATACATTAGTCAGTCAGAGAAATTTAGAATGTCAAATATTTAAATAGGTACATAAATGTTACATGGTCATGTCAATAAAATTTAATACTTTGACAATAAGTACAAAATTCATGATTATGTTCTAGCCGAACGACAGTTGGTTGAGTTTCCTCTGGGCTAGAATCATTCGATATTTTTATTTTTGTTTCATGCCGCGTTCCAATAAACAAAAAAATACCGGCCAAATGCGAGTCGGACTCGCGCACCGAGGGTTCCGTAAAATATTTTTATTATATGATGTAACTAAAAATTTACGGTTTTCGCAATTTTTTCTTTATCTGTGCTATAAGACGTTGCTTCGTACCCAATGTTAAGATTCTAAGTTCACGGGAAGTACCCTGTAGGTTATCATTCCCTTGCGAGTGTCGAAAATTTCCGCAAATTTGCGGCATAAACGGCTGTATCTTTTGATTGGATTGGCTTAGTTTGATTTTTTCACAGCTCCAAGGGACAGTAGACCTGAGTATTTGATATAAATTCAAGCTTGATACCTTCACGCTTTCCTGAGAAAAAAGGTCTTGACTGACAGACAGACGTTCGGACGGACGGACAACAAAGTGATCCTATAAGGGTTCCGTTTTTTCCTTTCGAGGTACGGAACCCTAAAAACGATTCGTTTTGGTTACGGACGGTAAAATTTTCGTTGAAAATTCAACGAAATTTTACCGTCCGTACGCAAAACGAATCGTTTCTTGTTTATTGGAACGCGGCATCAGTGACTAATACCATTCGTTCGCATCTATCATTTCATTCTAGAACAGAATGAATAACAAAAACACTGACAGTCAAGTCATATATATAATTATTAACCTGTCGCGCCAAGTCTATGTTCTATTTCCGGTTAATTTATGCCTATCATGCAATTTGACATCTCGAGTCGCATAAGTAGGTTTAAGTAAGACCATTATTACAATACTAGCTGCGCCCCGCGGTTTTAGCCGCGTAGGCCCCGACGCCGTGGGAATATCGGTTACGTCACTACATATCACTACATACTATAAAACAAAGTGCCACGCCGCGTCTGTCTGTCTGTTCGCGATAAACTGAAAAACTACTGAACGGATTTTCATGCGGTTTTCAGTAGTAGACAGAGTGATTCATGAGGAAGGTTTTGGTGTATAATTTGTACCCGTGCGAAGCTGGGGCGGGTTGCTAGTAATATAATTATATTATGTTAATCCCGGTGTCCAGCTATCTACATACCAAGTTTCATCGCAATCAATCGGTTCAAACACCCATACGTCCTCACAATCTTCACGTTTATAATATAAGTAGGATGTTTATAATTCCTCGTTTTGAGTTCTATGAAGATGAAGGGAGTCTGGAAATTAATCTAAAAGAAAAATTGTTAACTTAAATACCTATTAAAAAAACCGACTATTATAAAAGATGACGAAGCGATGGATATGTTGATGCTAGTAATAGTCTACAAACCTGATTAAACGTGGTGAAACATTTTATTTTCTAGAAAACAGCATTTATATTTTTTCTGCACTCTACCTACATAAACAAAGACAATTTGATAACCTGTAGCCTTTCGCTTCGCTGATATGATAAGAGGCCCCTTTGTTTTACTATGTTGCTAAACAATAAACTTATCTATTGTGTATTTTAATGCTAATTACTTATGAAATACCAATTAGCTAAAAACAACAAAAGGTTTACCATAGCTACCCTGCTGATTCGCTAACCATGCGTGCGTGTGGCGCTTTACTGTCGTTCAATTTTTTTTAACTGTTATATGTACCTATTCCTCAAAACAAAAGAAACCCCTTTTAGGATCACTTTATAGTCCGTCTTGATGTGAAATGTTTCGACAGACGTCAAAACATTTCCTTTTTCTCAGGAACGCGAGGAAAAAATCCGAACATCGTTAATTTGTTATTATGTCATTATAATAAATAGAGTATTTTTAAAATAGCAAACTCAAGTTTGTCATTTGGAAAAATTATAGTTTAAAAAACTAAAACACACGCTTTTATAGAAAATTCAACAAAAAAAGAAAAAAATTTTTTTTATCGAATTATTGCATTGTCATCGGTCATTGACAGGTGTGCAAAATTTGAATGAAATCTGGCCGTTTAAAGTGGGTCAAAATCGCGCCCAAAGGAGTCGGTTACACACATACAAACAAACATACAAGTGAAGCTAATATAAAGCGTGTAAAAAAACGGGTAATATCTTCGAGAAACGAATCCCGAGAATAGACGACCTATCTACATTTGAAACCCTGAAATGATGTCTATCAGCATCAATCAATCATCGATGTACTACCATTGATATATAAAGACCATATTATACTTACTCTTCGAGTTTTGTGAGCAGAATATTGCAAATATAATATTACTTAGCAACCCGCCAGATATGATGAGATGTCTTTGCTACCCGCCCGGATTCGCGCGGGTAGCAAAGACATCTTCAACAATCATCATCATATTTCAACCAATTTCCACAAAATCTTAACAAATTATACACCTAAACCTTTCTCGTGAATTGCTCTATATATTGGTGAAAACTGCATAAAAATTCATTCAGTAGTTTTTGAATTTATCGCGAACAAACAGACAGACGCGGCGGGGGACTTTGTTTTGAAATATGTAGTGATGTTCAATCCGTAGCAACGCTTATACCTACTTAAATGAAACAGCGTTCCTTACACCGGTTACAATAATAAGAATAGGTAATTATGGTACTGTTTGTTGTTTACTAGCAATGTCATAACTACTTAGTAATCTGTGGCTATGTCCTAGGGTTATGTTACATTTGGATAATACATCTCACTTTGACTACTATATAAATATAAATCTTCGAGACACGAATATAGTCAGCTGGTGTTCCTATCCTAGTTGCCTCTTCAGTCACAGGAAGTACAGGACATTCGTGTAGCGGCCCCGGTCTTTGCGAGCTACTGCAACCTCAGTCCCGTTCCCCATCCGAGACTTGCGGTATCTTTTACCCTTGGTTCCTCTCCCTACCCATTTTTCCTTAAAAAAAATTAACTTCTTCCTTCTTTCCCGTCTTAAAACTACTACATTCCCAAGGAGGGTTGGCGTCAGGTTAAAAGAAACCAGCCAAAACTTAGCCCAAAACCCTTTACAATGTTACACATTGCGCTGATCCTAATGACAAATGAAAAAAGGCAGGTCAGAGGCAGGGAGGTGATGATGATGACACGAATAAAGCTGATATCAAAACTCACAAACAGCTTTCTAATCAGACCCCAGACAGACAAACTTATAAATATCCTTCGGTGGTAAACAACTACGATTGAGTCATCGTTCAAGGCTACCTCGCTTGGAACGAGAACACCCAGACTCGGGTGGGAATCGAACCCACAGCCTAAGGCATAGCAGTCGGGGTCACTAACCACTAGGCCACCAGGCCAGTCATATATATATATATATATATAGTTATATTATATGTCCAATATATCATATCAATATATAATATCCAATCTCTTCCTATCTCAATACAACAGAAACTGCCCTGCAACTCCTCATAATGATGTTTTCTTTCCATCCTATGGTTGCCTGTAACCTTGTGCGATAAGGCCGCCAATTGTAGAGTGCCATTTTTACCCACGACGCACGGCGGAAGAGCACCCATGGAGAAGGTCTATGCGTTTAGGGTGAGAGATGTTTGGTTGTTTGTGCAAACCAATGTTGCCATTTATCTCCAAAACTAATAGGCCGATTTTGATGCGGTTATAGTTACTAATTAACCGGCCATCATGATGTACGTTGCCATAAGTACAGTAAAAGGACATATATATATAAAGTCCGATAGATTGAAAAATAACTTTTTCGCAACGGTTAAAAGCTAGTCATACTAATCTTTCTTATCTAACTAGTAATAAAAAGGCGAAAGTTTGTGAGGATCGATGGATGTTTGTTTGTTTGTTAATCTTTCACGCAAAAACGGCTCAACGGATCTGGATGAAAATTGACACAGAGATGGATTATAGTCTGCAATAGCACACTTTATCCCGGAAAAATGTACAACAATGGAAGCAGCTAGTCTTATATGATTCTAAAAGTTTTTTCTAATAGGACTGGTAGATTTCGAGATCGTCGCGTTTAAACAAACTCCTAAACTTTATAATGCTATTCAAGTTATTTATTTGCCTTAAATGGGGTTTACATAACGTGGTAATTCAAGTGTGATGTAAGGCGAACAGGCCCATTTAGCCATAAAAATAGCATGCAAATTTAACATCTTATTAAAATAACTTCAGTAGATTATACAATTTTTTTTTAATCATTTTATATAAGTCAGTTCATCAGTTTTTTTTGACAACCTCTCATATAGTCATTTTTAGTGCTATGACTATCTTTTAAATACCAAATTGTAGATAATTTAATGAACTTTCTAATTCTGTGTATAAAAATCTACTATATTAATGTGTTTAGGAGTTACTATTTTTTTTTTGTAAAATGAGAATTGGTTCATTGTGAACATCCCTATAGTCAACAATGAACCATAGATGTGGTGTACAATGAACCGGGTAATTTACAATGAGCTATAAATATTAAATGAATAAAAACAAATGTTTTAGTGTCAAGTCATAATATTTAATTACATTTCAATAAAATCAACACAAAGAGCTTCCTTTATCAATATTGTGGAATAATAATTATGAATCAGGTAATCAACATCACAGCCCTTCCAAGAACTTTAAAAATAATAAACTTAGCTACATTTAAAAGAACTTAACGGACGACCAAAAAGCAGAAAATATTTCAGATATACCTGGGCCTTCTTCCAAAGTATGCACTTTGTCTCACTGTGATCCCGAAGATCCATGAAAAATGTTGTCTCCAATAGCAGTGCCCAAATATTCCCCACAGGGAACATTACCCGTTAAAAGAAAAAAAAGAACCCGAATCTTCTAATTCCGTCCAATACTAGCCAATGTCCTATTTTCAGCCAAGTCAAATCTTCAGGATTTCTACAGAACTTGGCAATCATTTAGATCTCAATTCTTACCACGTATATTCTTCATATTGAACTTGGCTCCCATTTTCACATTTATGTTTTTGATAGGATATCGTTACTTTTTGTAAAGAAATTATTATTATTCATCATTCAAAAGTGATCTCTAAAATTACCATTTTTCCTGCGTTTACGTTAAATAGTTTTCTCTTTTGTGCTATTTTGTATATTTTCTAGAACATTAAAAATATTGGAGCGTATTGCCCTTTCATTGATAAATCCTTCCTTACGTAACCTACATTTTTGGTAGTGATTCTCTACATTTTCAAAGTGTCTGTTAAAAGTTAAAATAAGTAAAAATTCACTGTTTTCTGATTTTTTCCTTTGCATACACACAATTACCCAGCTGGACACCAAATTTCAACTTTCTAGGTCATCGGGTTTTTGATCTATATGTAAGTCAGTCAGTGATAAAAATGCCGATTTTTAAGCGATAATATCTCAATTACTGTTCAAACTGTATTTATGAAATTTGGGATTCTAGTTAATCTAGGGGGTTTTAATAAATAAACAAAAATTCAAATATTTAAATTAAATAGATTATGAGTTATTAAGCAGTCAAAAGGGGCTCCAAATGGTTTGTGTAATATAACACACGGCTTGACGACTGAACTTGGCTTGACACGCTGTCGCGTGTCGTGTAGATAAGTCTTTTTGCGTTAGAAAGCTCGATTATTGAGGAAAGTTATATGATATATGTATAGGAATGCCGGTGACGTGTTTAACGATCTTGTAAATTGTAGAGAGACCGAGGACTACAAACGATATATGTCTGAAGTCATAGTATTATTCTATATCGATATGATGTTTTAAATTTCAGACAGTGGAGCTCAAGACTTTTTGGGAGAATCAAAATGTGGCTATCATATTCTTTCGTCGCTGGGGATGTATGCTCTGCAGGCTGTGGGCTAAAGAGGTAATTTTTAACGTTTTTAATACATTCTTTAGGAATATTGTTTTGTGAGCGTTTACAGGCAACAATTTACCGTACAGTGAGTCGTGTGCTTCTTTACAACTTAGGGGTCGTCCATAAATTACGTCACATATTATGGGAGGCGGGGGGGGGGGGGGGGATCAACGAAGTGTGATATTATATGATGTTGTGTGACAACAACAATATCTAAAGTATTAAACACAAAACAATATTTGTAAACGAAAGACACACACGCTATGTTAATGCTAATGTTAGAACTGCTCTTTTCAGTTCTGGGTGTAAAATTGCAAAATATGTGACGTCAACCATGGGGGGGGGGGGTCACACAAACCTGACAAGGGAGGGGAGGTTCCAAAAATCATGAAATTCGTGTGACGTAATTTATGGATGGTCCCCTATACACTATTAGTAGTACTATAAAAAAATCGATGGAAAATTTATTTCACGTGTATCTAATTTATCTATTAATTACACGAGCCATCTACGTGTACCGATATGCGTATTTTATCTCACAGGTGTACTTAATAACCCATGTTTTCGTGGCAAGATAAGTTCATAATATGTTGTACCAACTGGAAGCAATGTCAGTGATCAAAAGCATTTGTCTATTATTAACAATTGAAATGATATGGAGAGTATATCACGGATTAGTTGATTATTTTTGTTATGATCGATGATTTTTGTCTCGTCATTTTTGTTTTAATAGTAGCCCAGTCAAGGAACTAAAATACCTAATCTAACCTAACGATATTTTGTGGTATAAAAAGCGACGCGACGTATAAAAAGTAAAAAATGTACACCTCAAAATATTGTTATAAAATCGATATTTCTTAAAATTTTCAACGGGCTGATAAACTTAAATGGTTTTTTGAATTTTCTAAGCTAGTCCGACCAGTTTTAGTAGAGGTTAAAAACAATGGCGCATTTTGCAATTAAGGCTAAAAAAATAAATGATCGTTAATAAATTTAAAATTTTAAAACCGAACTCGCTGAAATTTATAGCACTTGTTAATATCATCACAAGCTACAATTTCAAAACGTTTTAGACTTCTGCATACGTTCTTTTCAAAGTTATTAAATGTTAAAAAAGGCTCTTTATTCATTTTGACCTTCATTTGCTGTTAAACAAAAGCAGTTAGCGACTTTGAACATACCTCATTTTATAGGTAACTAGCTGCGACCCGCGGTTTCACCCGCGTATGTCCTGATCCCGTGGGAATATCTTGATAAAAAGTAGCCTATATGTTAATCCAGGTCTCCAGCTATCTACATAACAAATTTCATCGCTATCGGTTCTGTAGTTTTTGCGTGAAAAAGTAACAAACATCCATCCATCCATCCATACTCACAAACTTTCACATTTATAATATTAGTAGGATTTAATGGAGAACAAAACATTTTTCGACACACATGACGAAAAACGTACTGGAAACGAGATATCTTACGAAATGTAAAAAAAGGTCTTTTTTTCATTGAACTGTTAAAAAAAAAATTACGCTTTACTTTTTTGATCATAAAACAGCTAGGTTGACTGGGCTATAGTACCGTTACTGGCACATCTCTTCTCTTCTCCCTCTAACATTGCAACAACTACATTTTGTAGTGGATTAATATTATCTCGTCGGTCGCGGCCGGTACGGTCTCCGATTCCATCCTCGACTCTAGTCGCAAGTTCATTCGTTTTTGCCCTTGCGACTTGAATTCGTTCCAACATTTTCTTCTTAATTACTTCTGATGTTGCAGGTCTAGATCAGAGTAACAGCTGATCAGGCTAGTTGTATGCATATATAAAATAGTATAAAACAATGTTAATGTCAGCGTGTGTCTGGTCTCATACAAATCTGTTGATGTTTATCATGATTCTGTTTATGCTGATCGTAATGGAAGTGTTAAATACTAAATCAATTTTGTAACCTTTCACCGTCCTCGTGGAGCCATAGGCTACACTCCACTGAGAAGTGCTTATGCCTTCAAAGTTCGAGTTTAACCACACCACGTTCTGCACACCCGACCTATTGGCACTTTGTGTGTATTGCTGTTAAAGACTCCTGCATTACTCTTTCGACTTATGGGAAAGACACGTAGAGAAAAAGGAGTTCCAAAACTCGAATCATCATAAGGCATCTTTCTTTTTAGAAGAACATCACAGGCCTCCTCTAAATCAAAAGCTGAAAGACCGCTGCTACGGCTCAGAATTCACTACGAAGAGGTTTTCTGACCACGCACCGTTTCAGTCTTTTATTTTTCTATATATTGAGTAGGCCAACAAAAATACATACTAAAAGCGGCTTTAAGCGTTGGTTACACTTGAATATTTATGTCATTGGTTCTCGTTTAAACGTCGTTCAGGTTTTATTTTCTCAAGAATGTGGTCTTATAAATTCTTGGGGTTTAATTTCGATCCTGAGAATATAAACATGTACATCATCTTCCTTTTCCTGCCCCAATAACTTGTGGTCAAGTCAATAGGTCTTATTTATTTATTAGAAATTCAACAGCTTGTTTTCCATATACATAGATAATAGTGTAGGTACTACCAACAGCATTGGCTAAAGCATTAGCCAAGATACCAAGCGGTTTAAGCAAGTATGCTTAAATACTAGTATGAAGATATATATTAGTGTTTGAGCAAGCATTAGCCTTTTGTCACCAGTCATTTCTAAACCCACTTCCTTTCTGGCCACGTCATCTATGCCACCATAATTTAATTTTTGTAAAGTCCTTCATTACAAATATTATATACACACTTAATTTAATGTTCAAAGAATATTTCTTTCATTCTTTCTTAAAACATGTCTACACTATAAATATTTCGGAACTTTTCCATTATTAGTGCCACTTTTAAAAGTATAACATAAGCTAGTAGGTACTTACTTATGTCTACAAAATTCCATAGATATGATATTACTATCGTCACTATCTAATAAATGGTGATATTTGGATATACGGCTTTAACTCAAGTAGGTCAAATATCTTTGATACAATCTTTTTACAAATGACGCGCGACTGCCATCACGGCATTTTTGTTACATTTTAATCACAAAATTATGTTTTAAAACTTCCTGCAGACTTGATGTGCCTACTTTATTGACTGGAGTATCAAAAACTTATATTAGAAATACGTCTGTTTGTTTGTTTCTTTGTTACGCATAAACCCCTCTACTCAACCGATCATCAACAAGCTTTGCGTTCACGTTGTCAGGGGTAAAAGGAGATACGAGTAGGTTGCCTTTCATACAAAAAAAAAATAGTATTCAGAATTAATTTACTAAATATGCAATAATGCGAGCGAAGCGAACAAAAGTTAGTTTGGAAAAAACTTTAGAGTGTTTTTCGCCTCTAGTGATGTGCCGGATCCTTAAAAATGTATATCCGCAGATACGAATACGGATTATTAATGTCCAGATCCGCGAATACGGATACGGACCTCAAGTTCTTTTCTCAGTTGATACCGATAAGAGTGACTGACACGATAGTTGACGTTGAGGACTGTACCACGACATTTTTCAACTTGCACTGCGCGTTTTTTATTAAAACTTAATACACATAAAACAAAGATTTAGGGTTTGATCTCGTTATAAAGTCAGATAGTACCTACCTTATAACTGACATCAGATATTTAATTTTAGCAAAATAAATTCAGAATTTCATAAATGTAAGCTCTCCCCTCAGATACGGATATCCGGCACATCACTATTCGCCTCATTCTGTAAGTCCGATAACCCAGAACGGTCGCGATAGCCTAAAGCAAAAGAAGAAAACGTATCCACTTTTTTTGTGTTACATTTACCGCGAAGAGTTCTTGCTAAGCACCTTGTTCCGTCTCTCGGTTTCAGCTTGCCATTTTCTATGTACCTATTAGTAGTAGCGATGCACAGCGGGAGAAAGTATCTAAACTGTATCTATTTAGTGTTATTGAACTTGCATTGAATCTAGATTTCATGCATGGAAAGCGTTTATTCTCAAGCTGTTATATAGATATCGCGTGTGTGAACGAATTGCCTTTTTATGTCTTATTCGATTTATAAAAGTTAAGACTGAAATATGTTCCCATGCAGTCAAGAAACGGTGTCAATCGGTATTTAATATGGGTTTAAAGCACCAAAATATTTTTTTTTTAAAGACTATTCCCGCTTCCCAAACATTCAAATAACGGACACAAAGAACACCCAGACTCAGGACAACTATTGGTGGATCACACAAATTATTGTCCCGTGTGGGATTTGAACTTACAACACTCGGCGCGGTGTAGTGGCGAGGTAACCACTTAAGCCATTGCGCCATCCGTGCAGCCAAATCGGGATTGATCTTATACTGACATTGTGCAGAAAAGCTGAGAGGCGGATGGGTTCGCTTTCTCTTAGACTGGATTCGTTTGACACAGTCCACCGTCTGTCTCTCTGTCTCTGTCCGTTCTGGTCCTGTCACTTATGGGTTTGTGGATATCACAGAGAGCTTGATATTTTTAAAACTTCAAACGCTTTTAACTATTACATCTCTTTCTCTCATTTACATAGCCGTGTACACACTCGTACAGTGACAGAGCTCGGATCAATATTTTTTATTTAAACAGTGGTTACTATTTGAATGAATATTGATCCGAGCTGTCTCCAACCGCCACGTTTCGGGGCGATCCCATTTAATAAGTTGCCTGTATATTTTCAGCTGGGTGAAATCGCTCCAGTTTTGAGCAAAAACAACATAAAATTGATTGGCATTGGCGTAGAAGAGGCTGGCTCTAAGGATTTCATCAATGGGAAGTACTTTGACGGAGGTAAGAATATATCATGAATGAACCAAGTCCACAAATTCGTTTGATCATTTAAGTAAGATAATAACAACTTGACATATCCCAAACTAGACAAAACCTGTTTGTGCGCGATGAACTCATAAATTAATTAACGGATTTTAATGAAATTTTGCACAATCTGTGCAGTTTGGTCGAACTTGAGATATATGTGTTTTTTTATTATTGGAAATTACCTAGCCACAGCCACGCGTGACCGGGTACCTAGTATTATAGATAAATTACACCCAGACACAACAAATGATCATGCTCATCACACAATTATTTATCCTGGTTGTGAATCGAACCCACGACCTCTGGCTCAGCAGGGAGGATCACTAAACACTAGACCAACAGGCCAGTCAACATTACAACGGTTTTTTTTTTTTTTTCATCCATAGGTATGTAATATTTCGAGATCGCGTTAATTCCTGTATAAATACAATTATTACAACGGGTATTAATACAAAACCTTCGGAGCAAGCTGTTACGTAATCAAATACTAGCATTTATAGGTTTAGGCTCTGTCAAGCATAGATAGTGGCTTTGTGTCCGTTGTTTGTATGTTTGTAAAGTACCCCGCGACCCAGGAGTAATTCCTAAGGCGGGAGTTGTCTTTAAAAAAAAAAATAGATAGTGTGGAACAAAAAGGACGTTGGACACGGACTTGCCGTGTGTATTTAGATCTAAAGTGTGTAATTTTGTATTTATTTGAGATGTTAATGTTTGAATCTTGTAACTGTATACAACAGCTTATTCAATTACGCTTGAGAGAAAATAAAGAAAAATACCTTCATATCAATTAATTCAATTGTTCTAGACTTTAAAATGTTTTAATTTAAATGCAGGTAGAAGTTGTTTAGCTTGCCGGTGCTAGAGAATGATTATGTAACATCTGATAGTTCTCAAATTTGACAAATCCGATTCGAATTTCTGTGACAATATCGTAGGAGAGCCATGCTTCAGCACGTATAGGCCGGCTCGACCGGAGGGATACCACAGCCTCACAGAAAACCGGCGTGAAGCAATGCTTTGTTGTGTTTCGCCGAGTGAGTGAGGTTACAGGAGGCCCTAACCCCCATTCAACCCCAAGCCTTTAAGATGGGAGTAGAGGAAGGGGAGGGCCCTTCCTCTACTTCCATCTTAAAGGCCGGCAACGCACTTGTGAGTCTTGCAGTCTCAGTTGCAGATCTCTATAGGCGGTGGTAGTCACTTACCATCAGGTGACCCGTCTGCTCGTTTGCCCCCTATCCGATACAAAAAAAAAACATACAAATTGTTGGAGGTGAATTTTTGATTCGTATGTTCACTGTATTACAGAGCTATACTACGTAGATAACTTGTCCACGTACCAGCTACTCGGCTTCAAGCGGTTTAATGTCGTCAGCATCATTACTTCACTCTTTTGGAAGCAGTCCAGGGATGCTATATTTAAAGGACGTGGCATGGGTAAGATGTATTTATATTATAGATTAGAGTTATAGGCTTATTCAAGGAGCACCGACAAGTTTAGGATCCATCAGGTGTCCAGGTCCTCCGCCAAAGACATGGTCCAGAAATGGTGACCGGTCAATTACCACCTCCTGTGTAAAACTTTAACCGACGAAAAAATGGAGGAGGTTCAAGTCGACCCGTATATAGTTTTTTAAGTGAAAACTTCTTTAGGCACGTGTGCCCAACGTGCCTAAAGAAGTTTATGGTGAAAAAGCACTGAACTCGCGTGACCGTCACGCTCAGATACATATATACAGATGTGTGTGTTTTCACTTCTGGCGTGCAGTCCTACGACTGACAGTTTTGTTTTCATGTAGTCCGATTTCGATAATTCTTTTTTATTGGATAGGGTACGCCCTATCCAATATTCAAACGAAGTTGGTCCCATTTAAATTTAATAAAAATATTTTAACCCTAACGGTGGAAAAATAGAGGACGATTGATTGTTAATTTTTATTTCATAATAATGTTTTAAAGGTACTTTTTATTTACTAATATCCTGACGGAAAGTTTAGATAAAATTAGCAAAATAATGGCCTGGCAAACTGACAGGTCTGGAATCCGATGTAATTGGCGACGGAATGCAAAATGGCGGCGCATTACTAGTACTAAAAGGCGGGAAGATTATTTACAACTTCGTGGCAATCGGACCGGCCGATCGTTTACCGAACACGGAGATTTTAGAGGTTATTTCAATACGATACAATTATGGAAAGAGCGCTAGAGACATTGTGCAAATATCAAAATTATACACTTGTTAAAAACGCCAAATTTCAACAAGAGAAATTTCCTTTCAGACTAAGAAAAAATTACATTGAGTAGGTACCATGTAATTTCTTCTTAGGTTTCCTCTTTTTACACGACTGCCAAAAACAGGGAGTAGAGTTTTCAGGGTTTATGTATGTGTGTTTGTACGTGAGTGTCTTTATTCCACCATCCCACTAATATTATAAATGTGGAAAGTTTGGATGGATGGATGGATGGATGGATGGATGGATGGATGGATGTATGGATGGATGGATGGATGGATGGATGGATGGATGGATGGATGGATGGATGTTTGGATGGATGTTTGTTACTCTTTCACCCAAAAACCACTTAACCGATTGCGATGAAACTATGTATGTAGATAGCTGGAGCCCTGGATTAACGCATAGGCTACTTTTTATCCCGATATTCCCACGGGATCGGGACTTACGTGGGTGCAACCGCGGGGCGCTGTTAGTAACTTATAAATGCTTGAACAGATTTGGATGTTTAGTATAAATATCCCCAGTGACACCGATTACAATAAAAAAAAAACAATTTGGCGGCTGTATGGCGCATAATTAGTTTTTAACAAGGTAATTGTGTTTTCTAAACGTTTGCTGCTTGCGTTTGCATAATTTTTACACTTTTAACACATTGATTCAAAAACTTTCGCACTTCCTGTACATATAAACTTTAAGTGTTCCAAATTTGGCAGTCCTAAGTGCGCAAATTTTGGTTAAAAGGGTACAAAAATATCTGCACGTATTTATATATCGCCACCCGACAAAAAGTGTCATATCACAAGTTAGGTACGTTTTGACATTTTTATAGCATTGAATAGCAAATGTTGCATTTAGTCAGCTGTAAAAACATCGTTATTAACTCAGCACAAAAGGGAACAACGTTTCCTTTTTCACTGAGCTGTTTTGTTCAATTCACCGGCGTAAAAGTTGTATTTTCTCGAAATATCTGTTTTTGTATTATGACACTTTTTTTGCCGGGTGGCGATATGTATAGATAAAATATCTTCATTTAATCAAGAACTAAAAAGATAAGACACGGTTATCATAACTGTACTGTAAATTATAATTAGGTACAGATCTGGACTTTAGACCTTCACAAAACCGGAATTGCCATAAATCCTGCCAAATGCGCTCACTGATCGGTACAATAATACTTAACAAGGTTGAAGCATAGCTTGCTTCAGACCACAAGACCAAATTCAGATAACAGGCCACAGGTCTTTGAGACTTTGAAGGATTACATTCTTAGATTTTGCTGTAAAACCTAGCTAAGAAACTGACCTTCGCAATAGGCATTCGGTCATAACCGACCGTGACATAACTTTCGGTGACATAGTATCCTTGGAGTTAATGATAACGGAGAATAATGATGACGCCCCGCGGTTTCACCCGCGTAAGTCTCGATCCCGTAGAAATATCGGGATAAAAAGTAGCCTATGCGTTAATCCAGGTCTCCAGCTATCTACATACCAAGTTTAATCGCAATCGGTTCAGTGGTTTTTGCGTGAAAGAGTAACAAACATCCATCCATCCAAACTTTCACATTTATAATATTAGTGGGATTAGGTTTTGACTTTTAAACAGGCTTATAAATTCAAGTAAACTGTAAAAAATTTAGTTCACGTTGTAAAAAGAGATCAAATTATGTAAGAAAATGGACAGTATTTTGCAATACGTATTTCGGAGCAATGATAATAATTATTTGAAAAAAAATATATATCTTAGCGTTCTTTCCATAGTTGTAGCGTAGTATTTTTTTTGTAATATTAGGGTTAGGTGGTGATTTGAAAGGAGATTGGGGACAAACTGGAGGTGCCTTGCTGGTCGAAAAGGGCGGGAATCTACACCGCCATTTTGTACAAACTGGGCCCGGGGACCATTTGAGCAATGAGGATATTTTAAAGGTTTGTGGTTTTTAGAATTTTCGCGATGAATAATATATTACTTATTTGGATATTCCTAACTGAAAAAGCTTGCAACCCCAATTTTTTAAAGTAGGTAATTAAAAATCAAATCTGGTGAAAAAATAAAACAAAAAGTCTGCCTATTTTCACTAGATATACTAGACTTATACGACTTAATTAAAAAAATCTGAGAAGTTGGTCTAATCTGCCACGGACATATTTGATAACTATTATCGTCTCTGACGAAGACAAAAAACAGACAGAGTAAACGGTCGTTATAGCCTAAGAACTAATGCCTAGGACACATTTTGCATTGCTGTTTATGCAGCCAAGGTGTCAAATAAGCATACGGGTTCTTGATGGTGTGTGTATGTGTTTCCCCCCACACAAAGGTAGGATCCTCCGACCAGGCTTAGTGATCCTGTCTGGTGGGTTACGGCCCAAAACTTGATGTTGAGTAGTTGTTTATACAAATGAGCGTAACAATTTCCATTGCGAAATGTAGGATCAGTAGTTACTACTTAATTCAGTTGGTCTTTGCTAGATGGCGCTGATATATAATTTTGATGTAAGCGGTTATCTATACCCGTAAACGTCGGCGGTATTTCTTTTCTGCTTTGGTGACCCTAGTTACGTCTGTTCCCATAAGCTTTACGATTAATAATTATTTTTATATTTCAGAACTTTGGCCTGGAGAATGAGTATAAGCCGGAGACGATGGCTAACAAGAAACGCGAGGAGGCGGAGTGTGCTGTGCCAGCTGTATGTATCGACACTAATTATTCCATCTTACGTACAAATTACGTGAAACTTAGTATTTAAAGCATTTTAAAATTTGAATTGTATCTTCAGGCTCCTCGGCGATTTGCTTCTTAGTTAGGCAATAGGCTCACTTGTGACGGGATACCATGTGGTTTTAGTCGGTTCCATTGCGAAATACCACTTCACCGCTAACCCCGGTGAAGTGATGACCCGTGGGGGTTTCCACACTATAAAACAAATCGTACCTCTGTGGCCATGTGCCAAGGCAATAATGTCATGTCATTCATATATTATTTTTTTATGTATTTCATTCATATTTTAGACTTAAACCCATCGTAGTTAGAACGACTAATGTACGTGTTACAAATTCTCAATTTTTCAGACAGAAAATTAGTTCCAAGACATGGCTGCGGAATCTCCAAGATTTTTCTATAGCTCCTATCCACTCCATCTGGACGGAACGGCGATGCAAGAACAATACATGGGTGTAGCGACCAATCCATTGATAGTTTCGTTAGAGTAAAGCAACTGAGACTGAATTAAAGCCGCAATGGATATGCGGTTTGTAAGAATGAATGTACAAAAAGCGTGATCTATTGAGGTGCGTAGTACCTACTATTATAAATTTGGATATGTGATGTTGTTAATGTTCGAATTGTTACGTTGAATATAAATATTTATTAAATAGTATAAAGGAATTATTCGATATTTTTATTGTCAAAAAAATTAATTGTGTTGTGGTATTTTTTCGGCAACTTTATAAATAAATTAAATAAGTTTTAATTTTTTTATTGAAATTTATGTAATGAAATGTTTCAAATTCCAAAGACTAAAGTTCCTATATAAAAAGTGTAAGAATAGGTTTTAAAAAAACCCATTTCTACTAAAATAAATCGTTATATTTCTACCAAAGTGACATGTACAGTGATGCTTTAATTTAGGGAGAATAGAAATGTTTAAAAAAATGTTCGAAAAAAAAATGAAATTTTATTATACAAATGAAACCGTCAATGGATTGGATGGATTGCGTTTTGCAAGAAACGATATTTTTATATTATTTTTTTTTATACCTATGTATCTTAATTATATTTTTAGATATTTTTAATATATGCTGTAGAAGCTGAATGTATTCTGACCTAACATGACAATTTGCATTAAAAAAAAAACAATGTTTAAATTTAAAATATAACTAAAAATTGCATAACGTCTAAGTCGTATACTTTAAAAATAAAAATGTTGTATCAGAGTTGAGGCTGACATTTTTACCATTCTTCTGCTCGTAAATTCAAAAGGCCTAATTATGGTCTTGCTTGTCTAACATAAGAATAAAAGATACCTTACTTGTAAAGGAGGTTTTTCGTCCTAGTACACTTGGTGGTTCTGACAAATACACATTTTCAGCTAACGTGTTCTTTAACACACGAATCCCTACTTTTTAAATGGCAATTTTTTTTCTACATCAAGACATCTATCATCATTAGATGTCGTGAGAAATTAGCTTTCTATGTATCGCAAACTATTAAAGGATCTTTTCCATGTTTGATAATGTTCCATTTTAATGTACTATATGTAATGCAAAACTCTTAAACCTATCCTATAACTATATATAATGTAAAAGTAGCAAAATTTATGGAATGTTCTTGAACATTATTCGCTCCACATTACACGTAAGTAAAATCGCACCGTATCATCTGATGGATAAGGTCGTCAGAAGATTTTAAAAAGTTTTGAAAATTAAAAAAATACTATAAAAGTATTGGTCTCGTTGTTGTTGCCTTTATGATTTAGTTAGAAAGACATGGATAGAGATCCTCAGTATGTTTTCAAAGTTTAAACTGTTTACTGTAGATCATAGGTACAAAATATGCTACAAATTCTGTGGATGTTTATCTCTGACTGTTGTACCGAAGCTGCAAAGGAGAAGAAAAAGTTAGTCTGAACTCTGTTGTACCCTCCCATAGTCAAGATAAAACTAAAAACTAAATGTGACTGTAAAAACTAATTTAAACATTAAAAATTGTAAATCATAATAAAATATATTCCGTATCGTAATTCTGTTTAGAATGACTGTTGTTCGATTCTATTAAACATTAATAGAAATATGTTAGTATATAGTTAAATTAACACCAAATGTTGATATGTTAAATACAGAACTTTTTTTATAAAAGACAGTGTACGGTATAGATGCCATGTTTTAATTTGTGTTCGGAACATCTTTAAATCATTTAAAAAAAATGTAAGAAGCAAGGTATTTCAAACGTCAATATGAAATCCCTAGATATCAGATTACATAATCAATTAATAACCAGGATAAAGGACAATATGAATTATTTTTCATCTTATATTTGAGAGTCATAGAAGAGGCTTAATTTGGCTTATAGTAGAAGTAGACATAATTATTAAATGGTACCAAAAATTGTGAAAAAAGTGATTTTGTTTGTATAAATTATAGAAACTGTTTTTAATTTAAGAAGTTATTTGAGCTTTAAACCGTTTAAAGAAAGGCTTTAGAAGGATAGCATTTTAGGTTAAAATATGTCGAGTCCTCTTCTGTCTTAATTAAAACTAACGATCGTCTGGTGGTAGAATTTCGATCATAATTAATTAAGTTTTCATTTTATTACTTTATTTTATTCGCCAGTATAACTTGAACTGTGATTATACAATCACAGTTCAAGTTATACCTGTCATGTCTGTATAGACTCACGTACCATGACAGGTGTATATATACTGAATGCTTGTAACTGGATTTGGCGTTTTCAAGTAATTTTTAAATTTGTAACACATTGTTTAAAATTTATAGCTTTCTGCATTTCTTCTATACATACATTTTAAGTATTCTAAATTTAAAGTTCCTGCATTCGTTAATTAAAAAAGAATGCTTCCAAAGAATTCTCTTTTTCTATAGATATTAAACAGAGTTTATAACTGAAAGTTACTTTAAAACTGACGGGTTAAGGCTGAAATTCAGTTGCATTACTTTTCGTCTTGAATCATTATACGGAAACACCTATGACAATTGAAGGAGGCTGTTAAAAAATTATTGTATTTCTATAAGTTATTTCTAGACTGAATTATTTGTATTGCGTTGAAGTTTAAAAAAAGTTTGGTATTGGTTGAAATGTTTAAAGTATTTATTTGGTTGAATTATCTTAGATATGGTCATTATTCGGCCTCATATAACGTTGTAATACACTAAAGGTTTATAAAATATTCTTTTATACGAAGTAATGGTTGTTTTATTTCCACCACCATAAACACACTTTTTGTGACGATACAGAGCGGCGGCCCTAGCTACATTTTTAAGTGGTGCGAGACCTCGAAGTGGCGCCCCCTATAAATTCAAAACCTTAAGTGTTCCTAAGTATGCAGTGCATTGCAGCAGTGAGTATAAATAGTATATATCTAACAAATAAATATTTAAGGTGTATCTGAGCAGCAATCAGTCTTTGGCGGTTAGTTGTTCTGTGCGCATCCGCGTTAAAAAATGTTGTCTATCCCGCTTGTATCACTACGTCGCGTTCGGTAGTCAATTACTCTCCTTATATATCAACACCCGATCCTTTTGAATCCTCTTTTAAATCATATCCGCGGGCGTCTGGATGGAGGCGTCGGGACGGATGCGTCGGTACGATGGCGTCGGTATAGGCGTCGTGACTGGGGCGTCCGTTTGTAGGCGGCGGGTCGGAGGTGTCAGTATGGAGGCGTCGGGACTTTTGCGTCACTTTGTAGGCTACGGGACGGTGGCGTCGGTACGTAGGCGTCGTGACTGGGGCGTCCGTTTGTAGGCGCCGGGTCGGAGGTGCCGGTATGGAGGCGTCGGGACTGTGGCATCACTTTGTAGGCTACGGGACGGTGGCTTCGGTACGTAGGCGTCGTGATTGGGGCGTCCGTTTGTAGGCGGCGGGTCGGAGGTGTCGGTATGGAGGCGTCGGGATTGTGGCGTCACTTTGTAGGCTACGGGACGGTGGCGTCGGTACGTAGGCGTCGTTATTGGGGCGTCCGTTTATAGGCGGCGGGTCGGAGGTGTCGGTATGCAGGCGTCGGGACTAGAGCGTCAATTTGTAAGCTACGGGACGGTGGCGTCGGTACTTAGTCGTCGTGACTGGGGCGTCCGTTTGTAGGCGACGGGTCGGAGGTGCCGGTATGGAGGCGACGGGACTTTGGCGTCACTTTGTAGGCTACGGGACGGTGGCATCGGTAGTTAGGCGTCGTGACTGGGGCGTTCGTTTGTAGGCGGCGGGTCGGAGGTGTCTGTATGGAGGCGTCGGGACTGTGGCGTCACTTTGTAGGCTACGGGACGGTGGCGTCTGTACGTAGGCGTCGTGACTGGGGCGTCCGTATGTAGGCGGCGGGTCGGAGGTGTCGGTATGAGGAGGGCCGGTCGGAAGGAACGCGGCTGGACGGTGTTGTCGGTACGTAGGCGTCGTGACGGTGCCGACGGTACGTGGTCCTCGCTTCGGTGGTGTCGGGATGGAGGCGACGGGACCTTGGCGCCTGTACGTGGGCGTCGTGGGGGGGGCGTCGCTACGTCGGCGTCGTGACTGGGGCGTCCGTTTATAGGCGGCGGGTCGGAGGTGTCGGTATGGAGGCGTCGGGACTTTGGCGTTAATTTTGTTGGCTACGGGACGATGGCGTCGGTAGTTAGGCGTCGTGACTGGGGCGTTCGTTTGTAGGCGGCGGGTCGGAGGTGTCGGTATGGAGGCGTCGGGACTGCGGCGTCACTTTGTAGGCTACGGGACGGTGGCGTCGGTACGAAGCCGTCGTGACTGGTGCGTCCGTTTGTAGGCGGCGGGTCGGAGGTGTCGGTATGGATGCGTCGGGACTTTGGCGTCAATTTGTAAGCTACGGGACGGTGGCGTCGGTACTTAGTCGTCGTGACTGGGGCGTCCCTTTGCAGGCGACGGGTCGGAGGTGCCGGTATGGAGGCGTCGGGACATTGGCGTCACTTTGTAGGCTACGGGACGGTGGCATCGGTAGTAAGGCGTCGTGACTGGGGCGTTCGTTTGTAGGCGGCGGGTCGGAGGTGTCGGTATGGAGGCGTCGGGACTGTGGCGTCACTTTGTAGGCTACGGGACGGTGGCGTCTGTACGTAGGCGTCGTGACTGGGGCGTCCGTTTGTAGGCGGCGGGTCGGAGCTGTCGGTATGGAGGCGTCGGGACTGTGGCGTCACTTTGTAGGCTACGGGAGGGTGGCGTCTGTACGTAGGCGTCGTGACTGGGGCGTCCGTATGTATGCGGCGGGTCGGAGGTGTCGGTATGGAGGCGTCGGGACTGTGGCGTCACTTTGTAGGCTACGGGACGGTGGCGTCTGTACGTAGGCGTCGTGACGGGGCCGGTCGGAAGGAACGCGGCTGGACGGTGTTGTCGGTACGTAGGCGTCGTGACGGTGCCGACGGTACGTGGTCCTCGCTTCGGTGGTGTCGGGATGTAGGCGACGGGACCTTGGCGCCTGTACGTGGGCGTCGTGGGGGGGGGGGCGTCGGTAAGTAGGCTTCGGGACGGTGGCGTCCGTTTGTTGGCGACGGTACTGTGGCCTCGGTACGCAGGCGTCGTGACAGTGGCGACGGTACGTGGCGTCGGTATTTAAGTTCCTTGTCGCAGACGCCGGACCGTTGGCGTCGGTATGGTGGCACCGGTAAGTAGGCGTCGGGTCGGTGACATCTGCACTTAGGCCGCGGGACGGAGGCATCGGTAGGTAGGCGGCTCGTGGCGGCTGTATGTAGGCGTCGGGATGGTATCGCCGTTATGTAGTCGTCGGGACGATGGATTAGGGACGGTGGCGACGTTACGTAATCGTCGGTACGGCGTCGTCGAGACTTTGCCATCGGGTCGTGACGGAGGAGTCGGGACGTTGGAGTCGGGACTCGGGCGTCGGTACGCAGGCGGCGGGATGCACTCATCGGGATGTGCGGCGTCGGTATGTAGGCGTCGGAACGGTGGCATAGGGATGGATGCGTCGGTACTGTGGGTTTGGGAAGGTGGCGTCGCGATGGAGGAGTCGGGACGGAGGCGTAGGGACAGAGGCGTCGGGATTCCAGCGGGTTGATGGAGGCGTCGGGTTGGACGCGTCGTCACATTGCTAGAGAAAGTCCAATTCAGATCCAAATAGCATACATCGCAATTGTACTTTCAATAATAATTATATTATCGAATACGATTGACATGGCGGGTCATGGATATATCTAAATGATATATTCATCTATCAGTAGCTGCTATTTGTCTTAGTACGTTGACATCTAAAAAGGTCATGGTAGATATTTATGTATGCCTAGAATTCTTCGAGATCATGTCAACACCTCATGACATAAACGTATTTATACAATAACAATATTGATAATATTGTGATAAAAGCAAACTTATTTATCATTCGTAATTAGAAATTGGAGGAATTAAGACGAGTCTTTTGTTATCTGTGGTCGAAGTCACAGCTGTACGAAGTATTAGTGAAGTAACGTTTGGTGTTATTATAGTGAATTTAATTGTGATAAATAAATGAATACAATTTTGTGTAAGTATTTTTACATACTGTGGAAATATTCAGATGTGGCATTTAAAGATTCTACACGATAGTTGACTTTAGAGTCAAAACAGTAGCTTAGTGCTGAACTGCGGCAAAGCTCGAGAGGAGGCTCATATATAATCCTGTTAGTAACTACTATACAAAATGGAAATCAAATATTTGGCGTCAAATCAGACACCATCCCGGTCCGCCCGCTGTCTACCCCGGCTTCTAACTTTGAGTTCAACAGCGGCCGGGGTGGGACGATGACCACTAGCCTTTAGTGAGAAGGGTCCCAACAGCTCACGGACACTAGCTAATGGCTAAGGTGTTGGACTTGCGGACAAACGGTTGCAGGTTCGAATCGTTGAAGTTCTCCCACTTTTAACCATAGCGTTTAGCTTAGTTAGAGGAAATAACAAGAACAATTGTGTCCCCCCATTACTCTTTACATATCCAACGTTTCAGAAAATTCTCTCCGGTTACCGAAAATGTTATATCGCATGATATGTCCAAGGTTTACAAACGAAATAATAAATTACTAACTTTCAAATATTCGCGTAATCGCGTTCCATGATACTTATATAATTATAATGTAGTATACGAGTACGTACGGGAATTAACGCGATCACGTGATAGCTTGTCAGCCTGTTACCAAGGCGAGTGCAACCTGGTCGAAACGTCAGGCAATTCAAAGGTATGTATATAGTAGGTGCCTATAACGTGATCGCGTTAATTCCGTTTTTAAACAATTATTTAATACATGTTTTTAACGTGAAAAGGCAATACATATGTTTTGGTCCACAGATATATAGCTAGATAAATAGGTAGCGTCATTTCCAATATGCTAATCTCACATTAAAAGACGCCGACAAGAAATTCATGGGCCATAGCTCACTCATTTCATACAATAAGATAGTTACCTAGTTATAAGGTAATTACTATTTACCGAACTTATTTCTGGACTCCAGAGATAATTTCCTCTATCCTATTTGCTTGACCTGAGAATCGAATCATCATTATCGCACCCAAGCAAAGTAACATATCTGCCACGGGACCAACGACACAGTCAAACAAATAAATATGTGTCTTTGATATGTATTTTTACCGCGGATATATATAAATATCTTTGATTAGCAACCCGCCCCGGCTTCGCACAGGTAGCAGAGACATCTTCAACAATTATCATCATATTTCAACCAATTTACACAAAACCTTAACAAATTATATACCTAAACCTTCCTCATATACCACTCTGTCTATTGGTGAAAACCGCGTGAAAATCTGTTCAGTGGTTTTTCTGTTTATCGCGTACAGACTTGGCGGGGCACTTTGTTTTATAATATGTAGTGATCATGTAACTTCTGACCTTCCTAGAATTTTTCCAACTTATCTGTCAACTCACAGCGTAGTTTTTTAATATAAACAAGATATCCGGCCTGCTGTTTGTATTGGATTTGTTTTCGATTTGGAAACTGTTTGGAAGTTTATATAACTTTCTGTTTGTCTCGGCGACACAGATGTTAATCTTTGCTTTCGGCGTTTGACGTAATTGCATACTTTAGACTTAAATCACAGAAAGCCAGTTTTTAAAGAGATTACAGGTCAAGGAATATTTTATTTTTAATGACTAGGTTTGACTTAATTAAACTATCGTATTCGGCGAAACCTAAGACTATTACGGTTGTTTCCCAGAAACACAAGAAACCCAGACAGAATTGTTGTGACAAAAGTATCCAAAACAACTATACCACCAACCTACTTAAAAAACTGTAATGTTATGTGTGGACGTATATATAATGCAATTTCTGATATTATAAATTACCTATAAATTTATTTCGAAAAAAAATTAAAATGTGGCTTGTTGAGAAATGCTATTACTCAGTATCAGAGTTAATAAACAGTAGAAGTGATAAAAATGGTAAACTTGCATGACCATCAATTAATTATATTTTTGACATTTGATATACCTACTTAACTTTAATTGTAATTTAATAATCCATGTACAGATTGACTATTTTCATATTTGCATGTCGTTAAACGACAAAACAAAATGTATCTGGCACTTTATTACACTGCCACCGTCCTGACGCCACAATCCCGATGGCCAATTCCCGACACCTCAACACCGACGCTAGGCTCCCGTCGCCTCAATCACTACGCCACCGTCCCGACGCCACAATCCCGATGGCAACTTCCCGACGCCTCAACCCCGACGCCATGCTCCCGTCGACTCAGTCCCGACCCAACGTCCCGACGCGACAATCCCGACGCCAACTCAGTATCACATTTGTCTATCATTGATGTACCTACATTTTAAGCAAATAAACGTATTCTATTCTATTCTTTGCATACTAAAATTAATGTTTTATTTACAGAAAAAAAATGATATACCTGTTATTAGTACTAAACTTCACGGCATTTGCAACTGCAGTATTAAGAAGAGGAATTTGCGATGCATGCTTCGACGGCGCCTGTTACGGCAGATCTCAAATATTTAAAGAGCATCCAGTATCAGGCCAATTAGCTATCGATAGAAAGGAGAATGTAGTCTATTTCCACTATGAAGTGGCTGAGTCAGGTCTTACTGTTGTTTTTGATTTGGATGATATTAGATTCTTAAATATACCTGACATTGAGTTCTCATTCGCTAGAGCAGTTGATCAGGCAACTGGGGATGTCTACATTGGCGGAGCAACTGGAATTTATAAATATGACTCTAAAACTAATGTGACAACTCCATATGGTCTAAATGACAAAGCTATCTGGAATATGCAGTTTAAAGGAGTATTGTATTATACAATTGTTATGAATAAAGGATTGTATATTTATGAAAACAAGAGATCAAGAAGTGTTGCAGCGTTAAATAATTTTGTGATAGATGATTTTATTATTGATAAAAAAGACGATGTGTACTTTATGAGTAATTTTACAATGTACAAACTGAAGAAAGGAGATAAAACTCCCAATGTATTTTCGAATATAATATTCTCTTTGTCGACTGATGTTAATGGAAATGCATACTTTGTTCAAAGAGAAACTCGGGGTCTCTATAAGATTGACTATATGACTAGTAGATTAGTAGAAATTGGTGCATTTGCAAGCGGCATTCCTTTAAAATTTGTTTTTGATAGGCTTAACAATGTTATTTATTACGATGCTGAATCAAGTAAGTTGTACTATTTAGTGCCTAATTATGCTATCTGTAAAGTGAAGACTGAGGATTTAGGGGGGAAACTAAAGATGAAAGTGGCTCAGATATAACTATTTAGTGGATGTCGTAATAGTTTGAGTGATTAACTTGCGGTTATTGGGTTAGGTCAAAAAAGAATTCTGAGAAAAACGCAACATGGATCCCTAGTGTGTGAGATGTGTATATAAAAGCAAGAATATTTGTAGGTATAAATAACTAAGTCTGACATTTAGTGATAGTTCAAAATATATTTTTGTTTATTTATTGAATGTGTTATTTTATTTATGTTTTAAAACATTTTTCTTTTTTTTTATCGTTTGGAAACCCCCACGGGTCATCACCTCATCGAGGATGAAGTGGTATGTCGGACTCGACCCGACTAAAACCACACGGTGTTCCGTCACAAGTCAGTCTATGGCAGGGGATACCCTAGGAAGGCAGCTTCCGAGAATCCCTGCAGACTTTGGCCTCCTGATCACCGAGCGACCACACCGTGCAAGTGTTTTCTAAACCATGTAAACAACTAGCCTTATTGATATCCTGATTTTAATTCCACATCATACATTAACTCCACACATCTCACACACGGCCGTCTGATCCCAAACTAGGCAGAGCCTGTACTATGGTAACCAAACTGCTGATAAACATACTTTGCTGGTTTGCGAGAATATCCACGTAATTCAAAATTCAGTCGAATTGAACCACGTATGCCAAACGATCATAAATTTTTCATAATTTATGGTGAACAGAGATGCAACTCCGATTTCGTGCTAACGTTTGTTAGAAAGCGACAGGTTCATTATATATTTGAGACAAAACAATCTAGTTAAAATTACAAATCATTGCCGTTCTTTAAAATCAATAAATTTTAGTTCCGTCGCTATTCTCGCAAACCAGCGACTTATATATTTCTACACAAGACAAGACAAGGCTACTATATCTATTTCGAGCAGAAATAAGCAATCAATTTTTTGTTTTTATTTTCTTACCTTTTTTGTACCTTAGAGTCAGCATACGTTCTCCAAGATAAAAAAACCTTATCTACTTTGATTAGTGACCCTGACTGCTTAGGTTGTGGGTTCGATTCCCACCCAGGACAAATATTGTGTGACTTTACCACGATGCTATGTAGTTCCCTATTCATGAGCACATCGTTATTTGTAACCCTACGGGCACTTCGGTCAACAGAGTCCAGAGCATCTAGTTGCTACTTAGCTGAGCCATCCCAAAGGAGACTACAGTACTCCATGCAAGATCGAACTTGGGCTGTATAAAAATGAAGCAGCTGAAGTACCGCCGGACCTTCGAAATGACTTCCAATTTCTTGGAAGTTTATTTATTGTTTATTGTTTATTCTTTCACAATACATTTTCAGATTATGTTAACAATTATATAAGTATGTATATCGTACACCACAAAACATGTTCGGCTGGTACTTAAAATAGGGTATACCTGAGCTATAAGTACCAACAAGCGTCCAAAGACACCATTTTACATTTATACATATCTGCAACTATTTTTTATATCACTTGTCTACCTTTCACATAATGTCAAGAGATTTAAGTGAACCACTACAAAGTTATAAGAAGTTATAAGAATAAGAAGGTCTGGTGAGATTACTCAGAAATGTACAAGGCAATTCCTTTGTTAGATAACAATATCAGCTATATCACAAATGGCGTTATTGATGACTGCACAAGGTCAGGTCACGATCAGTCTTATCTCGTCGAATGCAATATATCCACAGTTTGTTTACGGGAAATTACGCCATCTGTCTGTATGCGGGAATAGCATACGTGAAGACCGTCAATCTATAGCAAATCAACTCTTCATACTATGTCACCACCTGCTTCATGTCCTGGAAAAATTACTGAAAATATAGTCCAAATTTAGTTAGTTACTGGTTACTCAGTTATTCTTAATGTACTTACCTTTAGTAAAGTACATTAAGGATAACTGCAGCATCGGCGGTGACTACTGTCTGTAACTGGTTACTGTAAAAAGTATACGTAGGTACTCAAGGTGAAAGTGCCGCGACTTTTCATGGTTGTAATCTTTGTGGAGTTGACCTGTGATTCGAGCTGTTTCAGTCTGATCCAGTTCAGGATGAGAGTTGAAGTAATTTTGCACGCCCATGGACTAAGGCCGCCATTTTAATCGTGGGAAAGCCATGCTTTGAGTTGTATGGGCCGGCTCGACCGGAGTGATACCACTCATACCATGGCCTCACAGAAAACCGGCAGCGAAGCAATGCTTCTCTGCAATTGGTTTTCGCCGAGTGAGTGAGATTACCGGAAACAATAAACCCTTCCTTCCCCCCTCTCCCCCTCTTCCACCCTTCCCCTACTCCCAAATTAAAGGCCAGCAACGCACTTGTGACTCTTGAATTGCAGGTACCCAAGGGTGGCGGTAGTCATTTACCATCAGGTGACCCGTCTGCTCGTTTGCCCCATGTACAATAAAAAAAAACAATAAAACTTTCTGAAAAGTGAATGCGGGACCCTAATTGAAGTGGAAAGAGTTTTGTCCGAATAATACTTACTGAAAATATTCGCTAGTGACATTTTTAACTAGTTCAGGGTTTTTGTTTAGAATGTCAAAGAAGTTTTCGAAACTGACCATATCAAATTTCACTATAAGCATAGCAAGTAGGGTATCGACAAGATTTTCTCAGACGTCCATATTGCATTCATTATCGAAAATGCTTTTTCGATAGGCACGTTTTGTTCTGGTTGGCAAAACATTCACTGGACAATTAAATGGCCAAGCACTTTTTTAATGATATACCAATTACCTCCATCCATCATTGTTCCGTACTGTACTTAATCTCCTTCCAACCCTTTAGGCCTTTATCATTGTGAACAATGCGCTATGGGTGTGAGTGAAGTGTAGTAGAGTTGAAAAATAGGCATGCAGGACATGCGGGACGCATCCAACGTTTTGCGGGACATGCACGTTCATTTTAATAATTATTGCAAAGCGGGATTCAATCTGGCATTACGGGATGGTCCTGCAGAATGCGGGACGGTAGGACGCTTTACCTTGGTCTTAAAAATACTTCTGCTATTGTGGATAAACAGACTAAGCACTGAAACGTAGTTGCAAGCAGTGGTACAGTATATAACAAGCATATAAAAGTATTACCCCAGTTTCCAACTCGGTTCGTACTTTCAAGTTCGAAGAATAAACCAACATGTAGCATGCAATGCCTGTTTTTTACAGACAATGGGATTTTCCGGAAGAACTAACTTCGTATTTTTTTTGCTAATCATAATATTCTCTACAATAAATGTCAAATCAGTATTATTCATGGCGCTGTGACCTTCTATATAATGGCGCTACTTGTCCACTGTAATTTACAATTACTGAAATACCGATAACCTCCCACCTCAAAAATCTCTTTCCCTAAAATTCGGCAATTTGTTCGACATATAAAGGCCCGCACTTTTAGACTAATTTATTCTTACTCGCTTTGTAAAAGGCTTACAGGAGAGCTCTTAGTTCTTAGTTATTAACTCCAGAAGCATATAATTATATCTCTTTTCATCCTACCAGGGGCGTAGCTACCGCCGTATCAGCCGTATCAATGATACGGGGCCCCCGGGCTACAGATGCCCCTAACGTGTGTAAGCAAAAATTTGTAAAATGTTATCCAGAATGTCACTTAATCTCGTGCTTCCCGGGAAAAAAACATAAAATCACTGTCATACGTACCTATAGAGTTTTCGCATCAGAAATATCAAAAGTCAAAAAAGCAAGCTCTTTTTTTCCCGGGTTAAGCGTGCGTTGGCAACATCCTACATCGGTTATTGCGGGATTCCCCCATTTAAAGCATATTTGTTTCTTTTGTGAGAAATCTTTACCCTTCATTTGGGCCCCCCAACTAACTTTGCCTTACCTTTAATATTTTCCTCTAAGAAGATTGTAAGTTTAATAATACTTAAAGGTTAATTTATAACTTAAGGTATATACAATATCCAATTTCACCAATGTAAACTTCGGATGTGTGATGTAAACATAGTATAAGGCACTGTATGTATGTTACGGCTTCGGCGACTGAACATCAAAATCAACGTTACGGTATGTATTTTATATTAAGGCTTTTGATTTTGGAATAAAAACTTTGGGGAGTGGATTCATTTGTTTTGGAACTCAAACAAACGACACACACAGGAGTGTCACAATATAACAAGATGTACAAAATTATGTGTAGCCGATGACCTTAAGGTAAGGTCCTGTAGATAGTAAGGTCTTGACGCAACCATTCTTGGGAAGCTCCTGCTATTCACCCCGGCTTTCTTGGAGGTTTCCTTCTCCTGGAGGCACTACCACGAGTTGAGGATCAGGTATTTAAATGCTGAACTATATAATACAAAAATGATTTTAAATTAAGATTGTAGACGAGAAAAGACACGATAAAAAACTGGTTATTCTTAAAAATAAGCCAGATAATATTCTGTTTTCTTTCCATTTGCAAATGATTACTAGAGTAAGAAAATAATTTTCTCTTTATAGCTTTACTTAACGAAAATTTTTCTTGTTCCAAAATTAAGGAACGTATTTAAAAATAAAAGGAAGTTCTTGTCCATTTTTTATTTGATCTTCCTCATTTTTATAATGAAATACATTATATTTAAAACGTCTTTTGTTAAAATAAGAAACAGTTTCGTCCGGTGATTATCCCTAAATTTATTTGGCTTAGATTTTTCGGTAGGAACAGTAACATCTGGTGAAATCTCGACTCGGATCGATGCCGTTGTTTGTAAGCCTTGTACCGTTTTTAGTAAAACATAGCCTGACGCTGCTCTCAGAAATTCTGTTCACTTATCTTTTTAGGAAGCGTTCCAAAAAGACAAAAATCCAGACATCACTTAATAGCAAGATAAACACATAGGAGAACGGGGAAGTTATTCGCAAAGTATGCATCACTGATCATTCCAGCCATAGAAGACAGTAACAGAATTTGGAACGATGACGATATTTGTATATTTAATATTATATTTCAATAGTGAATACAGGTATAGTTTTACCTAATATACCTATGTAAACAGAAAACTGTGGCTGGGTTAATTCGCGTCTCCTTATTGTCTGACTTCGACCTAAGCCTCATGTTTACAAACTGTTCTTAAACATCGTCCCATCAAATCTGTTTTGATAAACTTCGCAGTTAGCAGTTAGTCTCATCTAGTAATTATTGCTCTTAGGTATCATCTGTGTCGTGTGATCGTGTCACTGAGACAATTGGAATCAGTAATTTCTAATGGTGAGTACTTTATTAGCTTTAAAATTGCACGTTTTTCTAAAGACAAGAATATGATGTAAAATATTTATTGCTAGTAAGAACATGGCCCTGTTTCCGCTACCGTTCGTTACTCTCTTGTGTATGAGTGGCAACTGTGGCGAGTGTGCTAAATGTATATTTTTATTGGTTTTTATATTTTACATTTTCGGGGCGTCCTGTGACGGCTTCCTTTTTTTTAAATAGCTGGAACTAAGGATAAATAAATATTAGTTTGTAAAACCAGATACAAGTTGAAGTGTACATTTTTTTTAAAATGGAACTCGGATGGAACATATCTAAACTGTAATAAATAGAGGAATACCTATGAGATTACCTATTAAAAATTACATCTTAAAAAAAAGAGCAAAGCAGAGTCAGCCTGTGACCAAGTGCAACCTGGTCGAAACCTCAGGCAATTCAAAGTATGTAATATCAATTGATCGAATAAATTCCCGTACACATAATAATAATATGTCATGGAACGCAAAAGCTTTCAAAGTTGAAAGTAAATTCTTACAAATACCAGCCTGAGAGACGTTTCAAGGTCAGACAATTTGTAGATAATTAAGTAAGGAAGAGGATCCGGTCACTATGATCAATAACATTAAGCTAGTCGACAAACAAGTCTTTAAAAATATTCACTTGATAGTCAAAATATAAAATGCATGCAAACCAAGTCATATACTTTTTATTACTCCATCCAGCCTTCATCAGTTTATTTGGGCTTAGGTTAGTTATGTATTTTAGCATGTAGCCTGATCAAAGTATGAAGAGATTTAATTAATAATTATCAGCTATTCCACGAAACTGATGTCGGCAACGTAAAAGGACCATCTGCCAGTTATTATATTTAAAGAATATTTGAAAAAACTAAATAAAAGCTTATAAAAACTGACTTCTCTGCATCATGTTTGTGGTCTTTAATTTGAAATATATTTTTCCCTGGTTATAGGTTATTTAAATACTTACGTCATATTTTTTTCAGTTGGTCATGATGATGGTCGTGACTGTGGTGATGAACGACTACGTGCGTACTGAACGTTCAAGTGAATCGGAATTTTTTGTGAGTTTGGACTAATCACTAATTTCTTTTTCGCATATCTATATATTAATACGTGAAGTGTTTTTTGTACACATTTTGGAGCAGATTTCTCACACTTAGAAATGTGAAATTTGGAATACTCAAAGTTTGTATGTAGAAAAAGTGGAGAGAGCAAAATTCAGTATGCGTTATATTATGAGTTACGCGAAAACGGCTACAAGAAGCTAAAACGTCCAGTATATGTTGATCTGCCATGGCACGAGAAGTCTGTACAGTGATAGTTCAAGTTATATTGGTCAATGATAGCTAGATAGATAGACAGATAAACTCTTTATTGCACAAAACATAGAAAATTATACAAAACTGTATATAAATATTCTTAAACACTAAAAGTAGAGACCTTATACAGTTGGCAGCCTTATCGCGCTCTGCGATCTCTTCCAGGCAACCGTTGGATGGAACGAGATTGGATGGACGTTTATGTATGGCAAGAGGAGTTGCAGTATATATTTGATTATATACTATTATTATTTTCATTATTATTAACATCGGTGTTTTTAGCTCTGTGCTCACACTGACCATCACTATATAGTTTAATAATCAATTCCTCTTTAAAAATTCAATAAATACCGTTTTTTATACATTTTTTTAGGAACAATTGTTTAAGAAAACCTTCTATCAAGCTAGTCTGAAAAATGATCGAAATCAACCTACGGGGATCGATGTTGAAAAATACAGAGCACATTATAATATAATGAAAAAGCATTTAACGCTGCATAAAGAACCACCAGAGGATGTTACACAGAAGATAACGACACGACAGACTATGACACAGCAGACTGTGACACAAAGCAATATAATAAAGAAGACAACAAAAGAATCAAAACCTAACCAGGATTGCACGCCGGATGGAAAGAAGTGTCCAGAATTCGAAGAAGATTTCGCTGATAGAGAATATCATAATATACAACTAGTTGATGAAATGTTCGTGAATACAGACAACGAAATCACTAGTATTCAGGTAAGGATGTCTTGAGACAGAAAAAAAAGTAATATTACATAGGAACATGGGTCCCCTTGAAAAATTTTAATCTAATATTTGATGGATCAACCACTGCGATAAAATAAAGTTTTAACAAAAGAACACCGACTTCAAAGAAATTGGTAACGAAAAAATGAACTAAAAATTAAAAAAAAAATCCAAATTAAAAAAAACCGAACGGGAAGCATATCCTCATACTCATTTTTTTATCCTAACTAATATTATAAAAGCGAAAGTAAGTTTGTTTGTTGCGCTTTGCCTTAACTACTCAACCGATTTTCATGAAATTTTACACATATCTTATCATGGAAACAGAAATGACATAGGGTACTTTTTATAAAATAAAACAGTACGGCTCCCGAGGGATAGAAAAAACAAATTTAACGCGAGCAAAGCCGCGGGAAAAAGCTACCTAATTCTGAGGTAAAAAAATTACAATCGAATGAAGAACATCCTCCTTTTTTTAAGTTGGTTAAAATACAGTGTGGCGACCAGGCCTGATCACCTACGACCTAGACTGGTCGGAGGATCCTCCCTTTATGTTGGAGGGACATAATATCTGTTCCTCCACAGTGGTGGTAATAGTATATGCTACACAGGACGGGACTATATTGTGGAGTTCTAAATGGAGAAATTAATTAAGAAACCCCTTAAATGGTCTTACGGCAAACCGTTGTAAGTAAATAGGGATGTCACTGGTTGATTTATCGTTTCTGGCTTTCACCAAGACCTGAAGTAGTTACGTTGTTCTCACAACTTGGAGTTACTTACTTGTTCTTTTTCATAGGATCTACGTATTCGAACAGATCAGACAACTAGCTGCACGACTGACTGATTCTGACCAGCTCTTACATCAGACAACTCAAAAATATGTACAATAATTGGTTTCGTTTGAGTAAATGTTTCTGATTTGTTATCATACCCTTGAGAGGGACATTAGCTCTAGCTGCCACCCTTTTGTCTGCCGACTAAGAGTTGAAATATCGCCGTTCACATTCAGATCGCCACAAGATGCCCCTGAATAGTGTGCTTTCCATAAAATTTGTAAATAGACTTTTATTTTGGTGACTGAGGACTCCAACTTTGTGCTCATTTAAAAAGCTGATTGCTATGTTCTCAGAAATTTAATATACATATTTAAAGTAGGAGAGCCATGCTTCGTGCTATGGGCTGGTGATACCACGACTTAATAGAAAACCGGCCACATTGCAACGTTTGCGTTATCGCCGAATGAGTGAGGTTACTCCCTTCCCCTACTCCCACCTTAAAGGTCGGCAACGCACTTGTGACTCTTGATTTTCAGGTGATAGGCGGCGGTAGTCACTTACCATCAGGTGACCCGTCTGCTCGTTTGCCACTTATCCCATAAAAAAAAAAACAAATAAACCGGACGTCTTATAGTGCATAAAAATACTGTTGCAAGATTCCCTGAATTGAATGCTTTACAAAGTATAATGAAGCTTCTATTTAGAACGTTTTTGCAATCAGTATTACGCAAATTTCCTTTATAAAAATCCAATTCGTATTGTCAGTACCACTATCTTTACAGAAGAAGTAGCTATTTAATTATGTTTTTTTTTTTATTTTCAGGCACAAGAAGTGGAAGATGCGTATTTTCCAAGGTCAGTGGACTAGATGAAAAACTATTAAGAATTAGATATTTGCCTATAAAATATTGAGCGACTGATAGATAATGTTGTCTAGCCTACTTTAGAATGATAAGCACGAAGGAACAATTACTTCTACAAGAAGAATTTAAGTTATCAATGCATTTTCTTGATAAATACACTCGAGAGCAATGAATCGGGGTAACATAAAGACACTTGAAAATCTCGAAAACTAAGAATACTAGATTAGTGAAATAAATTGTGTTTGATAGACAATAAAATACACTGCACGTAGAGCATAAATTTTGATTCGTCTGAGAACATTATCTGACCTAACCTACCTTGAACAATCTTCCAATTTAAGTGGTTCCTGGCACATCTTGGTCTCGAAATACGATGCCACGCTCCAGCTTAGGGCCGTTTGCAGATATAAATAGTGTAAAATAGGCTTACGCAAGTCGCCGTCTTATAGTCCATGCACTTGTGTTACTTCCTCCAAGGCATCGAAATTGATTTGTAAGTTCAGGACCTGTGCGAAAGTGATTCAGAAATTTATTTCAGTAAGCCAGCATTATTAGTTGCCGAGATTTTCAGGTATCTTTGTGTGACCAGGTATTAATTGCTCTCGAGTGTATATTGATGACTTATTCAAACATGAAACTCGTGATTTGACTACATTTATTAATTATAATTTTTAATTGGATACCTACTTCACCTTATAATGACAGGTAATCGTGATATACCGGTATTACAGTGTGACATTAGAGTGTATCATTTAGATAATCTAGGTAAATCAGAACCTATTGGGTTTTGGGAGGAGCAAGGTCTTATAGGACAGTTAAAGAAGTATCGGCAAGTAGTTAATTTGTTATCAATACAAATAAATAAAATTGAAGTGTCTGTTTGTAATATCAAAATAATAGTTTCTTTTTAAGTTCATATAGCACGATACGTGTGTCTAAAAACAGTTTTTAAAATTTTTGTCTGTCTGTCCGTCTGTTTGTTCCGGCTAATCTCCGGAACGGGTGGACCTAGTAACTTAGGCTGTTTTTATTTTGGAAAAAGAATTAGGGTTCCCCGCAAAATATATAAAAATGTATATTATATTTGCGCTTCGAACATTTGCTGTAATCTGTGGGGAGAGTATTTTTAGAACGGCAAAGTTAAAACCTCACTTTCACTGACAGAAACAGGCAAATATATTCGAGAATCTATCCCCGAGATGGACGAACTATCTACATACAAGTTTGTAAGAAACCATCGGTGCGCGAGTCAGACTCGCACTTGTACGGTTTTTTATTTCAATTAGATGTAAATAAAAAAAAAGGACCGATTATTTCCATTCATGAGAGCATTTTTTTCACTTCGTCTAGGTCATTTGCAAATCGTGACATCATAGATTATACAAACTCTTGTCACGTATAAAGTAAGAAAGATTGTTTACTTGCCCTTGTCCGTATTCGAATAGTTGGAAATAATTCACACGATCTAAATTTGATTATCCTCTCAACGGAATAATTTAGATGTATCTTTATTTAGAATTAAATCTTGTTTTATAACGTTTTGAAATCAGTCTTTGGAGTAGTCCGTAATGTACTTATTTATTTATTTCTCTTTATTGTACACCTTTAAATAGTAAGAAAGAAAGAAAGAAAGAAAGAAAGAAAGAAAGAAAGAAAGAAAAACATTTATTCTGACATTCACAGGACTGCACACAATTATTACAATAAAAATAAAAATAAATAAAACTAGGTAACTATTGCCCTGTGCAATGCCAGTAAATAGTGCAAATTACAAATGTTAAGGTATAACAATCGGCGGTCTTATCACACACGGCGATTTCTTCCAGACAACCTTTAATATAGTATTTTTTTTAAACTTGCAGAACATAATATGCTACGTACTTTTAGAAAAGTCAGAAAAAAATAGTACCTACCTATATTACCTACCAATTTTCCTATCCCTCGAGAACAGATTTTATTTTTGGTAGGTACCCTATTTATGTAACCATTGAGTTGAGTAGTTAAGGCGTCAAAGCGTTACAAACAGTTCCTAATAAAAATATATTTTTCGTAATATATTATTGTTTTAGAATTGAATACAATTGATCAAAACATAGTACGATACTATATATTATAGTACGGGTGGCAACTCTAATAGAAGCACACAGATCGCTTGGTGGTAAGTGGTTACCGAGGATTATAAACACTCGCATACTTGGTAAAAGCTTACGAAGTCATGGCGAGTACCTACTGTTGTTTAAATGAGTTCTTCTGTAGATCGACAAGCAGAATTCAGTTAGTCTTATCTTCTATATTTACATAATAGTATATGTCGCTTACCTGGAAGAGGGATATGTATGGGTACTTCGTCGATTCACACCACAAGCTGTTCAGACCACGGTGTGAATCGCACAAGGCCCCTTTTTGAATTCGTCGTTTTGGACCAGTGGTGTGAATCGATGAATGTCTATTTTGTACTTCGTCGTTTCGCACCACTGCACATTCCTATCTCTTTTGACTTTAATGACCTGACGACTCAGATGATAACGCGCATACTATAGTTCTCAGGTAAAAGCAACCCTTTTAATACCTTTACTGACACTTTTTAATTGACAACATGTCAGTAAAGGGTTTAGGCTTATTTATCGACCTCAAAAAGGCATTTGATACTGTAAGCCATCCGATACTGCTGCAAAAATTAAAAGACATATAAATTATATATACATAAAATGTTCGAATCATACTTGAGTAATAGGTCTCAGATAGTTAAAACAGGAGATTGTCAGAGTAAACAACAAAGTATTACGTTTGGGGTTCCCCAAGGGTCGTTGTTAGGTCCGTTATTTTTCTTAATATATATCAACTCCATCCACAAGATTCCACTACATGGGCATATTTCGCTTCGCTTTTTATTTTGGTGATTCGATAACTGACATGATTAGTCAAGCCCAGGAAGACCTAAACTTGTTACTAATCTGGTTCCAACAAAATCTTCTCACAATTAACGCATCCAAAACAAGCTATGTCATATTCCATGCTAAAAATAAAAAATTACCACCCCATTCTGCCCTCAAAATTGATACTCATATTCTCGAACTTAAACAACATGAAAAATACCTTGGGTTAACACTGGATTGTCATCTAAATTAGAAGTTTCAAATTGACCATATAAAATCTAAGCTATCATCACTTTTAGGTTCTCTGCATAATATTGTACACTGTCTTCCTCATAATGTAAGGCGAATAATTTACAATTCGCTAGTAAAGCCACACTTGCTATACCTAATTGAAATCTGGGGCAATGTGGCCAAAACAAACTTAAAGGATCTTCAAATCGCACAAAACAAAATTATGAAACTGCTCTTTCATTTTGACTACTTAACACCCACAACCAAAATTTACGAAGACACAAAACTTATGAACATTAAGCCACTCCACACATACGGTACTTGTATACTTATTCAGAAAATACTCACCAAAAACATACACTCGCAAATTTCTTTCACCCAAACACATGAAATAAGCAGCCGGAGCAGTCGCAGGCAAGATCATATCTTAGTTCCTCAAATGCGGACCACCCAAGGCAAGAGAACACTTCTCTATGAGGGAGTGCAACTATTTAACAAGTTACCAAAAGAAATAAGAAACGCGAATTCTCTAAATATATTTAAGTCTAAACTAAAACAACACATAATTCAAAATATATCAATTATCTAAAGCAACCATAATATTTTTATACACAACATATTATGGTTGCTTGGTGTTTTGTTAGTCATTCAATAAGTACATACTTACGGAAACTCTAATGTAAAAATAAATATTTATCTAATTATCTAAATAAAATACTTAGTAGAACTACTGAATACTTGTATTGTGACACTGATCATGGTGTTGATGCAGGGTATTTTCATACTCCATTTTGTTAGTGGCGATTTATTGTAATACTCGTACCTACATACTAAAATAAATTTAACATACGAAAGTATCTTTGTGTTAATGTTGTTGCATTATAAAGTTTGTATTATGTGGTGTCTAGATGTCGAAGTGTAATTTATAGTTTATCAAAGTGAAAATGTGCTCTTATGTAAGTGAAATGTAAATTTCTTTATGAGAAAATAAACTCTTTAACCAGAAATCGTTTATATATATAAGAAAAAGTAGAGGACCCAGTATAGAGCCCTGAGGAACGCCCATAGTAACAGGTAATCCGGAAGACCTCGCACCATTGACATCTACATGTTGAATTCTATCTTTCAAGTAGGAAACAATTAGTTCCAAAGCAATACCATTAACACCATAATGCCTAAGTTTAAGAAAAAGCGTGTTATGTTCTACACAGGCAAAAGCTTTTGAGAGATCGCAAAATACACCTATCGCATCTTGCGAATTCTCCCATGCATTAAATATATGTCTCAAAAGAGTTGCACCAGCATCAATTGTTGAACGACCCTTTGTAAAGCCAAATTGTTCTTTGTGAAATAAATTATTTCGATTAAAATGGCTTTCTAGTTGTTGCAGAATAACTTTTTCAAAAATTTTACTAATAGCCGGCAAGATTGAGATTGGCCTAAAGTTACTTGGTTCAGTTGTACAACCCTTCTTGAATAAAGGTATTACTTTGCTATACTTCATCAGGTTAGGAAAAACACCAGAATCAACACATCGATTGAATGTTTTAGCTAGAAATAGCGCTATATCAATTTTAATAGTTTCTATTAATTTAACAGAAATCCCCCATAAGTCCCTGAATTCTTAGAGTTAAGAGACTTAAACGTTTTTATAATGTCTGTGGGGTTTATGAATTCAAATTTAAATAAATTCTTACATTTGTTTACATTGGCCCTTAACAACAATTCAGACCTGGACGCACAAGAATTCAATGTACTAGTTGTACTAACTGGTATATTTGTGAAAAAAGTATTAAAAGATTCAGCTATGTCTAAGTTGTTTGTTATAAACCTATTATAAATATTTAATTTTAAATCGTTATCTCGAGGTTTACTACGTCCAGTTTCATTATTAATAATGTTCCATGTAGCTGTTATTTTATTATTTGAAGACTTAATCTTATTACTTATGTATAAAGACTTTGCCATAGAACATGTTTTCCTAAAAATCTTTGAGTAATTTTTGACATATTCATAAAATTTTGGTTCAAAATTACTTTGTTTTATGGCATATAAATCATACAGCTTTTCTCTACTTTTGTATATTCCTGTTGTTGCCCAATCACAGAATGTCGTCTTTGGACTTTGCATTATTGTTTTTGACTTAAATATACTGTTAAATTCGATTTCTATCATATTGAGTAAGTCGCCGTAAAGCTTATCCGGATCACTTTGAGTCCAATCTAAATTGGAAACCTTATCACTAATGTTATTACTAAAATTCAATAATCGGTTACTAGTCATGGGCCTGCATATAGTTTTGTTTACTCTATTTTCTTTTATACAAGGAAATGTAACAAATTGCCCACAGTGACCAGATGTTAAATCACTTAAAATTGACCTATTTAAATATTCCCCATTGCAAAAGATGTTATCTAAGCAAGTTGCCGAGTGAGAAGTAATTCTTGTTGGCTCAGAAAATAAATAATTTAAGTCAAATGATTCAAATAGGCTCACTAATCTTATACTGATAGGACACTTTTCTAATATATTAATATTAAAATCTCCACAAACTACCAAAACCTTACTACTGACACATAAACGCTTCAAAACTTCTTCCATAACTAACTCAAATATACTAAAGTCACTGTGTGGTGGCCGATACACACTAACTATAATATGGTGTTCCAGTTCTACGCAAGAAAGCTCTACAGTGCGCTCAACAGACAAATTTACAACATCTTTACGGTTTTTGCACTTAATACTATTATGAACAAAAATTAAAGACCCTCCATGAATTGACTTCTTTCTTACATACTAGCAGAATAAAATTCATTATCTAGTATTAACTGGTGTGCCTGTAGCCAATGCTCTGTGATACAGAGCACATCAACATTATATTTGTCAAAAAATAATTCTACTTCAAGTCTTTCCTAGATAATCCTTGAATATTTTGATGAACTATGTTTATAGTCATTGACTTTTTTACTTTATTGCTACAATATTTATTTATTTTCATATTTTTACTAACAATACCATTATTGAGTAAATGATTTGATATGCAAGAGATAGGCTCTATTGTCTTAGCAATTAATTTAAAGAACTAATGTCACAATGTGCAGCCAAGCTATTGCCTGAATGAATATTAGTAAAGACATTATTAATTAGCTCAGAAGGAGCACTAGGTGAAGCCAAATGTTTGGCTACAGTGTTCTTACATTCTAAGGGGTGCTCTAAAGGAGCTGTCAGGTTAGCCAAGTTCTTGGCTATTATTCTAAAATAATATGATAACGAAACAGTTATCTGTCTTTTAAAATAATACGGCAGATAATAACTATCTGTGGTCGAAAAAACATTATCATTGACAATCCTATTGATGTCAATTAAATGAAATTTATTTTAAAATCTACCATTAATTTGGCTTGTCAAATTAAACATAGTCATGTTTAAATTAATCCTAATATTTTTTCATGTTGAGACAACCCTTTGCTAATTGGCAGTGTAAATAGTACTATTTTATTTACATTGAGTTCCGATAATTGTTCAAAGTATTTTAAGAATGTTTTTTTATTTACAGTACCACTATTGCCACTGAAAATTATGAGACTAGTATTTGTATCAAAAGTTGCACTAATAGCCTTTTCTAGAATCATATTATATGGTAGGTTTGGCATACAAAAGTTGCTGAATGAATATTCCTGATTTGAGTTTGACATTGACATACCTAAACCTTTACCAATTTCATCGCTAAACATTATTATATTACTATTGGTACTGTACAATTGATGTTGAATAGTTGTATTGCTATTCTGGAAATTAACTACATTATTGACACATGTTACTGGCAAAATGTCTGAAGAACTAGTGGTTTCATTGTGGTTATCAGAAAACAACAATGAATCATTCCTACAATTGCATGAATTAACTAGTTTACCTATTGCTAAAACTTGTTCCCTACTTTGTTTTTGTGAAATCTCATATTTACTACTAATAGTTCTCAGTTGCTCCTCAAGTTTCTTAATTTCTGTTTGAAGAGCTCCTGTGTCCTCAAAATATTGTGAAGACATGTTATCTACCTCTATGAAGTACATATTAACCTGATCAATTAATTGCATATAAGTGATTATGTTTTTATATAATTCAACATTGTAGATCTAACTACGGGCGTAGCTACCGCCGTATCAGCCGTATCAATGATACGGGGCCCCCGGGCTACAGAGGCCCCTAACGTGTATAAGCAACAATTAGTAAAATGTTATCCACAATGTCACTTAATCTCGTGCTTCCCGGGAAAAAACATATAAAAAAACTGTCATACGTGCCTATGGAGTTTTCACTTCAAAAATGACAAAAGTCAAAAAAAGCAATCTCTTTTTTTCCCGGGTTAAGCGTGCGCCCAAAAGTTGGCAACATCCTACATCGGTTATTACGGGATTCCCCCGTTTAAAGCATTTTTGTCTCTTTTGTGAGAAATTTTTACCCATCATTTGGGCCCCCCAACTAATTTTGATACAGGGCCCCTCCAAGGCACGCTACGCTACTGAATCTAACAGTATAATTTTCTGCTTGTTTCAGTGCTGCGGATTCCCAGAATGGTCCGCCAGAGAATACCGGGGTGGAAGAGACTGTGTTTTCAAGATAATACTCAGTTTGTAATAATTTGTTATGTATTTAAAAAAAGATGCACTGCAATTTTTTCTTCGCAATCAAGTACTTCCATTTAAAATGTTACTTTTTGATTAAATTTAAATTCTGTTCTTCAACCCCGTGAACATACTATAAGCTTTTTTAAATTAATAAGTATGTATATAACTATGCACTCAACACTACTATTTATCTAATAGTTGTAGTGCGTTATAGTGGACGTTATCACAGGAATATATATTAAAAAAACATATATTTTAGAACATGATGCTTTTTTTTTGTTGACGATGTGGAAGGTACGACATGGATGCCTTGGGGACGGGTCTGTCGGATTCTTAGCTAGTTAACTAACCGACAAAAAACTACCCCAGTGTTCCGCTACTGGCCTATGATCAGGGAAGAAATGTAAATGTACTGTAGTGTAAAACTATTCGACTTTCGCGTTCCATGATATACTTATTTGTTTACACAGGAATTAACGCGATCACGAAAAGGTATTACATACCTCTGAATTGCCTGACGTTTTGACCAGTTTGTACTGGCCGTGGTCACAGGCTGTCTATATTCAGAGGTATGATGTAATACCTTTTCGTGTTCGCGTTAATTCCCGTGTAAATACATAATTGTAATCACAATATGTAATTAGTTAATTAAATTTTTACGTGGGAGAGCCATGCTTCGGCACGTTTGGGCCGGCTCGACTCCGCTCGATACCCACGGCCTCACAGAAAAACGGCAGTGAAGCAATGATTTCATTGCCTTTCGCCGCGTGAGTGAGGTTACCGGAGGCCCTAATCTTCCCTCTACCCTATTCCCGTCCTTCCCCTCTCCTCCCCTCTTCCCAGTCTTCCCCCATCTCCCCCTCTTCGACCACTCCCACCTTAAAGGGCGGCAACGCACTTGTGACTTTAGAGTTACAGGTGCCCATGGGTGGCGGTAGTCATTTACCATCAGGTGACCCGTCTGCTCGTTTGCCGCCTATACCATAAAAAAAAAATTTAATAAAATATATCCTAACCTCAAGACTTGTCTTTGTATGGAGTCAAATGGCCGATAATATGTATAATGACCAGATTCTTGGACTGGGCGGTGACGGTAGTTCATTAAAATATCAACCAGTACTGTTTTTCATTTTAAGTTTGCTTACTTCTAATATGTTAAGATAATTTCTTATGTAACTTAAGTAATAAAAAATAATATTAAATTAATAAAAACTTTTTATTTTACTGTCTATTATTGAAGTAAGTTATATTTAAACCCCCTAGACATGTAACATAGGTAATACATAATGGGTCTATATCTTGTTGGAATAATGGTAAACACGACCCAAGCCTAAATTTAAAAAAGTAAAGTTGTTGCCTTTTTTCGCCGATAGTGGCGCTACTATTATCCGCTTCGTCACCTTGTACTTTTCGCAATATACGTGTGATAATTAATTCTATATTTCGGTGTATTCATTTTAATTTCCTCATAACTTTACTAGAATACTGCCATGAATATGTCTAGTTATAATAATAATAATAACTTGACACATCTCACACACCGCCGTCTAATCATAAACTAGGCAGAGCCTGTACTATGGGAACCAGACTACATTATATATTTCTAAATACATACATAATATATTATAGATAAGATACGCCTATTGGCGCATTTGTAAGCATGACGCACACGCGGCTAGCGTACAGATTAACCATAAATATAAATGTGAAGGTATAATTTTTTTCCTGAATTTTCGAAAAGTACTATAATTTTTGCAAGTTTAAATAAAAATACTATATTTTTTCCCAAAAAAAGGTGGCAACCCTACCACCAGGGGATATCTAGTAGGCACATACACTCCCAACACCAGTTGTCTTAGTCAAATTGCGTCATTTAACATGTTAACAATACCTCCGCTTAATATCAAAAACACTCAATTGTTTTAAGTCTTCACACCACAAAGAATATTTAATTTTCTTTTTCATCGCCTTTTTACCGCCTAGGTTTACAATTTAAACAACACTCGGGGTCATTACGATTGGGATTCGACTCTTGTCCAGGTCAATATCGGTACGTGCAGTGACTGCACCACTCTTTAATCGAAAAAAAAGCCTTTGATTACACAAATGTACGAGTTAGGTGAATTTAATTATTGTCGTTGATATGTAGGTTATATCCATGGGCTATTTGCCATTGTTTTGTATTACGTTAGACGTAAGAAGTTGTACAAAACGTCGGAGAAATTAAAAGGCTGACTGTTACGGGAATAGGGATTACGAAGAAGAAAAGCCTTCTATCTTCTTCTTGTTCTTTGATATATGGATTCATAATTTGAAACTTGCTTCAAAATTTTATGTAACCAAATATAATTTTATTTTGTATGTGTGCATGTTTTTAATATAAGTCCTTTATCTTGTCATTTAGTGATTTTAAGTTAGAAAAGAAAGACTACAAAGGCCTAGTATGAACTTAAATGTTTTGAATTACGTACTTTATCGTATCTCTTTTGTTACTAGTAAATATTTTTCATTTTATTTTCTAAGCATTAAGTAGGACAGAGATTACAAATTATTTTAAGTTTTTCAATTTACAACAACTTTTACTAATAGAGAAACATGTTATTCAACTTTCGACTTTTATGCATACTAGCAGCTGTGCCCGCGAATTCATCCGCGTGGAATCTAGTGTTATCTATCATGATTACAATATTTTTTTTAAAGTAAATTGCAAATTTCTTAAAATGACTGCAACAATTTTACCGATATCCGATTTTAATGAATAGAAACCTGATTTTGTTCCCAATTACACTCTATACACATGTGAAAACTACATGAAAATCCGTGAAGTAGTAACGGAGATGTGCGCAACAAACAGAAAAAACAGACAGAAAGACAGAAAATAATTCTAGAAATCCCTGGTTTGTGTTCTATTACTCTTCTTTAGTTATTGAAATAAAAGTAATAAACAAGAAAAGGGTTGTTTATTACTTTTATTTCAATATAGACGCACCGAGTTCTGCTCTTAGATTAGAAGTGAAAATGGAGACTTAATTGTGATAATTATTGATAAAATATGGTACCTTTTTGTTTAGTGTATGGTATCTTATAAATATAACCTTAATTAAATCCCAATCCCGAAAAAAAACGTGGAATATTCTGGAGGTCAGGCGACAAAAGCCACTAAATCAGTTCCAGGTCCGAATGGCAACGATCTTAATGGGACCGATATTCACGATGATAAATTCGTCCTTCGTTCAAAGATATAAATCAAGCTTCTAAAGAGCTTGTCCTCCTTCTGAACTCCTGGTATATTTAATCGTTTATACGCATTTTACTATCTGTCTTTTATAAATCATAATAAAATAGTTTCGGTTCTTTTTTTTTCGTATTAGGAATGATTCATGTGTCGCGGGGGCCTGAGGAATCACACACACACATTTTTGTTCTATGTGGGAATCGAACCCACAACATTAGGGCAACTTTCGTGCAATCAAGTTGTATATTTTCGTAGTATGTTTAGTTTTGGAATTTTAAAAAATCATAAAATGGTTTCAACGCGATTCTATAAATATGTCATACTAGCAGCGCCCCGAGTAAGTCCCGATCCCGTGGGAATTTCGGGATAAAAAGTAGCCTATGCGTTTATCCAGGTTTACAGCCATCTACATACCAAGTTCCATCGTAATCAGTTCAGTGGTTTTTTGCGTGAAAGAGTAACAAACATCTATCCATCCATCCAAACTTTCACATTTATAATATTAGTGGGATATACTATACAAAAATTCAAAACGTCTTGTCCTCCTTTAATTCTTGATCTTGACCCCCCTTTAGTCAACTTAACCCTCGCATTATTTTTGAAATGAAATATGAAATGAAATATGAAATATGTTTATTTGCATAGAATACAGGTAGTACCAGGTATCACATGGGTGGTTTGGCGTTTATTTTCCGTGAGACCTCTGTCAAGTCTATTAACAACTTATTGTTATTACCAAATCCTAACTCCCATAAAAACAAACCATCCAAATATAAATTTTCGACAAGATAAGTTGAAAAATACACAGATATAAACGAAAGCCAAATCGGCCAAACAGGAAATGGAAATCTCGCTCGGTCAAATCTCAATCTTGTGCTGTTTTTGTCACTTTAAACTAAATTATAGCGACAGGATGCGACTTAACTATATCTTATAATAGAGTAGCGTAGTAGATATGTAACCGATATTATGTTTCATCTAAAAATGTCATTACTACCTCCGTACATATGTAGAAAAAACATTGAATTAGTATACATACACTTTTTACTTTTAAAAATTCAAGTTCTTGTTGGGACACCCTATATGAATAAAAAAATAAACAATCAAACTACAAAATCCATCACAGGAAAATACGTCATCGAATAAATAGTTTGGCAAAAGTTTTTTATTTGAAACTGAAAAATGTCGTTTGACATTCTCTACTAGACTTTATGACTTTGACTTATAATCTTAAATTGTGTATTTCTTACTCAAAGCTACTGGAATTAGACTAGGTATACATGCTGGAGAGGCATCATTATCAATTAGGCAATTACGCATACGAATTTCGAGCAGGTATTTTAAGGCGTTAGGTAATTTAGCTGTATAATTTGATTAAAGTACTGTGGGAGTGAGGAACAGAGCATATGCCAGACTAAATCGGTACTCATTGGCATGCGCGTGATGAAATTATCGCAAAAAAACAACTACAAAAGTATTTAGACCTAATGAAACATATCTATATACATAAAAATTAATCCCTATATCCCTTGGTTACCGGTATCACGCGTGAACGGCTGGACCGATTTCGCTATATCTTTTTTTTGTGTTTGTTATTGTCAGGAGAAGGTTCTTATGAAAGAAAAAAATTAAGAAACTTGTGCGGAAAATTAGAAAATTTAAGAAAACTTAAAGACCATAGTTGATAGTTTCCGTGATTGTTCAATATTCATAGTTGGACGTTGGATTCAGGACAACGTCTGTTGGGTCAGCTAGTATAAAATATAAAGTCGAGGCCACTAGGACAGGTACACCAAATGATGACCAGACTAACCAAACCAAAGTCGTCCTTTTTTTTTTCTCTTTATTTAATGAGCTTTGCCATATTTGACATTGTCGCTCAGTAACATAACCAAAGTGGTACTTATTTTAATATTTGCCAAAATATTTTAGGACAAGTCAAAATATGTGATATGTTATTTGAACATACATTAAATCTCCGTGAAGCAACCAATCGGGTGACTACCGCAAAAATATTTTTTGGCAAATTGTGAGGAGTCAGCAAAGCCCCGCTTAAAAGGTAATTTAAAAATAAGGATGAAAAAATGCTACAGGAAAAAGTTAAAAGGATTTCAAACATGATTCATACATGTACACCTTAAGAAATCTTATTCAAGGACAGTTCCAGGTAAATGGGTTAGTAAACAATTTTAGATGTCGGCGCAACTTCGAATATGACCGAGGACACTTAAGAGGAAAGATGTGAGATTGCCTAGAAATGTATAGGGAATATGCAGAAATTATAAAATACTCTTTGGTTAGACCAGTTTATCAGATTCATGACCTCAGGGCTCAGTTAAAAATAAAAAGACATTTGCGCCCAAAATTCGTGACGTGTCAAATTGATCTAACAAAATAAATTATTGCGTTCTGATTAAAGGTGAACTTCTAAATATGACATTTGAATTTAATTCTCCTGTTGTTTGTTACCTCTATTTAAAATGTATTCAAATCAAATCATTAGTAGTCAGGTGTTATATGAAAGCATCGGTTTACTTTACAGATTCTAATGGAGACCAAGGTTCATGAAAATCTGTGTTTACACCAACCTCTGTTTCAGTTTCATGAGAAATATTATTAGGAATACAAACATAGTATCTGTATTTCGTCTTCGAGTATACCGTAGTAACATAAGCTGTTATTCTTAAAGGAGGTACCGTGGAATATTAACTTGAACCTAGATTGATCTGATTCGAAAATTACCTCTATTCATCCTACAGAAGCTGCATTTAAATTACATTTTTTTTTCTAATAGTTGGGTGTTTAGTGTTTCGTGGTGTGGATCAGAAGGAACGTGTGGTTATTAGTGTTAGTAGCTTAAACAAAAAATGGCTCCGAAATCGGCTCTTCAAGAGTGTTTAGAATAGAAATAAATGTGTCCTCAAACAGCTGACCATCGCGATGTTGTCTGCATGATGCGTTAGTATTCATCTTGGAGAACATTACCAAATGTACATTCCTCTTTGCTTTGCATACTAAATCATGATGCCTGCTGATTCATTGTTTGTTTAACTGCAAAGAAATAAAATTTGAAGGTGACTGTTGTTAGTTTTTAATTTAACTTCGACTATTTAACAGTAACTTTCAAGAATAAATACTAGTACTAGGCGTTTATTCCATTCATGAAGATAAAACATAGTTCCTCTAAGACTCACAAAGCGTCCTCCAAACCGAACTATACTTAGTAACTGACCTTCGCGCAACGAAGATCTCACACCGATCAGTATATAATATACAAAATCCACCACACTGGACTTTGGGCCACCACAAACACCACCAAAAGCCACCAAATTATATGGAAAGAGGGCTGCTATTAATCTATGGTTTTGATATTGTTTCTTGTGTCAGTATAGTCTATGGTCTCTCTTTGATGTTGTTCTAACGGTTGTGTACGTTCCATAAACTTAATATACTAACAGTAGTTACGTTAGAACGTACTATAAACTTAGTAAAGTTTATAGTACGTTCTAACGTACGTGACGTGATGTCAGAGTAATGTTGCCATTACCATTACCGTGGGTCGTTCTAATTAATACGTTTTTCTGAATATATTTTATCACATCAATGTTCTAATTTCTCGCCCATGATCATCATGATTGTACTGCACAATGTAAAAATTCTCTCAATAGGTCTTTCATCTACATGTTTTGCTATTTTTTCAGTTTTCTAGAAAGGAAATTGAATTTATAACATTTTTAACTAATCCAATTTACTTGTGTGTATATTCGTTGCAAGCTTTTTAACTTTGATTACAGAGTGCATTAGATGTTTTTCTTTGCTTTTGCTGCTGATTCTAGTTCACAGGGGTAATTAGGATGGGTTGGATTAGTACCTAAAAGTGGACATGGCTCAAGAGACAGACGATATGTCAGACTTATGAGTTTTCTTTACCCACAGTGAGCTGTAACATACTATCATCCAATCCTCTACTTAGCTTAAGTTAAGAGTCTGTTCTGTGTCAATATTGGCACCAAATATATTGGCGCCAACATGTAAACTGATCCTAATTTTGTTTGCAATGCAGGACACCCGCCAAATAGTACAATGGGTTCGTTTGGAACATAGCCAATGCACATTTTAATATCTGCACCTCGTTCTGCCTCGCCCACATTTGATGAAAATATTTAATAATACTTTCAGACGGAATACTATTGATATAGTTGTTATTAATTTTTAAATGAAAGGTACGCAACTGTCTGTGGAGGGACAAAATGCCATGGATGAAATAAAGTGGTGGAGTGTTTAATATCAGTCAACTTTAGTCTTAGAGCAAGTTGATACTTCTGTTAGGAGAAGGCGAGTATCTTAAACTTTTCTTTGAAAAACTTTTTTATAACTAAATCAACAAAGAGGTAAACAGCCTGCCAGAATACTTAAATTTGTTTAGTAAATAATTAATTATTCAAAAAGCATCACTGACTTAAATGCGCCCATATCATGATAAATAGCTGTGTTCTTCATCCCTTAATTTTCCACCCTTAGAGGTGAAAGATTTTCTTGAAATTTAAATAGGACCAACCTTGAGTGCAGCCAATTCAATAAAAAAAAGAATTATTGAAATCGGTTCCTAAATGGGGAAGAAATCGCGTAAGATGTTTATGTTTACAAAAATGTCATTGTATTTACAAAAAAAAATATTTAGGCGAACGAAGAACCTCCTATTTTTTGAATCGGTTAAAAAATATAGAGTAGAGAAATAAATATTTAAAACACAGCTTATACAATGTACTTTCTGAGTACAATTCTAGGTGGATTTAATACGAAAGTCAAAGACAGAATATTTGTATTGTGCTAACCTACTCAGTTACCACTTAGCCACGAGCCCCTCCTTACTAAGCTTTTTAACCGACTTCAATAAAAGACGAGGTTCTATGTTCGTCTGTATGTATTATAAAGAGTCCGATTCTCTACGAAATTCGTTTTTCAAACATCTTCTTTTTCATTTCAATAAATACTCCATGTAAACCTAATGTCAAAGGTAAAGTTACTCCAAATCCTAATTTTAAGTAGAAAATCAAATAGAATTTGAGCACAAAATTGTCGTTCACGACGGCGGGGCGTCGCGACGTGTACTCAGGACAGAATGGCGGCAAACGATATTAAATAATGTTCTAGAAAGTCGGTTTAGAACTAAATGGAATATAAAATATTTAGCTATTGAAGTTTTACATGTCCATAACAATGGCTGGGCGTCATAAAGAGGTGTAGGTTAATCCCACTAATATTATAAGTGTGAAAGTTTGGATTAATGGATGGATGGATGGATGTTTGTTACTCTTTCACGAAAAACCACAGAACCGATTGCGATTAAACTTGGTATGTAGATAGCTGGAGACTTGGATTAACGCATAGGCATACTTTTATCCTAATATTCCCACGGGATCGGGACTTACGACCGGCCATAAAATATACCAGCCAAAATTCTTTGCAATGTTATACATTGCGCCGATCCTAATGAAAATTGGGGAAAGAGCAGCAAGATGATGATGACTTAAGACTGCGAAAGAATTCATAACCAGCTGATAACAGCCCACTGTACCCTGTAATCAGTAAGAAATTTATTAATTCCCCGGACTACATAGTAAAACCAAGGAAATGGTGCTTAATACAGATGAAATAACAGGTCGTCTACTGTAAAGAAAACTTGAAATTGTGTTGTTTATAAGGATTTATTGTAAGCCGTCTAGAGTACACGTTTTACATTTAAAGTTTTGTTTTGAGTTTAAAGAAGAGAATCTCCTTAGTGGTAGCTGGTTGCGAATCTCAACCGGTAAAGAAGATAAAATCCTTTTTCACAATTGGTTACGAAACTTAGTTACCAAAGCGGCCGAAGGGCTTTATGAGTGAGTGGCATGTTTTGTCTGAATAATTATAGGTGTGCATCAGAGAAACCATATTTATATTTCATCAATACGCCGTCTAGACTTGTGTCTGATAAACTGACAATGGGCGTTTGCGAACCACAACCTAAATTGGTTTCCGTATAGCGTAAATATTACATAACTATCAGAATTGTGTCAAATAAAGTAATAGACAGACATACAGACGTATTGAACGTGTTGGAAATCATAAAGGAACGTGGCTTCGTTTGCTGAATGCCAATAGATTACAATAATTGTTAAAGGGACTTGCACTACCACAATGTGCCACAATTAAAGTGTGACTACAAACGTTAAATTCCTTGTTAACGATGATGATGTTAGAGCTTCTTGCGTTACTGTAAACACAACAATGTGATTGCCAGTTAAGAAAATTAAGGATTTTTATTAACTTGTTCTGACTGCGTTGCGAGTACGGCGCTAATAATAATGTGCCTATAGCTACGTTTATGACATTCATAAATGTTACTTTATAACTCAGAGGAAAAAAATATCATTGTTTTTTTTAACGTGTAAATCAATACTCATATAGAGGCTTTTTAATGTTGTATTATATAATATTGTGAATTGTACTGCAAAGTCAGTGGAGCTAATACTTGTTGAGACTCTTGCCACATTGAGGGCACAATTCTAAAGTAGGGGATTGAAACTGAACCGATGTCTTTATCGATAAATAATAATAAAAAAAAAACAAATTGAAGGCCGACCATTTCCGGCGTCTTATAAATTACCAAACATTTTACTAATTCATGTTTTTATTTTTAGACTTTTCTGGACATTCCATCATCATACTTCGTTATTATAATTTATGGTTTCTTACATATCTCCTTTCTCTCTTATGAAATATTTAAATCGAAATAAAATTCTTCAGACTTCAGTGAAAAATTTTAATTATCTGGACCCCACCTGAAAACAATTAGAACGAGAGAGATGCTTTAGAGGATCACCCAAACCCGGGATTTAGATAAAGTTGACCACATGCTTGGGTGAAATAGACTTCTTACCTGTGATTGATGATGAGATTAAGAAGTCCTCTAATTGTTGTTGGTATTTTTAAATATAACGATAAAACTGTGACGTAATTCAACTGTAAGTTTTGGACGTTTTAAAGGATATAATAGTTGTGGTGGTGCCAAGATGTCTTTGGTTTGGATTTGGCATGCTAAAGGTTATCAATTGGCAATGTATGATCAGCAAAAAAAACTCATTCAAACGTTATTATTTAATTTGTTAAAAGACTACAATAAAAATGACTTCTATTTAACTGAAAAGTTACTTAATAGAAAATAAATTAAAAAGGAATTATAGTAGACATGCTTACTAAAAAAGTGAATTTATTAAAATATTTGACATATATTAATATTAATAATTAAATCACAAATATTAATTGTCTGTGTCGTCAACTTTTTTTTTAAATTATATTGGGAGCAAACGAGCAGACGGGTCACCTGATGGTAAATGACTACCGCCGCCCATGAGCACCTGCAAGTCAAGTCACAAGTGCGTTGCCGGCCTTTAAGGCGGGAGTAGGGGAAGGGGGCAATAAGGAGTGAGGAAGAGGGAAGGGTGTGGGCCTCTGGTAACGTCACTCCCTCGGCGAAAAGTAATGCAATCATTGCTTCACTGCCGGTTTTCTGTGACGCCGTGGTATCACTCCGGTCGAGCCGGCCGATACGTGCTGAAGCATGGCTTTCCCACTGTTAAACCGTTGCATAAACCGCCATTTTTAATAATTTTAGTCTTTAATATTTCTGGTGTACAATAAAGAAGAATATTATTATTATCCCATTTTATGGATGGATGGATGGATGGATGTTTTACTCTTTCACGCAAAAACCACTGAACTGATTGCGATGAAACTTGGTATGTAGATAGCTGGAGACCTGGATTAACGCATAGGCTACTTTTTATCCGGATATTCCCAAAGGATTGGGACTTACGCGGGTGAAACCACGGGGCGCCGCTAGTTTTTCTATATTCATCTTAATTCTTATCAATTACATTTTTAAATATGTACAAAACAAAATATATATTCTAAAATATAAAAAATAGTAAACCACCTACATCGGGTACAGGGACTAAGACACCGGTGGTTAGGGCTCCAAAGACAGGAACCTCCTCACTATAAGGGCCATGTCGAGGAACTCCTCCTCGACACGGCTTTCTGCATCAGTCCCTTGATCCAGCCGTCTAACGCGAGCCTCCTAAGGTGTTGATCGAGGCTCTTGGCTATTAATCTATGAGCAGATATGACAACCGGAAAAATGATCGCCGAATCGACATTCCACATATCGACAATCTCGTGAGACAAATCCAAATATTGAATTTGTTTATCTTTTTCAACTTTTGCACGGCCCTTTAAACGGTCTATCACCACTATATCAGGTTTATTTGCAACAATAGTTCTAGTAACTTTTAAACTTTCGCGTTCCATGATATAATTATGTATTTATACGGGAAAAGGTATTAGATACCTCTGAATTGCCTGACGTTTCAACCAGGTTGCACTGGCCGTGGTCACAGGCTGGCTCACAGGCCGATGTCAGCCAGGGGTACAAGGCATTCTCCTCCCGTATTAATATATAGATGTACAAGGAAGTATGATCCGTAGAAATAAATCTATTTTAATTTTGAAATTGAATTGTTATTGGTTGTTTTGTTAACTGTACATCATACATGGGGAGAGGTGACGTATTATGCATATTATAATTTCCAATTTCCAATGGATTTCTTCCTTCTATCTGATGTAAGCGTCGCCTACACCATAAATATTTATGATGTGTGCGCACAAATTTGTATTTCCGTAGGGGTAGTAAAAGATGCGTTATATTTGACCGATTATATTTAATAGGGGTTGATCTTTTTGAAGTCTACATCGCTCGGATTCAGACTCTGCGTTATCAGTACATAGCCACTGGAAACTGTATCCTTCCAGGTTCTAGACTCGACAAAGGCCTTACAGTCCTTACAGGTTACAAACAAGAAGTCTGTGAGGAAACTCGTAAAAATTTCCTTAAAATTGAAATACGATGAAACCTTGAGCAGAGATATCATGACACATGACCGACTAGGCCCTTATTATATATTGATTCACTTTTTTTGAAAGAAAGAAAGAAAGAAAATATGGTTTATAGTAAAAATACATCTTACATAATATTACCGTCGCCGTCGTCAACCGACACGGTTTTGTTTCTCTTACAAGAGTTGACTTTGTTACTTAGGTCTAGAAATAAAATAAAAAAGACTGGACACGTGCGAGTCTGACTCGTGCAACGAGGATTCCGTAAGCAAATAAACTTGTATGCAGATAGTACGTCTACCTCGGGAATCAATTCTCGAAGATTTTTGCCCTTATTTTCCAAAAGACAAACTTAAATTTACAGTTCTAAAAATATTCTTCCATACACCGTTTTACAACAAAGCGAACTTTCCAATAGCAAAATATAAATTTGGAATCACAAAAAATTTTTTTAATGTGAAATAACAACAAATTAACGACGATTTTAGCCTGTGTTATCAGACCTTGCTTCTTACCAATTTTCATCATTCTAGGTCAATGGGAAGAGTACCCTTGAGAGTACCCTGTTCAAATTTGATGAAATCTAAGGCTTAATGCCCGTATCTTTTTTTTGCTTGCGTTGCGTTGACTGATTTTTGTACAGCTTCAAGAGACCGGGACATAAATATTTGACTTTATTCAAAACCTCTCCACATCACTCCATTCTACATCACTTCAAAGAAAACGTAGAACGTGACCTGGGCCCACTAGACCACTCACTGTGCGTTGGTAATGGCAAATGGCAAGTGTTTGCAGGCACCAGCCTATAAACACTTGCCTACCCTATCTCCCTCTCATAGAAAACTTCTCCAGTAGTGCTAGATTGACCCTGTCTTCTGTTTTAGCTTCACTTGTAAGCAAAAAAGAAAAATCTACGCCAAGAAATCTTAGAAGTCACTTTAAACCTACTTCTAATGAAATAGCAATAAAAGTTTGCATGTTTGGATGACAATACTATGATTTGGTATCTTGGAGCTGATCTGATGATGGAGCCAGGAGGTGGATAGTGGAACTCTTCAGTGGCTACTAGTAAACGCTTCGAGTTTGGGCTCATATGATTAGTTTTGACGAGTCCAATAGATTGGACTTGGTGGCGGTGGTCAGGTGATAGTGGATTTTTTTTCTACTTTTAAAGCGTCTTTTTTTTGAGAACTACTCCTGCACTAGGAATGATTCCTATGCCGCGAGGGACTTTAGAAACATTGAAACAACTGACACAAAGAACACCCAGATCGGGACAACTATTTGTGGATCTCACAAATATTTGTTCAGTTTGGGATTTGAACCCACATATGGGAGGGTACCTGTACAAGCTGGAGCAGAAATCTACTTCTTCTGCTATTTTTCTGCTGTTCCTGCTGCACCTCCTACTTGTGTACAGCCAACCCTATCTACATCCCATGGAGATCTAGGGCTGTAGCTGCTAGCTAACTGGAGTTTTCTGTAAGGTGGGTACTTTAACAGTTGAGCGGCCCCAGTTTGGGCAGAAATCTGCTGCTCTTTTTTGCTGCATGGTGATAATGTTAAGTAGTTATTGCTGCGTAGTAACATTAAGTCAGCTCTATGCTTGTTTGCAACCTGCTTAATATAAATGATCATTTACCTTATGTCCAAAAAGTCTTTAGGGCTGATGCCATACTCACTTAACTATGTATGTATAGTAAGTAGGCCCTGTAAAAGTATATATCAGCAGCAGCCCTAGCATTTGAGGCCGGGATGCGCGCGCCGCGAATATCAATGTAATCGCTATTGTCTATAAAAGCAATGCGCGTACGCATTTGGTGATCGAAACACAACGAAAATGAAGGTGATCACACGTTTATTTTTTTTTATTGTTAAGTGATTTTGTGTGTGTGACTGTGTTAGTGAATTAGGTTTTATTTATAAATTTGTGTGGTCGTGAAAATATAGGGCTTTAGTCTCTAAAAATCTTAAAAATAGGATGTTATCCAATTTTTTTTGTGTGCCATTGAGCGATATCTTGCCATTTTGTGAATTAACTTTTATATTTTTTTTCTAGTTACAAAGATTTATAAGTCAAACATTTGTTTCCGTATTTCCAATTTTATTATGAAAAATATAAGATGATGGACGGACGGACGCCTCTAAATTTATTTATTAAAATTAATTTAAATATATCAGGATTTTTAATTTGAGACCGAAGGATTTGGACCTTCTCGACATAAAATGCTATTTGACATAAATCGGGATCGCATAATCGCGTCATCGCGGTCGGGTAATCGCGGTGCCCTTTACATACATTAATCATGATCACGGGTGATGACCGTGGTCAATACATCGATGATCATGATCAATGCATTTAATAATTATAATATAATAATATCGTCTAGATCCAACTAAGCAGAGATTGTACTGTAGGTTCTAAAACAGAGATAAACATACATACATGTATAATTTTTTTCTAAATATATACATGTTACACATAGAAACACCCAGACCAAGGTAAATAGACATATTCATGTGTACAAATATTTACACTGAGCGGGTATCGAATGAGCGATCCATGACGACCGCGTCCGGCGTGACAGTCGTGTGCACAACCACCGTGGCACAGAGGTAGTCAAAATTAAAAAGAATAACGATAAAATTCAAGTACCATTTTCATCATCGTGGGTAGCTCAACTTATCTTCTCAATCCTCCACAAGGGTCTGAAGTAGGTCGTCCCAACTCGTCCACACAAACCCCTCCTTCAAAGAGCCTATGGACACTTACTCTTCAACAGAAATACCATCACAGGCTAGAATATTTCTTTGAAGCAGTACCTAACTACTTTCCGTATCAGGCAGCACTTCTTTTTGAAAATAAAGTGCTTTGGAAATCAAGTGACGTCTTCCTTATTAGTAAATGTTAGTGCTTAAGCACCAGTCATAATAGTCAAAGACATAGGGCCTTTCAAGCTCCTGAACACTATTCATTAAATTAAACCCTTACTTTGCGGGATGTTCCCTTATTGTTTCTATTTTAATTTCCAAATGTAAGGACAGTGAAGGGTTGAAAGGGTCTGATACCAACCGTTATTAACCCAAAGGTTAATTCTGTTACGGAATAATTCCTTTTGAGCATTAAATCGGGAAGATTTTGTTGAGTGACCTTTTAAATGAGGCTTTTCGAATGTGGTAACATTGGTTAATTATTTGTATAAGAATTTAATCAGATTTATAAATTGGGGATTGAAGGAACAGTGTTTGTTTTCACCACTTTTGTTAAGATGTTGTCATTTGTATCTATACAGGGTGTACTTGAACAAGGAACACTTACTTAAATCACTGAAAGGGCATGACTCTAGCATGCACTTAAAAAAATAATTTTTGAAAAAAAAAACTATCCGTTTACAAGTTATGACCGTTTGAATTTTCAGGTATTTTTACCTCAGTTTATCATAAAAGTGGAATGTGTAAAGTTATAGATTTTAAATCGTATTTTTTTTATGTACTCATTTTTAAGAAAATAAAGCTAACGCAGGAAAGTGAAATTTGGAGTACTTGGAAGTGCAGAAAGCTAGAATTTTTAAACAAACTGTCCAGTATTCGTTGACCTATCATGCTACGCAAAATCTATTACAATGACAGTTTAACTTATACTGGAAATGAGTAAGTAGTAAATATATAAATTTTGGTCGATTTTCAACCACCAGACAATCTCATAGTTTAGATAAATAACGATCTCTCTTCTATGTACTAAAGTAAAAGCGGCGGTAGGGTAATGGCTATGGCGTCGGACTTGTGATCGAGTGGTTGCGGCTTTGAACCCCACCCAGTGCACTACCGACGTGAACCCACTCATAACACAAGCATTTGGCTTAGCTGGAGGGGTTCACAAGAATACCAGTTATGTGTAACCCACGTTGCTAGTATTTAAAAAGAAACTCATTAATCATTATAAAACAACACGTTTCAACTGTTATGTGTCTACAAACGAGAGATTTTTTTTGTTCTTTTCACTCAAAATGTAAGGACTTTAATTAATAACAATGTGTAATTACCATACTGTAAACTGTTATTTGCACTGAATTTATAACTATCTGCAACTACAAGAGGTTACAGGAAAAACTTAAAAAAAAATACAATTATATTTATATATAATATATAATATAATATAGTTGTTAATTAATTTTGCTTCCATGCTAGTAAATGCTTGAAAAATATGTTATTTAATAAATACATGTGCAATTAAAACTTAAAGCCATAATTTGTACATTTAATGCGTTAAATGAACAACCAATTAACGGCAAATAAAAAAATAATTAATTATCTAAAATTTTATTTGACTTCTTTAATTAGGTATTGTGATAATAGGTGTTAGGCATTATACTTCGTGTGGAATCAGCTTCACAGAAGAATTGTAAAATTAAGTTTTTTAATGTAATTTATATTACTAATTACTTTTTTCTACCAGGAGCTATTGGCTGTGATATCGTTACTGGTAAGCGGGGTTGTGACGGAACCCCAGTCGGGGCCGTACCCTGCCAGCGGCTGGAAACCCAGCGGACCTGCCTTCGAGACACCCCAGCCTGGTCAAGCTCAGCAACAGGTGATGTTAACGTTCAAAATACTCCAGAATAAAAAAGCTGGAGGGATAGAAGAATGTAGGGTAGAGGTGTGCGCGTTTGTACTTCTTACACACAATGACAATACTTCCGTTAGGATTAGAAGGTACATATATACAAATGTATGTGTGCATTGCGTTCAAGCGCGTACACTTACAAAGCTATGTTTGATATAGAACTGTTCAATTTTAAAAGGATACTGCATATTTATAATGTTAGCATGTATTTGCAAACAATACTATTGGTTGTGTACATCCTGTAGACTTGCAGTCACACGATAATAGTCTCGGCAAAAGTATATTGAAACGTAATAGTTTCTTTTCAAAATTTATATTTATTTTTTCTTTGTAACCCATCAAACACCTTGACAGTTTGTTTTTTTATTGTAATATGAAACCATATTTCAATATCGTAATAAAAAAAATATATTATGATAATTTTTTTATTTTTAATTAATTAATCTTTTTTTTCTCAAAAGCGAAGAATATAGTAAGCAGTCTCCTTGGCCTTGTAACGTCAAAGATAGAACTGAATTATTTTTACATTCGTCGTGTACCTACCGAAAATAATGAATATGTTTGATTCAAATAATATTATTATATATGGTTAAAAACGACAAACATTCACTTCAACGACAAGCAGATAAGATTCAAATTTGTAGATGTGTCACTCATTTTGTGTTTGTTTCCAACAGCCTGCTGAGTACTTGCCGCCCGTGGACCCCCGTAATCCACTCAACATGCCTCATGTGGAATATGGAACTCCAACTAATTCAGCCAACACCCCTGATGTGGAATATGGCCTCCCTGAAGGTCCAAGTACATCAGCCAACAACCCTAACGTGGAATCAGGTTTTCCGGAGGGCCCACGAATTTCAGCCAACGGGGGTAACGTGGGATTTGGCATTCCTCGAGGCCCTAGTATTTCAGGCAATGTCCCTAACGTGGGATTTGGCATTCCTCAAGGCCCAGGTATTTCAGCCACCGGCCCTAACGTAGGATTCGGTGTTTCCCCTAGCGTGGGAGTGGGAATACCGCAGGGCCCTAGTAATTCAGCCAACAGCCCTAACGTAGGATTTGGCGTTTCCCCTGGCATAGGAATAGGAATTCCACAAGGTCCTAGTATTTCAGCCAACAGCCCTAACGTAGGATTTGGCGTTTCCCCTGGCGTAGGAATAGGAATTCCACAAGGTCCTAGTATTTCAGCCAACAGCCCTAACGTAGGATTTGGCGTTTCCCCTGGCGTAGGAATAGGAATTCCACAAGGTCCTAGTATTTCAGCCAACAGCCCTAACGTAGGATTTGGCGTTTCCCCTGGCGTAGGAATAGGAATTCCACAAGGTCCTAGTATTTCAGCCACTAGCCCTAACGTAGGATTGGGCGTTTCACAAGAAGCACCTGTAGATGTCTCCGTCCAGGGTTTGCCACCAAGAAAAGAGGAAGTGCCGTTCTTCCAGCCGTCTCCAGTCAATGGGGTCCAAAATGTTGGTTTTGGTTTTAACGCTGCCATTAGGGATTTCAATCAGAATCTCCAGCAGAAACAGGTGAGTGAGAAATAGATATTTTTATAGAATTAAAACACAATGATGGTATAACTTGAGATAAAAAAAATGATAATCCACTTTTTTTATCTCTAAAGTTTAAATAGAAATGGTTTTTTATAGTTTCTTAAGATACAATTTCTTTTAAAGCACTGTTGCATGCGATAGAACTAATTACTGCAATTGCACGGTGTTTTCAAACGGAGTCATTTTATCTTAAGGAGGATAACCCACTAGTTTCAGACTGTCCATATTCAAATATTCGCCAATAGATCTGGTCGTGGTGAAGAAGGATCTTACTTCTTGATAACTTGCTGATGTTCCAGCATTTTCCAAGGCGACAGCGATAAATTACTTCCATACTTTAATAAAGGATCGAAACTTTTTCTCTTGCAGCAAAAGTGTTGCCATCCGTTTTCGATCCCTAGAATGAGGCAATATTCCTTTTAGTTTGAGATCTAACTCTCTTTTCTATTGTAGTTGCCGGCTCTTAGTAATATAGCTTTCACCAATGTTCAATCATGTGTCGATGTCATACAGCATTCTTACTTTATAAGCACTTCACTGCACGAATCTAAGTGATGCGACGGCGTAATAACCGGTTTAAAGATTAAATTTTAAATTAGATTTTCAATGTTTTAGTTTGGTTTCAATATAAACTTTCGTAAGTTTACGTTATTATAATATATAAGATGCATAGTTTAATTGGTAAAAAACAAATGAAAACTGAATTAAAATATATCTAACAACTTTTCAAAGAAGTCTAAATACTGTGTGCATGGTATTATGCTGCTTCGTTTTTCGTCTTTTGCAGCTTTATAGAACTAAGTAAAAGTAACAAAGAATGTAATATATTCAAGATAGTTATTTTATATCGTTTTCTTATAACATAATAAGAATACACTAGTTAATAATTAGGTAATTAATGTATAAGTAACGTGAATTAGGTAAAAGTAACAGGAATTGTGATCTTATACACGTTTGAGGAGTCTACGAGATTCTTATTTGACATAAACAGAAACGTTTATGTGAGGTTTACTCCTTTGAGCTGGTTTAAGAAAACATTTAGTTATGTTTTAAATAATAAAATGTGTATGTTTTTCATGTTGTTGCAGTATGAACAACAACAACAAAACTACCGTGAATTTCAGAGACAGAGGCAATTAGACGCTTTAATTGCAGCCAATAGGCTTCAAAGACCGGAAGCCCCGGCCGTATTTGCATCAAGAACCACTCCAGATACTACAGAAATGACTACGCCTGAAGAGACTACTGTAGCTTCTACTACAGAAAACAATCTAAACGAAGGCGAGAATCATGACACGCTTAAGAAGAAGGAAAAAGTAACAGTAGAATTAACTGCTCAAAAAATACAAGAATACCCAGGAGAATTATTCTTAAGCTCACTAGCTCAGTTGCAGCTACAACCACAGTTCACACCTCTTCAGTTTGGTCAGCTTAAAGCTCCACTGTACTTTCAACCTCTCCAGTCCCAGAAACAAATCTCAGGATTTGATGCACAAACTCACTTTGCAGCTTTACCTTCGATTATAGCGCAACAAAAGCTACAACAGCAAAATCTGTTAATCCCTGGACAGCCTCAAGCTGTACCAGAACTTCAGCCAATTAGTAGATACCAGCCCCAATATCAAGTTGAACAGGTCCCTCCACAACCTGAGGCTTTTTATTCTCAACCGAACGTCGAACCTGTGACTCAATACCAGTCGCAATTACAAGTACAGCAAGCGCAACCTCAGCCTCAATACCAATTGCAACCGCTACCACAATATGCCACTCAATCCGTTGGATTTCAGCCTCAGCCAGCTCAATTTCAACCTCAACCCGCTCAATTTCAACCCCAAACTGCTCAATTTCAACCCCAACCTGCTCAATTTCAACCCCAACCTGCTCAATTCCAACCCCAACCTGCTCAATTTCAACCACAGCCTGCCCCATTTCAGCCAGCACTTTTACAACCGCAACCTGATAACAAAGATGCGGAAAATATTGACCAGAGTTCGTACCAGCCCCAGATATACCAACAACAATTCCTAGTGCCACAGCCTATAAACCAACCACAACCTGGTTACGTCCAAGCCCAATTGATCAACTACCCTGGTCAAGATTTCTCCCAGTTCCAAGGTCAATTTCTACAGCAGCAGAATCAACTTCAGCAGCAGAATCAATTTCAACAGCAAAATCAGTTTCCACCACCCAGTCAAGGTGCTGACGCTCTTCAGAGTGGATTAGACGTCAACCAGCAAGGGAATAATATAGATGAACCTCAAGATCAGGAGGAAGGCCAGGATGAAGGCACTACTGCTACGGCCGTAGCTACAGCCTTTGGTACAAGGTTAGTAAAGTGTTTCTTTAGAATTTTAATGTATAAGGATGATTGCCAAAGAACGACTGCACCGTGTTTTTATCGGAATAGTAATAAGGGATTAGAATGTTATAACTTCTTTATCATTATTATTTACTAATTGTTTCCCGTGACTTCGTTTTCTGAAATCTATCCGTCAGGAACCGTAATTTTTCCAGGATAAAAGTAGCCTATGTGTTATTCCAGACTATAAACTATATTTGTGCCAAATTTGATCCAGATCCGTTAAAGAGTAACAAATATCCTTCCATCCATTCATCCATTCTCACAAATTTTCACCTTTATAATTTTAGTAAAATGAGATAAATTTTGATAACTTACGTGGAGCATGGTAAAGCATTCGACTACAACGTCAGGGTCTGCCGGTTCGATTACCGCTTAGTACAAATCATTGTTTGCTATATATTTAGTTAAATTTCTGTTTGAATTGGTCTGGGTGGGGCATGGTAAAGCATTTGACTACAACGTCAGGGTCTGCGGGTTCGATTACCGCTTAGTGCAAATCTTGCAAATTGGCCTGGGTGTCTGTGTATGTACTGTAAATGTATATCAAGTAGCTATGTTCATCAGTATTCTATGTAGATCTCATTATAGATGCTGTGGTTATTTGTGTCAAGAAAGAGCCACTGCTCCTTAACTCCTTACAGACCCAAATAACGACAGCATGTATGTACAATTACAATTAATATTGTATGGATGTGACGATTAAAATAAAGTATTAATATTAAACGGGACGCAAGTAGTAAGTTATAATTTAAACTATAAGTTATAATTTTATAAGAAAAAGTTATTACATAATTATATCAAAATACTAGTTGTAATTATAGTAAACTAAAGTTTAAAGTTTCATGGAGTATAATGTTCAATACTCCACGAGATGAGAAACAAATTTATTAATAATAGCTATTTATTTCGGGTAATTTATTATTATTGAAAAAAGTGCACTTTTTGGGATGGGTAAAAAATGTTAAACTCGCGTCAGGACACGTGACCCTGATCGAAAATTCGTAAGACGGAGCCGAGTTTCTTATATTTAAAAAAATATAACATTCGAAATCCAAACATTTATGAACGGCCAGGAGCGCAGAACTTTCAGTGTACCCTATGTATACATTTAGATATGTTATTACCTACTTTTTATTTTTAACTTAATTATAAATATACAGATGTGTGTGTGTGTATGTAAATGCAAATACATTGTGAAGTTATGTTTTCACTTCTGACGCGCAGTCTTACGACTGACTGTTTTTTTTTATAGAACTTGGACATCAAAGCATTTACTGCTCGTAAACAATTGCGACGTCCCTCACTTCTAGATTGTTAAAACCATCCTCTTTTCTGGCAACCTTAATCCTCAACAAAAAAACTACAGCACTGCAACAATTCTATCCCATTCCAGTAGAATCTTCCGATTTCTAGTAAATATAAATAGACCTAAAAAGCCATTATAAAAGAACTAAATCTAAACGGAACACAGTTATAAACACGCTTATAAACGTGCAGACATTTTGCTAAGTTGTTAAAAAAATAATTAAAAAAAGTTTATGTAAGCATCATCATGAACACAAAAAATAAAAAAGTTTCTCGTTTAACTTGCTAATCACTCATTATTACAATGAATATTAAAAAAGAAAACAATATACAATAATTTTACGTGATAACGTCATAAGAAAACACAATATTTTTAAAACTCTGGTTAAAAACATTAATTTTTCATTTTCAAATATTATTTACAGTTTTTGCAAATTTAATTTAAATAATTTGTTTATATATAATCACTAACAATTAGTTATAGAAATAAACTGAAATCAAATCAATGCCAATAAACGAACGCTTAGGCCAATCATGCCTCTCTATCACTTGTTCCGCGCGCTCGATTGCACGCCCAGCTCAGGCGGAACGTGACAATGAGTCATACTTTTTCGTGCGTGCAGCCGGCTTTTTGTGATATTTGGATACATAATGTTTGTAACGTCGCGTCGGTGGCACATTACAAGTATTCTTGTTAAACTCTCTTCCTTTAGAAATGGGTTCACGTCGAAAATACACTGTGTGGGGTTCGAAATCGCAATCATTCGATCGCAACCCGGACTTTGTCATTATGGTACGTAAATAGTGTTCAGTGTTTATTTACTCACGTAATAATGAAAAGGAAAGTGCTCACAAACGTCCTTGCGACTTAAAATCGCACCGTACATGTTTAACCTTATTGCCGATCACGTACTCCGATTTTAAATGTAAATTCGCAGCATACAATGGCAGTAGTGGCATTACCCTATTTTGTTCTGAATATTGATGTATTTTAATTTAATACAGACTATACATCGTAATGAGCTTGGACCTTCGTGTTCGACCTTAAGGACGCATCCCTAATTAGTGTAGTTATAGCACTTAGTAATCTGTGGTAATAGCGTAAAGTAGAATAAACCTAAAAAAATGTTTATTGATCACTGAGGTCCGTGAATTCAATCATAGTCCTATGTCTTAAAACATAAGTAGGTACTTAAAACATTTTTATAGACGCGACGAAAGATCTTAAACATAAGAATATCGAGTAAACAGTTGGTAAATTCATTATTAACGTTATTTTCAGGACTCAACCTCGTGTGATATCGAAGTATGGAGCACCTTTTCCTGTTCCAAGAGTTCAAGCTGACCCCGCGCGTACCACGACAGAAGCAACAGCTGAGGTAAATACAAATCTGGTTAAGGTATACTCCCAGTTGGGCAGCTAGATAACAAATCTGCTTTCAGGGTACTTCCATCAGTATTAGTTTTCAATCAAGCACTCGGAAGGCATTGTAAGAAAGAAAGAACGGCCGAATGAAGTGAAGAACGAATATGTTAGCAATCCGCCCGGCTTCGCATGGGTACAAATTATACACCTAAACCTTCCTCATGAATCACTCTGCCTATTTGTGAAAACCGCATAAAACCGTTCAGTAGTTTTTCAGTTTATCGCGAACCGACAGACAACAGACGCGGTGGTGGATTGTTTTATAATATGTAGTGATGTAGTGATAATAGAAATAATATACACAGTAATCCAAGTATACCTATGTTCGATACAAAACATCGAAATCACTTCCTGTTTTTTTATAGATTATAGAAGATTCTATAATTATTGCGTGAAGAGAATTCTTTGTGGGCACTTTTAAAGGAAATTTCGCGAATGGAGGAACGTGAAATTCGGATAAAGTTTAGACATATATTGGTAGATGCAGAAAGCTACAATTTTTAGACAATATTTTAAAAATTACTTGCAAACAGCTACATCAAGCTACACGCGTCCAGTATATTTGTAGACCTCTCATGGTACGAAGTGTCTATACAAAAGACAGTTCAAGTTATCCTGGTCGTAGATATTAAACAAAACATTTAAAACGTATTGAATTACGGTCGAAATTCGACCACCAGGTGATCATTTTATTAAGTCTCCTACTAACGTGGGTCTCACATTACTAGTTCTTCATAACCCACTCGCTTAAGCTAAATAATACTCCTGTTAAAAGAAGATTACGTTGGTAATGTAACCTAACCTAACCCCTTAGGGTTAGAGTTTAAACAACCATGAGATCGCCCCACACTATCGCGTTTTATTTTATATATAAACAAAAACATTTCTGCTTCAGGAAGTGACGGATGAAGGACCCGTTGTTGCCCAAGCAGTAGCTATCGCTGATGGAACCAGAAAGAAGAGCGCCAAGCTCAGGTAAGCTTAATAACCAGCTTTCTCATCGTCCTTATCTTAGAGACGAAGAGAAGAGCGAAGTGATTCCCCACTCACTGACTACACTTGGCCTAGTCCTCTCTCGTTCATGTTTGCATAGGGTCATAGGGGTCGGCTTTCAGTCTAACTACGATACGGCCGAACTTCGATATTTTACCTGAAACGACTGCTATCAGACCTCCACAACCCAAGTACTAGGCGATATCAAAGTTCGTAGTTAGACCAGGTTGTCGGACTTTTTAGGTCTCCAACTACCCGTAACGCATGCCACAGATGTTCGTATGAAAGCCGGGACCGACGGCTTAACGTGCTCTCCGAGGCACGGAGGGGTCTCAATGTTTTAAGAATGATCACCCATCCTAAGGCTGACCTAGCTATTACTTAATATTGTAATGTGCTAACCTACTCGGTTACCACTTAGCCACAAGCCCGAGGTAATAGTTTTATTCCCTAGTGATCTGGAAAAGGAAGGTACATAAAAATGTTTCTTTCACAGGAGGAACCGGTTGCGCCCCATCTTCACATTGGACAAATCTGGACACCTCGTTTTAGCGCAAGGACAATAAACACTAAGAAATTAATGAACCGGCATATCAGAACTGTAATAAATTATATCGAAATTAAAATCAAATACAATTTTCAAAAGTTTTTTAATCTAATTGTATGATTTAGCCACACGATCTGCTATGTGGTATAGCGTACTTGTTATGGTAATTCCATACCCGACATTAGAATCATTCAATGGTAATCCAACAGTAATTAGTGAGATGGTATGACGTCACACCGGCTTGGTGCCGGTTTTACTAAAGCAGGGGGGTATTTTACACTACAATTTGATAAATACCTTGTCACTTTTTTCAAATTTAGGGTTGACAGCCCTGCTTTGGTTTTCAAGTGCCGTATGTGGTTCCTCCACCATAGCGTTCGATTTTTTTAATTGTAGATATGGCATGACTGCACTCGTGTTGCACTAGTCCATACGTTTAGGTTACCGCTTTTCACCAGGCAGGCCACATGATTACTACTTTAGATAAAAAACGGTTCCCTTTGCCTAAATATAGTGCAAAGGAGCTAAACACAAGATAATGGCAGGATTCATGCAATAGATGCCGAACCTATAGTCATAGATTTCAAACAATCCGTCGTCATCGGATATATTGATATAGAAATGACTTTAATAACGTTATCACATATTGTTCATTATACCGAACTCCGATATTGTGACACGAATCAAATCAAATCAAATCAAAACCATTTATTTCAATTTAACCAATAATAGGTAATTTTGAATTGTCAGGAGTAAGGAGTCAGTCAGACTAAGTCAGTCGTGAAGCTAGTTGCCTGTTCCAATACGTAGATCCTACTGAGAAGAACAGGCAAGAAACTCCAAGGACAATCTTTTTCAAAATGTTTTTTACAAACTCCTGGTTACATTGCTTATAAGCGTAAATGAAATGTGAGGACAATGTTACATACCTATTATTCTAAATAATGAATAAACGCGCTAATTACTACTAAACATATTTAAGTAATAGCAGTCCGGAGATGACCAGCCCCAAAGATAGGATGGACGAGTGTCCAATCCCAAAGACAGGAAAGTTGTTGCGGATCTCCGCATATTTACGAAACGCGATCGTGTCAGAATTACTGTTAACTCTTCGTAGGCGTTTCAGGTTTATTTTCTCTACCTGGTTGAAACCAGATTTTATTTTAAGATTAAGATAATGAGTGAATGAATATTTTTTAGACAAAATAAAAGATTAACGGTCGTAATTCAGAAATTTAATAATTTTAACACATTTTTCCTTCCGTACGTACTGGTTGTGGACAGAATGGATTAAAATTTTGAAGATGACATTAAAGAAAGAAAACGATTTTGGTTTTTTCAGTAGGGCAAACTTGCAAGCACGAAAATTTGCGTATGTACTCTTTTAACCCAGGAATGGTTACAGAACGCACATTAGAAGAGATAAACTTTATTCACTTCTACTATCACTTCCTCTACTCTATTCTATATGTTCTTTTTAACATTTACAATGTTTTAAAATAATTACATTCCAAAGCGTAAACGAAGTTGGTAATCAAAAATCCATTTACTTTGGGTTTGTGCTGCATTTTATGTTTTACCTAGTTTTATAGCTCAATTTTATCTATAGCTTTTTTTGACTGAGTCCAATAGTAAAACATTGGAATACAATTCACTGGAGAAAGTGCAGCTTTAATGTAAAACAAACTATGGATAAAATTCTGAAATAAAAACCTTATTAGTATTTTTAAGAGTAAATATTTGGATTTAAAGAAATTCATCTGGTTAATTTGGTAAAAATGGATGGGCCCAAAACGATGAATAGTCACAGAATGAAGTGATTATTCACTAGTTTAGAATTTGAAAGAAAATCGTTAATGTGGCTTATCAACCCAATATTTCCAAGGTTCATTTATCAGCTCATATTGACTTTTTTATTTATATTTATTGATATTTAAGCCGATTGAAAGCTGGACGACGTTTTATTGGAAGCCGGGTCGAGCATTGCCTTTCAAATTTGACTTGGAGATTTGAATTTATTAGGCCATTTAAGTGCAGTCACTCAAGCAGCTTCAAATCAAGGCCCGATTTAGTCATAATAACAATTAATATCTAGTGAACCTATTGAAGAAGCATTGAAGAATAAGCTACTCCGAGAATCCAATTCATCACTGCTCGAGAAATATGAAGTGTACATGCTATCTTAGTTCCACTAACCACGTCGCTAGTGGATGCGCTCAAAATGCAAAGATATAATTTATATTATAACGAAATTTAAAGACTTTTGTTGGTGATATGCAATATGAATCGTTTTTCTTTATATATTAGTGTTTAAATACCGTTATTTAAAAATATAACTTCTAAGCAGTTTTTTTTAATGTAATGTGTCGTTATTCAGTACAAATAATCTTGCTTGCAAGCTCTTTCAAACACGACTGATTTAATGGACTGAATCACAGTGAGGTGACTACGTCATTGATCAATCTAAAACGGTTAATCTGGTTCACACATTGTAAGAATATATAAAGTTGACCCAGAACTAGTATTATTAGAATGCAACAAGGTAGGCACACTGCGCATAATATAATGAGAACTCTTGAAGAAAAAGGACCACAGTGCCGTTGTACGTTTGGTTCTTCATGCTCAACAGGAGGGGTCGCTACATCGCCCTTTCCTAACTCATAGTTGATAATTCTAGGACTCTGTGAATATTCAAAGTGCTCTCCATCGACTTGTAATAACCTTACATTTACGACTCTCTCTGTATTCTTATAAATCAATCTCTTCAAGATTAATTTATCACACTTTAGATTTGTTAAGTTAACAGGTTTCGTGATTGAGTCGTCTTGCAGAGACACGTTAACTTTTATATCAATATTTGTTTTAATAAAATATTGGTTTTGTGATTCTTTTTCACTATTACCAGATCTCATATTGTCAATTCGGATCGTAGTTAGTTTATCTTCGTCATTTGCAGAAGTTACTAACGATCTCTTAATTGTATTGAAAGTCCAGTCTTTATTTGGCACATAGCCTACTGTAGGTAGTTTTTGTGTCATAACCATTTCCACAGATAATTTAAACAGACAATGCAGTAGTTTTCTGTCGTCACAACAAGTGTAAGTAGTACAAAATGTTATTTTATCTGGATCCCATGTACCAGTTTTTGTACTTATTGGAACGTTATTTGTATGCAAAATAAAGCATGTCATTGCTTTTTTTCCAGGTCCTGCCTTATTTTTACATTTTTGAAGAACTATAATTCTACTGTTATTGTATAGCAATTTTATTGCTTTGTTACTTACACCGGTTTCTTTTGAACCGATGTTCTTCATTTTCTTACTCTTTTTCAAAAACACGCAGCTAGTTTCTTCAATACCCTTCATGTTTCTTGATGCGCCGGGTATTATTTTATGTTTTTCGTTGGCATTTTCATCATTAATCAAGGGGTAGTTACATAATTTTGGGTATTTATTTTTACCAACTGTTTTATTTTTAGAAACAAAGTTTGTTTTAATTGTATGACGAAACACATCAGGGGTACTCAGTTGTATGCCCTAGACCTAATTATTTTAATTTTCCATGCAGTTGCATGCCAATAAAAAAAGTAAAAATGAAATAAAACCCATAAATTGTTTATTGATTCTGTATTACTATGCATATTGAGTGTCATTCAGGCCTTTAGTGTAACAATTGAGTATTAAAACAAAAAAAAGGGCAGAAATGAGTCCCAATCTTATAAATTTTCCCTCAATTTTTTATTTATTAGTATGCAACTAGACCGTCCGACAAGTGTGTACCCCCTCTTGAGTTTCACCACTTAAATAGGGGTAACTTTATAATTATGGTCTTTACCTATGAAATTGGCGATTTTTAATACTAGGAATGTACATGTCTGAATGAAAAATACATTTGATTTGTGATCATCGAAAAATAGTCTTGATTTTCTTTTTTTTTTTATGGTATAGGGGGCAAACGAGCAGACGGGTCACCTGATGGAACGGGTCACCAAATGACTACCGCCGCCCATGGGCACCTGCAACTCGAGAGTCACAAGTGCGTTGCCGCCCTTTAAGGTGGGAGTAGAAGAAGAGAGGGCAGGTGGGGAAGAGTGGGAAGAGGGGGGAGAGGGGAAGGACGGGAATAAGGGAAAGGGAAGGGTTAGGGCCTCCGGTAACCTCACTCACGCGGCGAAATGCAATGCAACATTGCTTCACGGCCGGTTTTCTGTGAGGCCGTGGTAACGAGCGGAGTCGAGCCGGCCCATACGTGCCGAAGCATGGCTCTCCCACACATATTTATTTTATTATAGATTTCGAATACATTACCTGGTCAATACACGATTGTTTGGCATCACACTACAGGCGAGTTGGCTTGATCGCTCCAAATCATGATCTAAACGCAAATTTAGTTAAAAGTTTTCTAAGTATAGGGGGTTCACAGGTGAGTGCTGTCAGAGCATCTACTATAGATACTGCGAATTATTTGATCAAATATTGCTAGAGAGCCCGGAGGACTTTTACAGGACAATTCACATATATGTGTTCTGCTTATACAGCAAACTGAAACGTCACAGGAATTGGGTTTTCGAAAAAAAAATCGAAATATTTTCATGTATTTTAAAACTTTATTAAAAATAATTTTGATAGTTAAAACAAAAAATTTGAAAAAATTTTTTTTCAATTTATTATAAATAATTTAAAAGTGATTAAATTTTAAAAAGAATCACGTGTCTCCAAACGCACCATGATTGGCCGTCTTATTTGTAACGTCATAATATTAAAGTCATTCCACATTAGTACACTGTCGATGGTTGCTATCGAGTGAATAATATATGATAAAGGATTTATAAAAGCAAAGTCTGAAAATATACCTAGTGTGGATATATTTATGATAAAAATGATATTTGGTTTAATTCAGCTGAAGTAAGAGGTGCTAAAGCATCAATGTAAGTGTGTTAAGTACACCGTGTAATTATTGAATGCTTTTATACACAAAACGAGGTAACTTATAAAAAATTGAGTTATTTACAAAATAATCAACTTACATACCTATTAAAAAGTTATTTACAACCACTCACACTACCCTGTACCGAAGCAACTGCTCGGAATGGAGTCCACCACGTTTAATACTACCTATTGTCTTTTAATTTAGAATACATAATACATAATATAGAAATATAATAATATTTAATTACTAAATGAAATCAAGATCAACTGCAAAACATTCATTAATTTATTGGTTTAAAGGTTTTATTAAAATCATGTGTGAGTATGTCTCCTTAAAAAATATATTTATCGACCTTATATTGAATTTATATGTTTTAATGGTTCAATCTCCATTATGGATCTGGCAAATGGATCTTCTGAGATTGAACCGTTTTAATGAATTATGATTAAATTCTTTTATAATACTTACATCGAAATGATCCTCACAGCAAATAAAATTGAAATCGTTTTAGGATTTACTCGGCGCGGCGCACTGCTTGAAACGACTGGTTTCGACGTTTAGCTTGTTGTGGTACATTTAAAAACATTTGAGGTTTGATATGTCTGATAAATTTAAAAATATATTGACGATAATAACAAGATTTAATGAATGAAAACGAAAAACACTATCAACTGCACGTAAATGTTAGTAGACATTGACATTATGACATGAAGGTATTTTTAATTTGTCATAACTTAAAAAAAAAAACGAACAATAGTTTTGTTACACAAGTTATGATCTTTCGATTTATAACAAGAATTATTTTTTTCAGAAACCCAATTGCGACTGAACATTCTCAGTAACTCACCACTCAGCAGAAATGAGGCGATTTAATTTTTTTTCGGATTTCGGTAAACTTTTACAGGAGAAAAATTTGGAGATGGTGGTGGCAAACGCTTTTAAAGAGTTTTTCGATTCTAAATGTATAGTTTTAAATATCTTTTTTTTTTCTAAATAAGTCCGATTTCATCGGTAAAGACCGAATACGTGTTATAATTATTGTATGTAGCGGTTCTTTGTTGCTTTGACAACATATTAAGAGGATCTTGAACTGCGGAAGTATTTAAACATTTGTGTTTTCGCCGTGAATATTTATTACAAGTATTCGTTTATAACCTTTACTCCATAGTCCCGTTCTTTCTGATGATATGATTGCCATTTTATACTTAAAGAATATAAATAATATCTGAAACAAAGATTTATTAATTATAATGTAGCTTCCGGATAATTATATATCTATGGTGCCTTTCGCAGAATTGCTAAATGACAATACATTCGACATACATTATATGGCATACAACAAGTAAGCGTTTAAGAAAAAATAAAAGTAAACTTCATAATATTTGTTTATTTTAAACAATACATTGAAAGTAGAGTGAAATTCCTAAGACTGCATTAATTTCACTTTAACATGACTAGACAATTTACCATGGTTTAATAAGTGTTATAATTCCATACAAGCAGAACAGTATTAGGAAAAAAGTAGGAACACTTGTTATAACCAATAGGTTTTCCCTAAGAAATGACATCACAGTAGAAAATAATATTCTGAAACCTTGGAGGCTACGGTCCTCTTCTGATGAACGTGGTGCAGTTGCGGTTGATACAGTCACCGTGTCACCCTTACCAACTTCCACATCACAAAGATCTATGGGTTGCTTTAAAATATCAAAATAGTCACGAATAAGTTGAGGCTTCTGCAAAGACTTTAAAGAGATTTGGGAACTAGTCAGCGTTTTGGGACCTTCTACGCTCAGTTTAAGCATCAACTGATCAATGACTTGGTTTTGCACTAAGTCACATTGGTGAGCTTGATGATTCTCGTTTCTTGAATTTTCTTCACTAACAAAAACTTCCTTATGGGACATTTTCACTTCACACTTCTCTGTTTTTATTCCTTGACTTTTAAAAAGCGACTCCTCTGATTTCGGTGTTTCGTCGTTGTTCCTCATTGCAATGCCCGACAGTGACTTTTTAATCTCTCTTATTATTTTTTCTGTTATTGTCTCTTCCAATCTCTTTATAGCTAAATCTAAAACTAAACTCAATCGGTTCCATATTTCTATCATATCCAATGGAAGATTGTTATCATTTAATTCTTCAGCATGTGTTTTTTTCTGTGATTTTTCGGAATTTTTAAGTATAGCTTTTATTGCCACCTCGTTTGGTAGACTGATATTGTTGTGTATTTCTTTATTCTCTACATCAAAACTCTTTTTTAATACGTTTTTAGATAATTCATTTTGAATTGTTAAACTTTCTTTGTTAACGTTTGGTGTATAGGACTTCATCAAATTATTTTTTACAAAAACATCGTCAATACTGTTATCAAAATTGGCTCCAGAACTAGTTGATGGTGTCATTTCAGGATAAAATCCTAAATGTATAACAGTATCTAACAATGTTACTCTTTGAGAAACATTATTCGTGATTTGTTTTACTTCTACATTGCCGGATATTATTCTAGTTTCAGACATAGATGTTAATTCGGATTCAGAACGATTAATTGATTTATCCGATTCAGAAATTGTCCTACCCATTACGAAAGTGTCATCATCACTAACTATAATCGATGGATTTTTCTCAAAGCCGGCGAGCGTTTCACTGCTTATATATTTCTCATTTAATATTAAATCTTCTGTATATGTTTTGTTTGTACTATCATCAGAAGGTAATTGGGATGTAAGTTCCATGCCAGAAAATGGCATTGTATCAGTACTTGTCACGTTTCCTTTATCACTACATTCTTCGTTGCTAGGAATCATACACTTATTGTGATCATCGCTTGGTTTTAATGGAGTAAAAGCTACTGCTATGGCAATATTTACATCAGTATTATACGGTGTCGTATCGGATGATAATGGAACTACCGAATTAACTGTTTTAATGCTATAAAAATCACTTCGGTCACTTTGCAATGAAAAAGAGCTGTCGTTAACTAGTGTATTTTGGCTACTGTAGCTTGATAATAAATTTGTGGGAAATAAGGATTCAGGTTCCAGAGACAAAGTATCGTTTTCATTGAAACGGGAAATATCTGACATCCACATGGGATCTGCACCAGCGAGTAGGTTTTCTTTTGCCAATACATTTTTTAAGATCCTTGATCGCGAAATCATTTTTGAAATAGTGTTCGAATATATTTTTTTAAGCTGTCCAGAATTTGTAGCGTTCATCTTTGCTTTTACATGATATTTTTCCAGTCTTCTAGTGATTACCTTCTTCGAATTCTTGCATTTAAAATGTATACTCTTAAATTTTATGACGCGCCTAAAACTTTTAGGTTTTTTTCTTAAAGATTGGTGATGTTCTTTACATTTTTTCATATTTTTTGATGCATTAAATATTATTTGTGGCTGTTCGTCAACCATTTTATTATCAACTTCTTGGTAGTTTGTTTGAGGGGACTTTTTTTCTGTATCGCCACACTGGTTACCATCAATCATATCGATTTTAACTTCACTAATAGTTGAAACAATAAGCGGGTGACAAAGATCATTTGTCGGGGATATAGTAAAAGTCTTTGTAGAAATAGCAGAGCCTGTAACTGATATAGATTCACTACTTATTATGCCATTTTCAGGGATACGTTTGTTTGCCGTTATTGTCTTTGGTGCATCTTCAACAGATGGTTCTTGTAAAGCAAAAGCCACAACATACGTATTTGTTCTCTTAGGAAATCTAGTTGCCGATTTAGGCCTTTTCACTTTTTTCACTGGTTCTTTTGTGTTATCCATTCTGATTTGATTTAGGTATAGAAATATCTGAAACAAATATTAAATAATACAGGTGTAACTTTAGTCAACAAAATCAAAAAGCACGAGGTGGGCTACCAAATAACAATAATAAAAAAATGTTTTGTTACAAAGTTTTTATTTCAAAATAATAAACAATATTAACAAAAACAATCAAAAAATCAAAATCCTAAGTCAGAGAGTTTTACATATACTACTGTAGAATTTGGGCTGGGTACTGCTTTTGTAGTCCTTTTTCCAACCACAACTTTATCTGACGATACTACATAATTTTTCAAAACATGCGAGTAAAATAAGCAACCTAATATAAGAACAGGGATCCATAACAGCATACAATACATACAACCTTCACCAAAACCCATTCCTTTACTAAGTTTACAGGATTTACCCAGCTCCGCTTCATCGTGAACCATACTGTTTGCTGAACTACAGCTTGATGTGGAGCTATATCTACCATCCGGTCCATGACTTATTGGTATAACGCATGAGCTACCGCTAGTTGAACGAGGACAACAAATGTCTTTCTTTTTTGATTTACCGAACAAGCGCCATTTTTTTTTTTTTGAGCCTGGTTTATCTGATTTAGGTTGACGAACCGCCTTGTGGCCTGTATTGTGGTAGTTAACTTTCGGTTTAACACAGTTATCACAAAAGAATGCGATAAGTTTTTTGTTTCTTTCAGAAGGTAATTCAAATAATGAAATTGATTTTGGTATTGCGCACATTAATGCTTCATCAGTAAATTGGTGATTAAATATGTTAATTTCGTTAGCTTTTGATGTCATGTCAGTCACTCTGAGTAATGATTCACTGTCTATAATGCGAAAAGAAGTACTTTTTTTTGTTAGCCTGTTATAGTATTCAAGGGTATCTTTTATTTTAGAACCTTCACGTGCGTCTATGCCTGATTTTGTCTGTTTTTTTTTTAAGTCTGCGCAGACCTGTGTCGCTTTCGATGGATTAATTAAATTAATCACTGCTTCACATCTAGAACTCGAAGTATAATTATAACTGGCATTAATTGAGGCACACGTATTAGACTTACCGGAGTCTTTTCTCATTTGTTTACTTACAAGTTTTTCTGTAGTCATAGCCAGATCTTTTATAACTAACTTGAGTTCACTTATTTCTTGTAATATTTCTAATTCACTAGTTATCGTGCAACGATCTTTAACTACATTTGATTTAACTTCCACTTTTTCTCTTGAATTGGCATCGAGAATGTATTTCGCTTGACTGACAGCTCCATCGAGAAGAGGTATTATTTCGGGAAGATATGGTGGAGCGAATGTTAAATCACTTTGAGTTTCTAACTGCGAATTTAGTATGATAGGTGGCATATTTGATGGTTCTGTTTCCTGTTTCACATTGTAAAGTAGGGTAGGATCACCCTTTATTTCATAAGCTTCGTCACTTATATCTGTACAGGTATCTTTTGTTTCATATTCACTCTTAGGAGATAGACTTATGTGAATATCTACTTGAATTTTTTTATTGCCATTATTTTCATTAAAGTATTGAAACAGACTTTGCCAGTATTGAAAGAGATCTTGTCCTTGGAGAATTTGCTTAGTTGCTTTTTCATACATAAATGTAAAGTGTTTACTATCAGAATTCCTTAACTTTGAGGAATTGGGCGATATTTTATTTCCAAAAATTTGCCTTCGCCGCTTCTTGATTTGCAATCGTTTTTTAGATTTCTTATTGAGAAGTTTCATATTTGAAGTACTTGTGTATGTTGTTTTATTAATGGTTAAATAATTTTTATCTTTATAACTACATTCTGGTGCTTCATTATCTTCCGTCTGATTTTCTGTGCTAGTATCTTCTTTTGCTAAAACTTTAGTTATAATTTCTTTAGAAGTATTTTCAGTCATTGTAGAATTATCAGTTTTGGTATCGAATTGACAATTTTTATTCACGCTAGAATTGACTATTGTTGAGTCATTTTTATAAAAGGTTCTCCAAAGACTGGGCAATGATTCTAATTGATATCTTTTACAATGAAAGTTGTTATTGTTAACATTTTCGGGTTTCAATATACTAGCACTGCAGGTTGCGCTTTTATAAAATGGCTTTGGAATAAAGACAAGGTGTTTTTTATTTTTTAAATTAATATCATAATTTATAAATGTCTTTGTGAGAGATTTCGTTGAAACAGCCAATAAATCAAAACTAGAAGTATCCAGTAGTTTATTGAATTTGTCAATAGATAGGATGATATTCTTGCGTTTTATCTTTCCGAGTTTACAAGAACTAGCATGCTTTTTTTGACCATCTAGTCCACGTTTGTTAAATGTTCTAGGAATGCTCAGTGTTGAAATTATTCTCATATCTTTATTAGGACCAGGGATAGGAGCAGAAGACGAATCCTTTTTACCACTTGTTGATGTAACCAATTTACGAGATGATTTATGTTTACAATATTGACAAGAGAAGGCGGTGGCAATTTTTTTGTTTTTGACTTCATGATTCTGTGCTTCTTTGTGGATCACATACGTAGTATCTGAAGACATTTCTTGTTCACTTTTGTCTTTTAACTTTTGTAGGATGGAATCAAAGACCATGTCCAGTTTCTGTTTTGTATCCGTCTTAGACATGAAATGTTTCTGGATCCATTGACCAAGTAGGTTCTTTAGGTTATCTACCATAAGACATTCCAGATCTGTTGGGTAATTATTTCGTATCTCAATGATTTCATTGTCGCCACAAGCGCTAGCATCCGGAAATTCTTCGACAGTTTCAACTTCTGTATCAACTGCAGAGTACCTGGATTTGGCAGAGCTTCCTAGATTAGAAGTCATATGAATTTTTTGTCTGCAAAATCTTCTGAGAACGCAAATATCAGTTTCAATGCTCAAATCTCTTTTGACTTTGCCTCTTGTGTCTACATAATAACTATGTTTTTTTCTTAAACTCTTCTGTATTCTTAGGATGCCACTCTTTGTACTTAATTGTGAAATACCGGAACATGTTTTTGAATGTGTACATAAGGTGGTCAACGACGTCTTGAATATGACTTTTAATTTATCTTCTGTTTGTTTACCCATGTCCTTCATAATCTTCGCTCCTCTTCTGTAAGCAAAAATATTAGTATTCTATTCATCTTTGTAATTCTCTTTTTATTGTAGTTGTGTACAATAACTATTTATTATTTATCAAGTCTACTGTAATTCTGGCCAAAAAAGTTTCCATAGGTACAACACGAATAAAAATAAAGTCTTTCTATAAGAAAAAATGTTTGAGTGTAGTTTAAGAAATTTCGTACATATAGTATGGTAATAAAATACAAAAAAAATCATTTCTACAAATACGTTTAACTATTTTTATTTGTTTTAAAAAAGCCTGTAAAGGATATTTCATAAAAATTGCATTGAATGTGACAACAGTACTGACAAAAGTATAATAAATAGTTTTCCTTAAATCAGCCCGTCTACCACGTTATCCTAAGTTTGGGGTAGCAGCTTTTGCAAAGGAGTGAGAACCTTTTTTATTTATTTATATTTAAGTACGTTTATGAAGGTTATTGTGTGGGAAAGGTGGGTGTTGGGTGGGTACGCAGATACGTTATCTATGCGTAAGTAGGCGTGAGTGTATGTATTTATGACTCTTGAAACTTAAATTAGGATTTTGTATATTTTTATTAGATTATGTAATTGGGTTTCGTAATGACGTTTTCCTTCACCGCTAGAGAGAGTAAGTGCTTTTAATAGTGCTTTACTTTTTTACACACATATGTTGCCACATACATTTTGACCGCTCTCTAGATTTTACCTATGCAATATAATAACAGTAACTCGACACGTCTCACACATATAACATGACTATTAAAATATGTTAACGATTGATAGAGACACCGTAAAACGTACACTAGAAAAACGGTTAAATTAAGAACCCATCCCTTTTTATGAAGTCGGATAAAATTGTTAAGAAATGAATTTGTAAGGCATAAACACTTTAACATTTTGAAATGAAAACTCCAAAATTAACATTCAAAATAGTATAGAACATATTTAAGGTTATGGCAGGTTGTGGTAACGGCAGATTGTGGTAACGGCAGACTGTGGTAACGGCAGATTTTGATAACGGCAGATTTTGGTAACAGGAGATTCCTGTTATGGTAGATTTTTGTGTGGCTTTTTTTAGAATACCGTAAACGTCGAAATAAAAAAAGAACGGAACCCTTATAGAATAATTCGTGCGTCTGTCTATCTGTCACAGCCAATTTGCTCAAAAGCTACTATACTATAAGCATTATATAATATAAGCATAACTCCGGGAAAAAATTGTTAATGAATTTCATTAATATATGAACATAAATCCTACTTCCAGTATTATAATTGGAAGTAAACAAGAAAGTATTATTAAAAAAATTAAGTTCATGAGCTCCCCGTTTAGTATATATAAAATAACCATATTGGGGTTATGTTATTTAATAATAATAATAGCTTGAGACCTTGAGACCATCCCAAACTAGGCAGAGTCTGTACTATGGTAGCCAGACTACTGACAAAAGTACTAATAAAACAAAAATACATATATTAAAGACGTAGGAAGCTAGTTAAGCTAAACCTTACGAAACACTTACCTTCTAGGTACCTCTACCTGTGAATACAGTCCCAGAAACCGGTTTTCTACCAAAGTTTTATTGACAGATCCAGTTAAAAAAATGCGGTCTAAGAATTGAATTTATCTCGTCTTCCTATATCATGCATTGATATCGATATCCTCAGAGACACTAATACATACTGATATGAAATATTAAGGTTTTGATACTAACCAAATGTAACGAGGTGTCATTTTCCAACAGAAACTGTGATTCATTAAACTTTTGTGCGTTATTAAATAATTAAAGGTTACAGAAGAAAATTTTGCTTTCTTGACATTTTAGTGACATAAGATTCACAAACTGCTTGTTTTCTTATTATTACGTGTATTTCTTTTTTTTCAGAGGGCCATTTGAGGCCAGATATCAACTTCAAAGCGTTATAAAGAAGTTTTTCTTATCTGTGTATTATTTATGCTGAAACAAGTAGACCCGACAGATGTTGTCCTGTTCGAGTTTCTATAAATTTGTTTGTGATCGTTTTCATATCAGAGAAAAAAACACTTTCAGTTTTGCCGCTAGTTTATTAATTTCGGGGAAAATTTTCCAAAATTTTAAAATAAAAAACCTAGGTCGTACTATTAGGGATATTTTAAACCAAATCAGTCTCATCATTTTTAAGTGAGCTTACCAACGAACATTTTTTAATTTATATTAATGTGTTGTTACTTGGTTAAAGTAGACGGTAGACGATGGAATAACATGGTGCATGACCATGTTCTTTCATCATTTTTTATATCGACTATTACCATGGTTTATTGTGGGCGTTTTTGGGTAAGGCCTAGGTTCTGCAGTAGATGGCCCATTGCTGAGATGATAGTGGTGATGAAAATCATGAGCTCCTGTCCTAGGTGTGTTGCCAGTTGCGATTTATACCACCAAGATATAACCGCTATGAGTCTCCTTAAAAGGCATATACACATACAAATCCTCTACGGGGGGTGGAAAAGGCTATTTTGGTAGTTACGTTTTGAGATACAAAATATTATGGGACTAACGGGATAACGAAAGTAACCGACAACATTATTGCCAATATAATAATAATATATTATTAATAACTTGAGACACCTCACACATGGCCGCCTGATCCCGATCTAGGCAGAACCTGTACTATGGTAACTAGACTGCTAATAAACATGCTTATATATTTCTAAATACATACATATTATAGATAAACTACACCCAGACACAGAACAAATGTTCGTGCTCAGGACACAAATATATTTCCTGGGTAGGTACCGAACCACTAAACCAACAGGCCCGTCCATTATGAATCTTCTATTATGAATCTCTATGGTGAAAACACCTCTGAGGGAAAAATAGTGGTGACCATACTGACCAGTGACTAAATATATGTACTATTTGCCCCACCTACTCTAAATATACCAACGACTTGGAGACGTGGCAGGAAGTCTGTGGAATAGGAATACTAATGATCACAGACTTCAAATTTCATTTGCAGCAGCATACATCCTATGTGTAGATTAGAATGGGCGGGGTGTCCAAAGACTAAAAAAAATCAAAGATTTTGTATTAGAAAGAATATTTCATTTAAATGTAAAAAAGCACATGGCACATTTTTCCTTTCGGCTAGTTATTCTTTTTCTTAGAACCTTCAGGAAAAGTTAGCGATTATAATTAAGATATTAAAGCAAGTCAACATATCGTTAAACCTTTCTCAACCCCACCACCATGAAAACACTTTAATAGACCCTGTTAATGAATTTCTAACTACCCTCAATGTAAAACTTTACACAAATTAGGAAGTTTCTATTAAGTCAATTAAAATAGAAAATTGTTCTTTGATGATATTTGATAATTTAGAAAATATCGAACATTTTAACTGTTATGATCAGGATGTTACATCTTTATTTGAATAAAGGACAAGAGCCAAAAAGGGCTTTTTTTTGACCTGACTGAATGTGGCAGTACCTATCTTCCTAGAATAGACAATTCATTGCAATAATGCTAGTTACATAGCGTGTGTGTGTTACCACGTGTGGTTGCAATAATTAGTGTAACATATTGGAAAATAGATAATATCGAAAAATAGATATCGAGTGTCTAAGATTATCGATACAAAATCATAGACGCGAGAAATTCTACGATAATGTTGATATGAGAAAATTTATTGCCTCAAACGTTTTCATGAGTCGATGCCAGGGATATTACACTGACTGGCTTGCTTGTTTAAATACAAGAATGTTTTTAAAATGTTAAAGAGAGGTTGATAAAGTTGGGTCGACGAAGTCTGGGGAATAAAACTATCTGGCGGTAAAAATAGTTAAAAACGCTAATCTTCGTTCAATAAATTTTAATAGTATTGGAAAAAGATTCGAAATTATATATCTGTTTGTATTCGAATCGATATTAGACATTCGATATAATATAATGAGGACGATTTGCCATTCCTGACTTTGTGGTGCCGCTTCCACCATATATTTACTTTATACATTCACCACTTAGAACATATTTTTATTTTAAATAATACATATTGTTTACAGATAATCCTTACACAATAGTATTTATAAAAACTTTGGTAGGTAATAAAATAATAAGGTACATTGTGAAACAATATAAGCAGCTGGGTTGCAAATAGGTACTATAGTTAGGTAACAGTACTAGGAATCGTCAGTGTCTCGAGGTAACGCCCTGCTGCCTCCATAAACAGATATTCAGAGCTTATGAATGTCTAGTGTCTAATCAAAAATAAAAATTTCGTTGATATATATATCTAAAAGCACGCGACAGCGGCGCGAACTTAGCGCGGTTAGTGCGCGCGGCCGGCGCTTATTGTCGTGTATATGCATTTGATATTTACATATATGTTTATTTTTATAATTTCGAATCGAATACAAATAGATTTATATTTTCTTCTCCAATTTTGTTTTTAAAAAATCATCATGAAATAAGCTTTAAAGCGCAAATAAATGCCGTTCAAAGAATAGGAGTAACTGATTAACAGTAGAGTATCTCCTACGCTGCTTACATTTGTGCCCTTGCCGTTCAAGATCGACAAATTTCCCAAAGTAGATTTGGAGTTCTCAAGGGCTCCGTCAGTTCTAATGCTATTAAATTCATAACTAGTGCGTCCGTTTGAGACTTACCAATTTTCAACCCGAGGTCAAGATGACAACCGGGTATATAGCGTTGTTTTTACCTGGACTGTTTTGTTATTTTGATTGGTTTGTGATGTGTTTGTTCATATATTCCTTGAAGGTTATTGATACCTACGGGCTGAAATTTCTACATGGTCTTTTGAGCCGGATATAAATGCAGTGTGTAAGTGACACCGTACTGAATCCTGAAATAGTGTATTTAGACCATCATTCTGAGTGGAAAATCATTGGAAAATGCATAATTTTTTTATTTTCGTTTTTTTGCTTAAAAGTGATATAACACTGAGTAAACAGAATATTTTACCGAAAAAAAAATCAGTAAATACCCCATACGGCCAAAAACTGCAATGTAAATGTAAAACATTTATGCAATCAGCTGCTTCAACGGCGCTGGGCGCTGAAAGTCATTCATCGTACCGCACAGTACGCGTTACATTGCGTAGTTCAAAATCAAAATATTGACTGTAAATCCTTAATCTAGCATTTTAAGATGAACTAACTTTTGCATTGTGATAACTATCCAAAGAAAGACGTTTTTGTAAGTTATTCGCGACGGTGATACTTACACGCTGTATAATATTAAATTGTGAGCTTTTATAGCACTTCTAGGCTCCAAAAACCTTCTAAAAATAAACCAGTTTTCGCAGAGCACAGTAAAAAAATATATCATCATAAACGAACATGTCACTTACCACGTTTTACATTAAAAAGTAGACATTTCATAGTTTCACAGTTTTGATTTAAAATATTTGTGATTGAGCCTATCTCTTAGGGAAACTGACAAACAATGTTGAATGAAGTGGAGTAGAGTTCTCAAAGTTTGATTAAATGAGCAATAATTGCTGAGAGTGCCTTTAATTTCAAACTTCAACGATTTCTTTGATTATAACTTCAGCTTTATTGCGTTAGTTTGTGTGTAAAGGGGACAAGTTCAAAGAGATTTTATTGAAGTGAAACTTCTTTAGAATCGTTGTGATTTGAAATTCGATGAAACGGAAGCATCACGATAAAGTTCCTATAATCTTTTTCTTTGCACCTGCGTATTACGAATCTTTGTCTTTGCGCCTGCGTACTATATGTCAATGTCAACGTGGTGTAATTTTTGTGCATTTGCGGTATTATACTTAAGTGATTCTTTGATTCTTTACAAATTTACAATTAAATCCAACCTTAATCTATATTAAAAAGGAAGTATTGTTTGTTGTGTACAGTTGTAACTAGACTTCAGGTTTGCTTACTGTTTATTATTAAGGCCATTTCTTTGTATATCTTACCAGAATTGCATTTCCAGTTTAATTACAAGCAAATTAATGTGTTTTATTAATTTTGAAGGCTCGAAAGACCAAAATGTTTTTGGTTTGTTTTGTGCCGCAATAGGGTATTTGAGGACAAAAATTACGTCGAGACGGTCTGTAAACATAGGTGTTATCTGAAGTCTCTTACCATCAGGCGACCTGTCTGCTCGTTAGCCCCTATACCATAAAAAAATCCGAAACGATATGGGGTGACTGAAAAGCAAAGGAGTAGTAAAACTTAGCATAAAAAAAGTGTTGGTTGTTACGTATCACACTTTCTGCTTATCCCAGTAAATAAAACTATCCAACAGAGGAAAGCTCTTGAGAACTAAGTAAAACAAAGTGAAGCTTTGCCCACAATCTGGGTTTATTATTATAGGCAAAGTTTTAATATGAGTTAACTTACAGTTAATGCAATATTCTACAATACTAGAGTTTGCTTGAGAGCTAATAATCCACGTAAGTATTATCCATTCTGTGGTGGTCCACGGAATGGTACTTATGGCATTCAAGCCTACTCCAGTCGATGTGTAACATCTTCGGGAGCATGGCGTCGTTTACGGAAAACAGTAAACATATAATTGAACGTCGTTAACCGAAAGGATCCAGTCGATCGTGGTTTGATGGTGGGAGAGTCATGCTTCGGCACGTATGGGCCGGCTCGACCGGGTTGATACCACGGCCTCACAGAAAACCGGCAGTGAAGCAATGTTTGCATTGTTTTTCGCCGAGTGAGTGAGGTTACCGGAGGCCCTAACCTTTCCCTCTCCCCGTACTCCCACCTTAAAGGCCGGCAACGCACTTGTGACTTTTGAGTTGCAGGTGCCCATGGGCGGCGGTAGTCACTTACCATCAGGTGATCCGTCTGCTCGTTTGCTCCTTATACCATAAAAAAAGTAAATCCACTCAGAGTTAGTTTTGAGAAAATTAATTTTAAAGTTCACTGCATTATAATTTTTCTTTGATTTATTTTTTTGGATTTTCTTCATAATATGATTTTATTAAAAACGATTTAAGTAACTTGAAGGAATATCGATGAAAAAAATTATGTCCTTGGAAACTTGGAACATTTCCGTGGTATGATATTATCGGAGGAAGATAGTATAGAGGGGCTCGTGGCTAAGTGGTAACCGAGAGAGCCAGGTGGCAGTAGGACAGGACGGGTGATCATTCTGAACACATTGAGACCTCTCCGTGCCTTGGAGAGCACGTTAAACCGTCAGTCCCGGATGTTTACAAACATCTGTGGCATTCGTTATGGGTAGTTGGAGGCCTAAAAATGTTCGACAACCTGGTCTAACTATAGAACTTCGATATCGCCTAGTACTTGGGTTGTGGAGATCTGATGATTTCGTTTCACGTAAAATATCAAAGTCAGGCTGTATCGTAGTTAGATTGAAAGCCGACCCTAAATTAGTTGGGAAAAGGCGCGGAGGATGATGATAGTATCGACTACAAAGAGTAGTTTGGTATACATAACTCATTTTTGCCGATATTGTGGGTTGGATCCTTTTCGTTAAACGATGTCCAATTATAAATACTAGAAATCCCCTGTTGGTCCATGGCTTATTTCGACCATAATTTAATAACATTAACGACCTCTGTGGTGTGGCGGTAGTGTAAGCGACTGTCACGCCGGGGGTCGCAGGTTCGATGCCCCCTCTGTGTAAATATTTGTATGCATGAATATCTCTTCATTGGTCTGGGTGATTCTATACAAAATGTATCTGTTTAAAAAAAAAAGTATTCATGTATATTTATCCTTGTACCATAGTACAAGCTCTGCCAAGTTTGGCTCTTGGCTCTAGATAGCGATGTGTAATATATCCAAGGGTATAAAAAATTGTATTATTAAATGTTTTGTTTAGTTGATCCTTTAGTATCGTTTTATTAAGGGAACAATAAAAATAATTTGAACAGTTGTTTTGTACCTTTGACGCTTAGTTTTATGGTTATCAATGTTTTTTATTTTTATTTAATGAATTACAAATTTCGACCTCTGAACAACCCCTAGTTTTATCTAAATGATTAATACTTCGACCTTTGACCCATATTACCGACTCTACCTACAGTCACGTATTAAAACTTGCTCGATAAACGTACGTGAAGTGTGGACACTGAAGCTTTACGGTAAGTGAGTGTAGAGAAGTTTGTTAATGTCCCAGCTCTACCTAGAGCTGTGTGAGGTGTTACGAACTTGAAGCATGGAGAGACAGGTGGCGAAATATGTGTGTTTTAATAAGTTTTCTATAACGTTTGACCTAATTTATTATGTACTACGGGCTCTTGGCTAAGTGGTAACCGAGTAGGTTAGCGCATTGCAAGGTTAAGTAATTCTAGCCAGGTCAGTCTTAGGATGGGTGACCATTCTTAACATATTGAGACCCCTTCGTGCTTCGGAGAGCACGTTAAGCCGTCGGTCCTGATCGCCATACGAACATCTGTGCCATTATGGGTAGTTGGAGCCTTAAAAAGTCCGACAACCTGGTCTAACTACAGAACTTCGACTTGGATTGTGGAAGTCTGATGGCAGTCGCTTCACGTAAATATGGGAGTTCAGCCATTTCGTAGTTAGAAGCAAAGCCGACCCCAACTTGGGAAAAAGCGCGGAGAAAAAAAAAGTCTTGTGCCCGGCTTTGCTCTCGTTGCGCTCGTTGAAGCAGATTATAATATGTCCATAATATAAAGAATACATAGCCTGTAACCTGTCTCAAAACGCCATTATCCATTTCACGCTGATAAATAAAAATCTGTTTTAATACTAATTTTAAAGTATACTTTATTATTTTTTTGGCCAGAAGATGTCCCTGTACTAGTGGCCTCTTCAATCAAAGGACGGACATACGGATATCCGATCCCGGCCTCTTCGAACTACTGAAGTCTCAGTTCCATTACCCCATCCGAGACTTGCGGTGTCCCTTACCCTAGCTCCCTCACTCTATTCGTTTTCCTTACGCCAATTTACCTTCTTTCTCTGTCCCGTCTGAAAACGATTAATACCGACTCCAAATAAAATTGGGAAACGAGCAGAAAGTTGATGATGAATTTAGTTTTTATTTCACAAAAATTTTAAACACTACATATTATAAAATAAAGTCCTCTGCCGCGTTTGTCTGTCTGTCTGTCTGTTCGCGATAAACTGAAAAACTACTGAACGGATTTTCATGCGGTTTTCACTAATAGACAGAGTGATTCATAAGGAAGGTTTAGGTGTATAATTTGTACCCGTGCGAAGCCGGGGCGGGTTGCTTGTTTACAATATATACTGGCCTGTTGGTCTAGTGGTTAGTGATCGTGATAGCAGTCACGATCACTAACCACAGTCAGAGGTCGTGGATTCGATTCCCACCTAGAACAAATAATTGTGTGATAATCAGTTGTTCTGTGTCTGGGTGTAATTTATCTATTATATGTATGTATTTAGAAATATATAAATATGTCTAACAGCAGTCTGGTTACCCATAGTATAGGCTCTGCCTAGTTTGGGATCAGACGGCCGCGTGTAAGATGTGTGAAGTTATTTATTTATACTTTAAAACTAATATGTATGTGCAAAAATCTAAATATATGATTAATGCATGACTTGAATCTTTGTCACAGAGATTGAATCAATGCAATCGTTATAATCGAGTAAAAATATTTAAGTTTTTATAACATTTATGATCGTTAAACAATTATTTTAATATTCGCAAGAAATAGTTACAAATAAGAAATTTTATAAAAAAAAGCACCGGTAACCAATGTAGATATGTTTGTTGCTATGTTATCTGGAATGTTATTCAAAACTACTTTCTCCGCTAGGGGCAATCTATAAATTACGTCACACGAATGTAATGATTTTTGGACTCCTCCTGTCCTTGTCACAGGTGGTCACATTTGTGGAACTTTTTGTGCGAAATTTTGTATGAATTAAAATTGAATTAGGGCCCTCCCTGGTGTCACGTTCTAAATTTTTTTTAGTAAAATTGTAGTAGCCTATATATGTAGTCTTTCGTTTACAGGTAATGTTTTGTGTTTCATAGATAATTTAGATTTTGACGTGTGACGTCACGAAGCTTAGCACCCCAGCCCTTGTCACACAATGTCACACTTCGTTGACCCCCTCCCCCCTCCCCTTAACGTGTGAGGGAATTTATGGATGGCCCCTACTAATTGAGGGTAAATTAAAGACTAGTAAATGTGGTGCCTAAAATATTCGATTCTTTCTTCTATATATCGTATATAGTTTAAATTACTTAATCGGATTTTTTTTTGGTTCGATTTTATCATAACTACATCTCTAGTAACTTTGAACACCAAACGTCCTCCAAACACAGAACTCATGCCATGTAAAAAATTGTATAAGTATCTCTAAAAGTTTTCATCAAACAAGTCTGGCAGTTTCCGAGATTAACGTGTTTAAAAAAATAAACAAAAACCATCGACAAGCGCAATCCTAATCCCCCATCTTCCATTCGTAAATATTTCCATGAAATAGGAAAAAAAAGCCATTTCATCCACAAAGCAGTTCACAATATGTCATTTCACGCGAAATTGGTCACCTCTTGCCATAGATATGAGGTTATGAGGGTATCGACGATAAATCATAGAGAGAGCATGTCATACGGAACCATATCTCATGGCCAACTGACGGCCGACCCGATAGGAAACGAGGGAATACGATGGAAAAATAATTTGGATGTGGTATTTATGGAAGTCTTAAAGAAAAGACCTTTTAAGGTTAGTCAGTAAGTTAAGGTTTCAAAAACATTATTTTTAATAATTTTTATTGAGAATGGATCATATTTGCCTATGATTGTAGATAACTTATAAAGTTAATCACATCTAAATATATAACGCCGTGGATTCAAAATCAAATTCTCATCTACAATAATACGTTTTATTGATCTGTCTCACTTCCGCCAACAGATATTTAATATCACATGATTTAGGGAAAGTGTGATCCGTACTTCATAGACACACTTAAGTAATTCACATTTTTATGAAACCTAAGTATTGCTCAAAAACTCATAAACGCTGCCACCTTCCCAGCAGTAGCGAGAGACATAAAGTAGCTGCAAACGTGACTCTCGACGAAGGGTAGCGAGTACCAAAATATTTGTATCTAATATGTAATCTCACTAATATTATAAATGTGAAAGTTTGGATGGATAGATGGATGGATGTTTGTTACTCGTTCACGCAAAAACCACTGAACCGATTGCGATGAAACTTGGTATGTAGAAAGCTGGAGACCTGGAACAACGCATAGGCTACTTTTTATCCCAATATTCCTACGGAATCGGGAATTACGAGGGTGAAACCGCGGGGTGCTGTTAGTAGTCAATATTTATTCGGTATATGAGTTTCCATTGATAGATATACATATTTATAGTTATCTTTATCTAGTTATACCTTTAGCTTTAAAGCAAGCTTTCAAGGTTTTTTATAGTATAGGGGGCAAACGAGCAGACGGGTCTTCTGATGATAAGTGACTACCGCCGCCCATGGGCACCTGCAACTCCAGAGTCACAAGTGCGTTGCCGGACTTTAAGGTGGGAGTAGGGGAAGGGGGAAGACTCACTCGGCGAAAAACAATGGAAACATTGCTTCACTGCCGGTTTTCTGTGAGGCCGTGGTATCACTCCGGTCGAGCCGGCCCATACGTGCCGAAGCATGGCTCTCCCACGAATAAGAAGAATAATATTAGAGCAGTTTGTAGTGCCTTGCTTTAGATATGTCTTTTGTCTAAGTGGATGGATTGAATTAGGCCTTCTCCAATGTTTTTCACATCCTTGTTTCAACATTGTTGGCAAGAATACGATAGCACGAACGATGTGAAAATTCAATTTTTACTTCGCTTTTAAATTGAAAAAAATGCTTTCACATTTCGTCGTGTAATGTATACTTCATTCCAATGTTTTCGGCTATTATTTTGTATCTGCACGGGACAATTGATAGGAATGAACCAGCTAGGAATTGGCGGTGGTCATATGAAATCCGTACGTGAAAAAAGTCACCGACGCTGAAACAACATAAGGTAATTATTTTTTAAGAATAGTACAACTGACCTCATTTGTCGTTTAGGGTATTACAACAGGACATATATTAACACCATTTTCAAAGTGGTAGGTCGGAATCGAACCGACTAAAACCACACGGTGTTCCGACACAAATAGGTCTATTGCGGGTATATCCTAGGAACTAAGTCCCCGAGAACCCTGGCAAACCTTTTCCACCTCTTAATAATATCACAAATAGGCAGCCACACCAAAAGGTGCGGAGGGCCTCGCCTCCCTCCTGCGGGCATTGATTGATAGAACATATATTAAAGTGAACGAAGGCGCTTGCAAACACTATTAGTAACTAAATAAATACAATATTTTTTTACTCCATTGCTTCGAATTAACTGCTTCAATAATAACTTGTGATCTGCTTATAGATTGTATCATTTATGAGTAGCGAAAACAATTTATGAACATATTTACTCATTCATTTATGCGTCACACATAAATGAGATGTTGAATTCATAAATAAAGCACACTAAATTGTACGAATACCACATATCATGATCATTGCTTTCATCAAATATTTCAATTCGTTGAATTGCGACGTAAGTCATGTTTGCCTGGAATGCCTCGTTGGAAGCAAATAAAGCGAAATTAACTATTTTATTTGTACTAAGATTTATTTGTATTGAATAGAACGTAATTATGTGTTATCGAGATAGGAGTCATGTGTATTTATTGTCAATTTATTAAGGAAGTTTTGTTACTGTTTTGCTTTTGTCGAGAAAATGTGAGTGTAATCTTTTATTATGTGATATTACTGCCAGGAAAATGTTTCGTGACATATTTCTGTACTGAAGTACAAAATTCGATATGGAATCAAAATTAACAAACCATCGCTTAGCAACCAATGACGGGCAGGTGTTAATAACCTGTTTGCAAATTATATATTTTTTTAAAATTATTTGTTGTCGTAAATAGGACTTGTGTATTTGTAATTAAAGGAGTCAGAGAGTAAGGTATATCAAATGAAATCATTTATTGGCATGTTTAAGGCATAAGGTACATAAAAAAAGCATAGGTGGTCTTTTTTCATAACCTCAGAGAAGTGTGTAGATATTAAAAAAGAAAGTAATTCACATATTATAACACAACAGAATCAATTACACAATCAAATATAAAATTCATTAATTACATACATAAGTCAAAGTCTATGTCAACGAAAATAATGTCAAATATTTAACTAGGTAAATGTTACATGGTCATGTCAATATTAAAATAGTAAATGGAATAATAGATATAGGAACTTAAACTACAATATATCTAACCTAAAATCTGCGACATTATAATAGAATTTTTCGCTCAGCAGTTTACTTAATTTTTGTTTAAAGCTATTTACATCAGACTCCTTAATATTTCTTGGCAACTTCAATGGCGACATCATTATTATGCACTAGCAGCGCCCCGCGGTTTCACCCGCGTAAGTCCCGATCCCGATAGCCTATGCGTTAATCCAGGTCTCCAGCTATCTACATACCAAGTTTCATCGCAATCGGTTCAGTGGTTTTTGCGTGAAAGAGTAACAAACATCCATCCATCCATCCATCCATTCAAACTTTCACATTTATAATATTAGTGGGAATAGAGTAGTATTTGTTTTACATATGTGTAGGCGAAATTTAATGTATTTGTATTGTCGGTTACACAAAATCAATTAATTATGAGAGGTCGGAAAGAGACACCTTTTTCAGGTGGGCAACCCTTTTCAGTATTTCAACCAAACCATTGTGGCCATTATTCCCACCTACGTGAATGATATGGTGTATTGTTCATAACAATATTAACAATTACAGAATTTGGTGAACCATTGTTCAAACATTTCCAATTTAATTTCCTTTAATCTTACTCCCCATTTGAAATAGAACCACACTTCAGCACGTATGGGCCAGCTCGACCGGAGTGATACCACGGCCTCACAGAAAACCGACAGTGAAGCAATGATTGCATTGCTTTTCACCGAGTGAGTGAGGTTACCGGAGGCCCTAATCCATCCTCTCTCTCCCCTCCTCGCCTACTATTCCCTCCTTCAACTACTATCACCTTAAAGGCTGGCAACGCACTTGTGACTCTTGAGTTGCAGGTGCCCATGGGCGGCGGTAGTCATTTACCATCAGGTCCCCCTATACCATAATTTTTTTTTTTTTTTACTATTACCAACAGTTGCGTCGTAACCGTAAGAGTCTGGTAACATGTTGGATGGACTATAAGAAGGCCTATGAGATTCCAAATACGTGGCTTTTGAGGGTCCTAGAGTTGTAAAAAAAAAGTCATGTATAGGGTAACGTAGAACGGTACTTTCCTTTCCAGGATGTCGGCAGATGGCGGCAAAAGATGTACCAATAAAGATCGATATACCTAAGCAAAAAGAAATAAATAAAATCGATTGAGAGCATGAACGCCTTCATCAGCATGCCCTATTACTTCTATTGTCCAAGGGTACGTTGTCATCTAGAAGACACATCAGTACATGCGGTATCTACTTTCATCTTTCACAAGAGCTGCAGAGCACCGGCGCCGGCGTGCGGTCCATAGTGCCAGTGGCGTAACTATATCATCAGAGGCCCGTGGCAAATTTATCGGTCTGACTCGCACTTGGCCGTTTTTTCTTACGGATATGTTAAAATCTTGATAATTTTATTTATATATCCGTGGCTGGCGTGAATATGTTGACATGTCTAAAATTGCTATTTTCCAGGGTGGCCATTTTTAGGTTTTGAGGTTGTATGTATATGTTGAGATTTCAAGTAACGAATATGTTTTTGGTGACCGAGTGTAAGTTGATATAAGAAAATATCAATGTTCATTCACAAAATCACGTGAATCGTTAATTTGACATGAGGTTTTGTCAAGTTAGACACGTTAAAATATGAAATGTCAACATGTTTCCAAGTCGATTTCTCTAAAATTTATGTATATTTAAAACTGTAATTTTTTTTCATATGAATTTCTAATGCGTTGGAGGTATGACGCCAATAAAAAAAAAAATTGCTAGTCGACATGTCAATGTGTTCACGCCAGCCACGGATATTTACTCATGTATTTTAATATTTTATTTTAAACTTATATACAAAATAAATATTTTTTAAATACATTTAGCAGGTGTGAGTGAATTTGTAGTGCCTGTGTTCAGGGCCTATGGTGCCCGGGGGCCCCCTTTGGTCCCGGGGCCTGTGGCATTTTGCCACATTGTTACGCCACTGCATAGTGCACCAGCTGAAGTGTGACCCGTTCGGATTGTCACACGTCGAGATACTGAGTTTCCAAGTGCAAGCGATAACGGTTTCGAGTGGGTAAATTAGAGCGAGGTTGAAGGAGCAGATGATTTTACTGAAAATCACGTGGACATGTTGGTTGCAGTAATCACTTTTTTATATAAGCATTAGGAATGTTCCTGTGTCGCGGGGGTCTTCACAAACATTTAAACAATTTTTTGTAGTTCCTAATTAAGTATTTTATTGTTCGATTTTGTCACTGTGATTCTAGACTACGTTCTTACAAGTCTAAAATACTACACTTAACTAGATTTACATTAAGATCCGATCATCATAAAGATTTGCATACATGTTGTCAGTTAATACAGAAAAGTACTCTCATTGAGAAAAAACTCCCTACTGTTTTTGAGAAAAACCCGAATTGATTGACAAAGTTGACATTAAGGCGAGCAAAGCCACACCCATAAATAGTGAATAAAACGTTGCATAGCCTTAATAGTATATCAATACGGCCTAGAATTAAAATTAAAAACATATTGCTATTATCATTTCCTTTAACGCTGAAGAGAATTTCGATAACTTTTGCAGGGTAGATTAATTCAATTAGTTGGCTTTCAGTTCCAGCGATTAGCTTTTAACCAATAAATAAATTAACTCTTCAGCTTTACTATATTATAGATTCCTTGCAAACATAAGTCTCTCTTACATTTTTTAGTTCTTTTCATTCCAAGCTTCTTTTTTTGTTATTTTCTTTTCAAGCTTCTTTTTTGTTCTTCTCTTTCCTAGCTTATTTTTCTGTTATTCTTTTTATTTTAACGAAGATATCTGAATATAAATTTGCTACCTCCATGTAGATGCCAGGTGTGAAAAATACCAATGAGGTTGCTGCCGTAGGAGAGCCATGCTTCGGCACATTTGAGCCGACTGGACAAAAGTGATACCACGGCGTCACAGAAAATCGGTGTGACGCAATGCTGAGGTTACCGTAGTCTCTAACCCCCCTCCCCTCTTCTCCTACTCCCACCTGAAAGGCCGACAACGCATTTGTGACTCTTGATTTGCCGGTGTCCAGAGGAGAAGTAAGTTGCCCACAGGTCTGCTCGTTTGCCTCCTATCTCATTAAAAAAGGACATCTCAAAATACGTATAGTCACATACAAACCACAACACTTCGTTTAATTCGTCGACTGAAAATAACAAATACAATTCACTTATGGTTAATGCTTGTGGTTTGAAAGCCTTTTTATACTCGCTATAAGGCAGCAATTGGCTCAATTACGGGTATAAATTGTTTCAAATTGTAGCCCAACTGAGGAATTTGGATTTTCTGGATTCGATAAAATTTACGCTGAACTACATTACTGATACACCCGTAAATCTAATTTTATGATATGAGTCTCCACTATACTAAATGGAAAAAAAAATGTTATTTTAAGAAAAATAACATTTTTTATTAGGTATTAATTTTAACTTGATGCGTCCACGGGTTCCTGAGAAAAAGGGTCTTGACAGACAGACGGACAACAAAGTGATCCTATAAGGGTTCCTTTTTTTTTCTTTTTGAGGAACGGAACCCTAAAAAGCAATGGTCAGAGTATATTTTTTATACAATTAAGTGCATTACACGTACTAATCTATATCAGTATTAAGTGACGTCACTATTTCATCGCTGCTATTGGTCAAAGAAAGATGTCCCGATAACAGCCGACCAATGAGAAGAAACCGGCGCTCGCGTCGAAAAAGTGAGTTGCCGAAAATCAAGGCACGCGTCAGGAACTTAGTTTTTTGTGCTCCAATTTGATACTGTAATTTACAAGTACTCAAGTAATTAAGCACTCCCTTATACACATAAGTAGCGAAAACGCGAAGCCACGTCCTGTAATGCTGTCTAACATCTTCTTTCTTTATAGGATGAAGTTTCGCAGCTAACCGGCAGCTACAATAAATTGTAGCCAAAATCTGGTCCACGCGTTGGTTGTGATAGCCCTTGTGATTGTAATTGTATCTTGTAAACAAACAAACTGTTGACAACGTATTTCTTATAACATTTGAGTATTTTAATGCAGTGGCAGAAGTTGCGTTTTCAAGTCCTGCTCAGGCATATGTGAACATAGGAGCGCGTTTTATCTTTTATATTATATAACTATTTTCTAAAAATATATATCCAAGTACATATTTTCTCCATGTTCTAGAATCCTAAGTACACTAGTGTGTATTCATTTAATTAAGCATAGTTGCTTAATTGGAATATGAATAGCGCTGTGGAATATTTAACAGATTTACTAGAGAGTTTACTAGAACCTAACGGTAAAGAAAATATCCTGTAACAAAGTTAGATAAACCAAGACGAATTACTTTCATGCGGGATGGATGCTTGCACGCTTATCTTGACACGGAGCCTGTGGTCCACGAGAGATAATTCCAACCACTCTCTTAGAATATAACTCAGTGTTTAATCTGTAGCGTAAATGATGGACTACATTCTTCAAAAGGAGACACAGTGAATTTCTACTTGGATTGCGGCCTACTTCCACTCGCCCTAATGAAGGAACGTTCTCCAATTTTATTTGTGTCTATCGTCATCTTGTATACAATTCCAACCATTTTCGTTGAGGTTTATGAAATGATAAAAATATCATGTACAATTCTTACCTGAAAGATAAATGTGTTGAAAAGTTATAACAGTATTTGAAGAGGAGAAACCTTCCACACACCCTTAGTTAAAACCGTTAGTTAAATCTTACTAATGACAACAGTCAAAGGTAAACCTCAACAAATTGGAATAGACCGCGAAGGCAAAAGACATCTGCTTACTAATTGTGGTAGACTTAATGTAATCTTCCGTTGTCGTGAAGTGGTACTTCGACACGTGTTTAGCCTCTGCACGAGGCATCTTCAGAGCCCGTTTATAAACCGAGTGTTACTCCTCAATTATTATTCACGGGTGGATTTCCAACTGAAGTGTTAATAACGTTGACGGGTTGAGACGCGTTTTTATGTTTTCCACCCACAGTAGAGCTTCTTGTGACGAGTCTCTTGATACGTACCTAGGCGCTTGTTGGACCAAACGGGTCCTAGAGTGGAGACCGCGGATCAGTAAGCGGAAAATAGGACGGTCCCCACCCAGATGGACGTCAAGTCGTCGATTTAAGGAAGGTAGCAGGCGGAGAACCGAGTGTTGTGGCGAGCATTGAGAGAGGCCTATATCCAGCAGTAGACTATGATAGGCTGATTGATTAATTGAAGTACATACTTCCAACAAATTGCAAAATTGTCGACTAAAATAAATCAAAGTCTCCGCAATACAGTAATCCTCCGGTTTGCGCGACCACGCACGGCGCGAATTCGTTATAACGTGATTTTTAAAATTCGCGCTAATTTACCCCGCTTTACGCACACTACATTAATTTTACAGCCCATGGATCAAGGGACAATATCAAATTTGAAAGCATACTGCCATCGCCGCACTTTTGATTAGTTAATTCGTGAAACAGAAGGAGAAGTATAACAGTTAATGCGCGATTGGTGGAAATATTACAATATTTTGAAGGGTGTACAAAACATTCAAAACCGAATGAAGCAAAACAGACCTGTACGAATGGTGTTGAAAGTACTTTAATTATTTATTTGGCTTGTTATTTGATCATACCCCGTTATACGCGAATTTCGCTTAACGCGATTTTGTCCGGTATGCATTTCGCAAAGCGATTACTGTAATTTCTTTGAGCGACAACCCTAGAATTAATTTACGCAACCCGAATCAGAAAGTATAACTATCGTCTGGTTTGTTCTTAACCTAATTACAAGATCCAATATTGCATATTGTGTTATAGGATCTATTCGAGGTTTCTTATTGAATTTTGTTATCGGAATGAGCAGTTGTTATTACAGGACATTGGGTAGACTTGAGCCAAATAGTTCGATATCACTTAATAACTTATGTTAGAATTAGAAAGTAGAAAGATATCGATAGTTGATTTATCTAATAGAAATTAAATTTAGAGATAAAATTATCATTCGAACTGCCTACTACCTTTCGAGTTTTTTTTACACGCAATACATACATACATCCACATACCACGAAATTTATGGACATATCTTTCATAAATAATATAAAATGATATAATATAATATATAATGGGAATCAGGCCTATGGATTCAGGCACTTCCATCGCCCAACATAGGCACCTTGTTGGACGATAACACATTCCGCCTTGCCACTTGCCTTCGTTTAGGAGCTCCTTGTGTTTCTCCGCATCTTTGTCACTGTGGAGAAGCTGTCGACAGTCTCGGACACCATGGCCTTTCTTGTAGCAGAAGCGCAGGCCGTATATCTCGACATGCCAATCTTAATGACATAATCCGTCGTGCTCTTGTCACCGCCGGCGTGCCAGCCGTACGTGAACCTAGTGGTCTGGTACGAGACGATGGGAAGAGACCAGATGGTATGTCGTTACTGCCATGGAAGATGGGTAGGCCTTTGGTGTGGGACGCAACCTGCGTTGACACCCTCGCGCCATCACATCTTCCAAGTACAGCTGGTTGTGCTGGCGCTGCTGCTGCATCAGCAGAAAACCTCAAACGGCGTAAATACAATAATTTTGTTGGTAACTATGTTTTTGAGCCGTTTGGGGTCGAAACGCTTGGGTCATGGGGTCCGAGTGCTCGTTCCGTTTATAAGGAATTGGCTAAGCGACTGATCGACACTTCTCGTGACCAGAAGGCGGGCCTTTTTCTTGCACAGAGAATTAGCATTGCCATTCAACGTGGCAATGCTGCCAGCCTTCTGGGAACACTGCCAGTAGGCGACGATGTGGAGGAATTTTATGACGCATGCATGTAAATAGCCCATATACAGTTCTTTTTCTTTTTTTATTAGTTTTAATGTGTAAGTTGTATATAATTAAAATTTATAATATAAAATGAAATACTATACTAAATTATACATACACTTAAGAAATTCGTTTATGTATGCAAATAGAAAAAAAATGGAATATGGGTTGACTTGTACTGCCATTAGTTATAATAATACGAAGAGCCTCGACCAACACCTTCAGAGGCTCACGTTAGGCAGCTGGATTAAGGGTCTTATGCATAAGGTCCGTCTTGATACGGCACGTATTGTGAGGAGGTTTCTGTCTCTGGAACCCTAACCACCGGTAGCTTGGTCCCTGTACCCGATACCGGTGGGACACTATTTTTTGTATTTTTAAATATATTTTTTGTATATTAAAATGTATTTAAAAATGTAATTTATATGTATATTTAAGTGAATAAAGAAAATAATAATAACTGAACACATTTCACACACGGCCGTCTGATCCCAAACTAAGCAGAGCTTGTACTATGGTAACCAGACTGCTGATAAACATACTTATATATTTCTAAATATGTACATATTAAAGATAAATTACACCCAGACACAGAACAAATAATCGTGCTCCTCACACAAATATTTGTCCTAGGTGGGAATCGAACCCATGACCTCTAGCTCAGCAGCCAGAATCACTAACCACTAGATCAACAGGCCAGTCTTCCAAAATACTGAATCCAAAAAGTCTGCATATATATCTTACTGGCTGACCCGCACAACTTCGTCTGCGTTTATAAATTTTCCCAGTTTTTGCAACATTTTTCATTGATGCTGCGCTCCTATTAGGCGTAGCGTGATGTTATATAGACTATAGTCTTCCTCGATAAATGGGCTATCCAACACTAAAAGAATTTTTCAATTCCAACCAGTAGTTCCTGAGATTAGCGCGTTCAACCAAACAAACAAACTATTCAGCTATATAACATTAGTATAGATATGTAAAACATTCATGCGTCTACATCGGCCCAGGCTCATACCCTCTTATATATTAGATTTTTTCAGAAAGAAGCAAGTGACATCTGATCACCATAAACCCGAAATTCGTATGTAAAATGTAAGAAATATCGCGAAAAATGTCACTAACTGCTCCTGCTGTAAATATTTTGTCGCTGGCATACCTCTCCAATACGGCTTTTACGTTAACACCTTGCTAAGCAAGTGGTGTAAGTCTGCTTGCTATGTTTTGTTGTTTCATCTCGTTAATATATTATGTGTAACAATAAAAATGAAATATTATTCGTTGATAAGCGCATCATTTGAGAGTGAGTGGACTTATTTAGCTATTTTTTATATTATCGCTACACGAATAACGTTACTAAAAGATAAATTTTAAAGAACGACAAGAGTGACAGCGTTATGTGCCAAATGCGTCAGCCAATAGATAATCCCATCAACCATAAAACAGTCTCCACTGCGAAATAAGAGAAAGAAATAAGGAAAAAAGAAGTTTCTCCCGCATTAGGAATTACTCCTGTGTCGCGGGGACTTTACAAACATACAAACAACGGACACAAAGAACACAAAGACTTGGGTGGGAATCGAACCCACGACCTATGGCATAGCAGTCAGGGTCACTAACCACTAGGCCAGCAGGCCAGTCAAAGTAAAATAAAGCATTTCATCGGTCACATAGTGCGCAAGGCATAATTGTGATAAAAGAAATGAAGTATTAAAAAAACAATTTGATTAAAATTTTATTTCATTCAAATAATTTATTTCTATAAATATATAAAATATTCTCTGTGTGGGAATTTGTGAGAATGTTGTGCGAAATTCGATAGGCTAAATGATAATTTTGATTTAAAGATATGAATACAGCCAGGCTAAGCCTGCTTTCATTTCTCAAAATCAAAATCATTTATTTTAATTGAACCAATTATGGGTATTTTTTAATTGTCAGGAGTAGTAGTCAGTCAGACTAAATCAGTCGTGAAGCTAGTTACCTGTTCCAAAAGAACAGGTAAGAAACTCCGAGGGTCTGTTTCAGTTCCTCAATTTGACCATTGATTCCAGAACTCGTTTGGCTTTATCATTCACTTTCTGTAACGCACTTGTGACGCTTGAGTTGCAGGTGTCCATGGGCGGCGGTAGTCCCTTACCAGTACGTGACCCATCTGCTCGTTTGCCCCCTATACCATAAAATACCTTATTTTGGCACCCATTCAATAACTCACAGTTACATGTCAATTACGTACGATCTTTTTTATTTTATGCAGTTCTTTAAAAGGTTACATTTTTTACATTAAACATAACAGTAAAATAATTTATAAACTGCCTTTTCTTTACATGTCCTTCGTTACTAATTAAAAATCTCTTGATATTCTCTGAATTAAAAATTTTGTTCCATAATGTCTATGAAAGACTTATTCAGGACGCAATAATTAATTATTGAATATCCCCATTTTCAATAATAAATTTTTGCGTCCTTTAAATTGCGTCCATTACAGACCTGAAGCTTTTCATAGGATATGAATAGGGGTATTAATATCAGAAGATAATAAGAAGCTCTTGTTCTTATCAATCTCATCACTAATTACTTTAATATTTACTAATATATATATTTTTTATTTTTTTATTCTTATTAATTGTTAGTTAGTAATCTTAGTTACTATGGGAGAGCCATGCTTCAGCGCGTATGGGCCGACTCGACCAGAATGATAACACGGCCGAAAAACCGGCAGTGAAACCATGTTGCAAACACAACGTTTCGCCGAGTGAGTGAGGTTACCCTAGCCAAGCCCTAATCCTTCCCTCTCGCCCTCTTCCCCCCTTCTCCCCTCTTCCCTCCCTTCCCAAACTCCTACCTTAAAAGCCGGCAACACACTTGTAAACCTTGGCTTGCAGGTGACCTGTATGCTCGTTTGCCCCCTATCACTATTCCTAGCAATAGCGAGTTCGAATTACAGGTATTATAGGACCCTGACCTTCACGGGCTATTACTTACCCAAAATAGAGAAAGGGCAACGGATCTGCGACTCTTGAGTTGCAGGTGTCCATGGGCGGCGGTAGTCATTAACCGTCTTCAAAAAAGAAGGAGGTTCTCAATTTGATTTTTTTTATGTTTATTACCTCAGAACTTTCGACTGGGTGAACCGATTTTGATGATTCTTTTTTTATTTCAAAGTTGGTGCTTCCCGTGTGATCCTATTTCATTTCATCATCATTTGGTCCAGTTCTGACAATGGCATCCATGAGAAAACCATATATAAGTCTTTTATGGAATAGTTTTTTTTGTTGAAGTCGGTTTTTTTTAAAGAATTATTTAACATCAGTTGACCGTTTGCCCACTATACCATAAAAAAAAAAATATCGTATCGCGTAAGTAATGGACGCCCTCTAATACTTTTCGAAGTTTTACAGGTGAGTTTTGAGTTTTCCTTTTAAGTTTATTTTAAGTATAATTATTTATTTTAAGCACGTAGGGCGAGATAAAGTTCTTCGAACGTTTCTTTGCCTAGCCTAAAGTAATCTTTTTCCTTGATATGCTCCAAGCGCCGGTGTAACTTATTTCTTCTTTGGCGTGTGCTCTTAACTTCCTCGTTATGAGAAGACCACAAAAGTTTCAACGAGTACATTTTACAGAAATTGGAACGATATATCACTACGTCAATTACCAGCTGATTGTTAAAATCACTTTTTGTTTCGTTTTGTACAGGGTGTTGACGTTCACTCTATAACGAGCGCTTTACACTGAAAGCGTTTGTGAAAAATGTCTCTTAGCTAGATTTATATAATGGTTTGTCGTTCGACGTTTACTTTTCGTTTGTTGTAGTAGAAGCTTGTTTACAATTTCAAAGTTCTTTACGCTCCGTCACGATATTATATATAGCGATATTTCTTTAGCTTATGTCAATCCTATACATTTACTTTTCTATTATACTGTCGTCATGGAAAAGTATCTGGGGATCGAGCTTCGCTTGGTAGCTTTTTGTAAAATCGTAATTTTTTTTTTCATATTTTTTGGGACGAAGTTCCTTATGGCGTTGCGGAGGGGTACCCTAGCGGGCAAAAATACGTACCGTCCGCAACGTAAGATTTTTATGTATAGTCTATGTATGATGGCTATACAGTGTCTAATGTATAAGTCTACGTTATGACTGTTATTATTATTATTATTTTAAATTTTTATAAATCATCGTAAATAAAATAAAGGTGTTAAGATAATTTTGTAAAGTAGTTTTTTGATTTTTATCGATAAAAAAATCATAATAAAAAATGTATACCCGAATAATTATTTTCTTTATACCTCGAATAGAACTTAAAATTAATATTTTTATAATAAGGAACTTCGTTCCTATCTGGTGTCCCACGACACCACACAGTTTTTTCTTTTTAAAATTTTACATCAAATACAACTACGCAGTTGAACTTAAAATGCAAAACTGTATGTGTATACAAAATTTCATCAAAACCGTTAGAGCCGTTTCCGAGATACCCGAAATATAAATAAACACATAAATAAATATATACATACAAGAATTGCTCCTTTAAAGTAATAAGATAAAGAGCCATTTGCCTAAGCCTGCAGGTCGATAAACAGCATAAACATCACATACTGTCAAGTAACTGATTGGCTGAAACAATCTGCTGTGAACTGAAAACGCAAAGTCCACTTAATGCACTTAATCCCACTAATATTATAAATGTGAAAATTTGGATGGATAGATGGATGGATGGATGGATGGATGGATGAATGAATGGATGTATGTTTGTTACTCTTTCACGCAAAAACCACAAAACCGATTGCGATGACCTGGATTAACGCATAGGCTACTTTTTATCCCTATGTTCCCACGAGATCGGGACTTACGCGGGTCAAACCGCGGGGCGCTGCTAGTCAAATTATATTTTTACTTTTTTCACTTAGTCAAAAACGTATGCTATCAAAACGAATAAAATTGTCGTATTCCATTTTCCCATTGGAGGGTAGAATGTATTCACTCCATATATTTTATGATCAGCTTACCCAGGATCGACAGTTGATGTAACTCGTATATTACATAGTGGGCTGTATTTTACTACCTTTTGCACTTACGTCCTACGTTAGCTAATGAGAAACTAAGTTAGAATAAACTGTGTTACTTTTATGGGACTTAAATCAGCATCCCTTGAAGTCATGTTTTATTATATTGCATCGAAATTGAGTGGAATTTAATAGTGTTATTTGTTTTTTTTTATGGTACAGGGAGCAAACGAGCAGACGGGTCACCTGATGGTAACTGAACTGCAACTGAAGAGTCACAAGTACCATGCCGGCCTTTAAAGTGGGAGTAGAGGAAGGGGGGAATAAAGGCCGAGGAAGGGAGAGAGGAAGAGGGAAGGGTTAAGGCCTCCGGTAACCTCACTCACTCGGCGAAAGCAATGCAAACATTACTTCACTGCCGGATTTCTGTGAGGTCGTGGTATCACTCCGGTCGAGCCGGCCCATACATGCCGAAGCATGGCTCTCCCCCTGTAAATCATGATGATAAGATTACACGCTTGCCAAGTCTGAGGAAGCGTCTACAACCTTCAAGACTGTACGGTGCTAAGCTCGCATTTTGAAGTCATTTACATGCACGTGAAGGCCTCAGTGCGCTCCGAACAGGCAAACATGGCGGATACTGGTCTTGTTTCAACTCTTGCGTTTGGTTAATCATACTTTTTTTTGGGTTCCTTCGTTAACAAGGAACCCTATAGTTTCCCCATGTCCGTCCGTCTGTCCGCGGCTTACTTCGGGGAATCTCGGTACCTACATACACATACACCTACACATATTATTTATTGGGCCAACAAATTTGAAAAATATAATAATAGTGTTTATTTCAGATATGATCCATATTCAATAAAATTAGATATAAAATATTAGACAGAGTGTACAAGAAGAAAATAATAGAATACAATTAGTGCAGCATAGAAAAATATCATTACAAGTATTTTCATATTTTTTGTGTCAATAATCATATTTTATTTCAAATCCATAACATATTTCGTCCACAAAATAAAAGAAAATGTCCAATAATGTCAGTCCTATCCGGTAATAATACGAATCCACTTATACTGTATCGGACTGCCTGACCTAGGGGCATCATTTATAAAATATAATAATAAATATATAAAATAATATAAAAATAAAATCACAGCGTTTTTTTAGGGTACAGGACCTCCCTAACACGTTAACTAAGGATACATTTTTTTCTTGTCTATTCCATGGCGTGGGTATCGTTGGATAGGTCGTTCAAAAATATTTTAATTGGGTGAAAAATAGAGTCAAATGCGCTGCGCGCTGCCATCTAAATAGTTGGTTTTGGTGCTGTGAAAAAAGCACGGCAGTAGTTATACATTACGAATCCAAAAGGAAAATTATCACAGCTAGGCAGGCTTAACAAGTTATCGAGTAATAGTCGATGAACTTACTAAAAAGTATTAGTACTTGGAGAACTGTGGGAGAGCCATGCTTCGGCACGTATGGGCCGGCTCGACCGGAGTGATACCACGACCTCACAGAAAACAGGCAGTTAAGCAATGCTTGTATTGTATTTCGCCAAATGAATGAGGTTACCGGGGGCCCCAACCCCTTCCTCTCGCCCTCTTTCCGTCTTCCCTCACTTCTCCTTCCACTTAAAGGCCGGCAACGCACTTGTGACTCTTAAGTTGCAAGTGCCCATGGGCGATGGTAGTCATTTACCATTAGGAGACCCGTCTGCTCGTTTGCCCCCTATTCCATAAAAAAAGAGGAAAATTTCGTACAAACTCCATTGAGAATTACTTAGATTAAGCCCGAAAGAAAAGATGAATGTATAAGCATTGAAATGACGAATAAAAGATTAGAATGAAAAAATCCCACTAATATTATAAATGTGAAAGTTTGGTAGGATAAATGTTTGTTACTCTTTCCCGCAAAAACCACTTAACCGATTGCAAGGAAACTTGGTATGTAGGTAGCTGGAGACCTGGTTTAACGCATAGGCTACTTTTTATCCCGATATTCCCACGGCATCGTGACTTACGCGGGTGAAACCGCGGAGCGTAAAAAAGGCAGTAAATATTAGATAGATAGAAAAATCAAATCATAACACCTTATTATTATGGTTCGTTCTGGTAATATGCCAATTCCAGAAAGAGTATAGTTTCGTTAGACCAGAAAGTCATTTTGAGATCGAAAATATGCAGAGCACAACATTCGTCCGCGTCCATCCAACGCTAAATCTACTACAGAAGCGTGTAAATACATAGCAAGCGTTTGTCACAAATGACTGACCGACTGGACAGGCAACAAACAACCCCCATTCACACGCTTTTACTTGTGAACGCTTGCTGAGATTTGGCAAACGTGTAAACTTACCATGAAGTAAGCGTTAAACGGTGTGGGAATTACATGAGACGATGTCCATTGAAATTTTAAGTCGTCGGCGTAGAAAAAGTTATGTTGTGTTCTATTTATAATTATGTTACAATACGCACATTGGACGTTGACCAGTTTGAATACAGTGGCGAGGAGTTTCCTTACAGTCCTTTTTGTACTTAAATTTGACTGGCATTTACTTTCTTAGTAACCAGTGGCATGCGCAACCGTCCGGACCAACCAACTTCAATGCGGTTTATTTTGAATGCGTGGGTGAACCATTTAGCAGTCCACCAATAATAAAAAAGTGGTCAATTTGTTTATGCCAATAAGTTATTAAACACGCAAACGTTGCGATGTATTTATTCGGCACAAATCAAACATGAAAACAAAACATGGTATTAAAGACAAATTATGAAAATAGAAAATTATTATGAGACCTATTATTAAACAAATTTTTCAACTGTTGTTTCAAACAATGGACTTTTCAAAGCGAAAGATTTTCAACTTCACATGTTCAGTGGCTTTGCAACTGTCCACACAAGAGGTTTATGTTTATAGCAAAAGTTTTATACGTGACTCCGGCTGAACTGGTACAGGCATGCAATAACATTCCACGAACACTGCAAAATCTAATACACTGTATGTCGTAAAACATTTTGTGTTCAGTTATAGAGAATTAGAGACAGAAATAAAGTCGGTTAAAGGCACCTTTTCTCTTATTAGAGTGGTGTTATCGTTACACTATAGAGCTTCAATATAGCTAGTGTTCGAACCCACCAACTCACTGCTCGAAGTTTGACCATTATTATTATTAATTTGAAAAAAAAAACGATTGAAATTCTTATTGTAGACTAAAGCTCGTCAATAGCTACTAAATATGAAAAATAGGCAGTCGTGGGACTGCCGACAGAAGTGAAAACTTAAACGAAACGACGAACTTAAAACTTCACATTAGCTTGTTGGTGACATTAATTAGTAAGCAGCTGACAGAACTCAATGTTTAGATTAGCGTCCTCTAGTGGATCTATATATGTATTATTAGCGCGACGGTCACGAGTTCAGTGCTATTTCCCCATACCAAAAGTACACAAACGTGCCTAAAGAACTGACCGTTAAGCGTTGGTAGTGCACTACCGATGTGACCCCACTCTTAACATAAGCGTTTAGCTTAGCTGGAGGGGTTAACAAGAAGACTAGTAATAAAAAAAATAACGATAACTTGTTGCCATTTTTCAGGTAGTAACATAATCCCTTTGCTGTAGAAATCGTAGGATTTTTGATCAAAAAACTGTAACAAGTAGTTTTGACAGTCCTCTCTTGACATGAATCTTAACCTAACACTACCCAAAGAATTCTGAAGAGATCCAAAAAGGTAACAATCTGAGGGTGCAAGGTCAGGACTATATGGTGGATGCATTAACACTGGTCAACAAAGCTCAATTTTTGCTGAGTGGCCAAAGATGTGTGTGGTCTGGTGTTATCACTATGAAAGACCACTCCTTTTCTGTTGATCAATTCCAGACATTGCGTGAGTTTCATATTAGTTGTTGGTAGTAGAGATCCGAATCGATGGTTTTGCTCATTCATCAATATCAATACAATACACACAGCATTACCTTATTGTGTGTTAAACCGAGTTTCGCTACAGCCTGTGGAGCTTGACTACCCTTTGACCATGATCTTTTTCGCACGTTCTTGTCGTAGGTGATCCACTTTTCATTATCAGTGATACATTTTTTCAAAAAGGTTCGATTTCATTACGTTTCAATAGAGAATCGCAAATGAGTACACGATTCATTAGGTTTCTTTCAGTGAGCTCGAGTGACACCCAAATATTGAGCTTTTTTGTATAGCCAGCCTTTTAAATCGTTGGTCGTCGTTCTCTATTCATACGAGAACAGATTTAACACACAGTTTGTATTTGAACAGTGAGGCAGCAGCTAGATTGCTGTATTAACGCAGTACTTGTGCATTTGATGTTACACGATCAAAACTGTCACCTCACAGTTAGTGTGCAGTTGGCGTACTAATTCGATTGGCTCAGAACGCAGAGCCGGTTTGAAATTTCAAAGCATCATTGCACTCTCAGGAAATGAAAGTAGTTATAAGATGAATAATAATGATAGTTTAGTAAAGGAAAAACACACGCTTTAATGGCGAATCCAATTTGTGGAGGAAAGGGTGTTATGTCCCTCCAACACTAAGGGTTTCAGGTCCAAACCCATCGCCTTTTGGGTCCGGCATCTGGAGCTTCAATAACGTCGGGGTCTCCATTATGGAGGGACGAGTGTCATGTCCCTCCAACACAAAGGGAGGATCCTCCAATCAGGCTAGGTGAACATGCTGTATATATCTGATGTATGTATCATGTTGTGTATACACTAATCGGAGCGAGAACTCTCATAGCGCGATGCAGGATTAGTAGTTACTTCGTAGCTCAGCTCGTCTTCGCTACATGATGTCGGAGTATGTTTTTGCTGTATGTGGAAGTCGCCACAAATTTAAAAGTAAGACAGAGGTCCACTATCCACCTCCTGGCTTCATCATCAGACCACTTCTTCTTCTAGTAAGTACCTAAATATAGCGGGGATGTTGACACGGGGACGTACGGGAATCGACGCCATTCAACCGGGAAGTGACTCCACCAGTTGCCAAAGTTTGAGTCTGAAGATAGATAACTTAAAAAGCGAGTCCGGATGTCTTCATAAAAGCTGTTCCCGGATCCCTCCTATTTAAGGCGCAATATGGCACACTGTGTGGTTTTAGTCGGTTCAATGCCGACACACCACACCACACGGGTGACGGCCCGAAGGGGTTTCCACATGCATAAAAAAAAAAATATTAAAGCGAGTGTTTTTGTTGGTGCTCCCGTTAGTAAAAGTCGGTGGATACGCCCATGAGTAACCACTTACCATATGGCCGTGTCCTTGTTTGCCTTCGTAGTTATATAAGAATAGGCGGGTGGGCTCACAATTTTTTTTCGATTTCTCTTACAAATTGGCGAATGTCATCTTATTTTATACGTCACGGGGTTTATGATACAAATATATCGGACTCCAATATTATATTGGAGTTTTACGATTTACAAAGAAACAAGAATAAATCACCTTTCATTTCGATTGAATTGCCAACACATATTTTGTAGTATTCAACCGGATATACTGGATCCGCGTCCTTTGAATGTCATTTCCGGTGCGCCGGAACCGGATATATGACTTCTATTTTCGAATAACTGAGTTTGTGTTCAACGTTGACAGTTTCCTACCGTGTTACCACCATTCTGAAATGTAGTTTGACGAATGATTTAGCCGAAAAGCGGTAAAGAAAATGTGAGTAAGCAACTTACTATATGCTACGAAATTCCACTAATAACTAAAACTAAACTAATAAAAATAAATGTGAAAGTTTGGATGGATTGATGGATGAATGCATGTTTGTTACCGTTCTCTTTACATTTAAAGCTCACTTTGGTACTTATTAGATTTTAGTTAGAATTGGACATTTTTGGCCCGCTCCGATTACAAAAATATTAAACCTGGCCCTCCATAAGATTATGTAGGACACGCCTGAACTAGCCTAATGAGCTGTTACCTGGTCTAGACTTACAACATTTGAAGTAATAAAGAAGAAAATGTTGGAACAAGTTCAAGTCGCAGGGGCAAAAACGAAATTTTGGATGGATGGATTAATGGATGGATGGATGGATGCTTTACTCTTTCACGCAAAAACCACTGAACCGATTGCGATGAAACTTGGTATGTAGATAGCTGGAGATCTGGATTAACGCATAGGTTACTTTTATCTCGATATTCCCATTGGATCGGGACTTACGCGGGTGAAACCGCAGGGCGCTGCTAGTGTTATATATTTTATAGGAGACGTCGTCAGACGATACACTACGCTAGTAACAGGAAGTTGGCTTCATTGTAGAAATGTAAAAAAATGCTGATGAAGATCGATTACCGAATCGGGGCTGTTCCTCTCGGAGTTTCAAAATCACGGTTCAAATGCATCTAAAATGCTATATTAAATTACTCACTCAATGAGAGGACTATCAAAAAATTTAACATAACTTTTCTACAAGTTCGTTTGATTATAAAGACGTTGTTCCGTAATTTGACGCTAGTTCAGCTTTCCTATTGTTTTAAGTCTCTTAACGTATCTTTTTAACAAAATTAAGCAAAATAACCTCTAATTTTGTTCACATATGATTCATGAACTTGTCAGTGTTGGTACAAAAAGTGTCATGTGAATCAAATGTGATTCATCGGACAGGGAACCTGTTAATGTATCTTATTGTGATATGTATATCGTGAGATGTATCTTATTGTGTCTTATTATGATATTGCACAATTTTATTACAATAATCTCACTTTAATAGTATATTTTCCGCACACATTATTATCAACCACATCACATAGTGTAGAAAGAAAAATTTGTTTTGTATTTTTTAGTTCATGAGATTAAAATGTTACAAGATGTTACGTCAAAACAGCGTTAGAGATTTATTTTGGCTTTAAAGAGCGTTTTCACAAAGTCGACGGGACATTCGGTATTCGTAATGGTCTCTTAAGTATTTATTATAAAATATAGCCACTGTATCTTGACATTATAAGCCTTAAAACGGAACACTTGGCCCGGTTTACAACTTGAGGTGGTACAAGGGGTGAACGGTCAAGGGTATTTTTTTAATAAACTTTTTAACATTGTGAGTTTCTCACTCGGCTTGAAGAGAACGTTGCTGAAGAGTCTTTCTTAACTTAACACCTAACTACCTTTTTTTTAAAGTTAACACCTACTGCATCGTGTTTTGACTTCTAAAATTATAAGAAACTAGCAACCCACCCCGGCTACGAACGGGTAGCAAAGCTTATATTGATTTTTTCCGACATCTTCAGCAATCATTATCATATTTCAGCCATTTTACACAAAACCTTAATTAATAATACACCTAAACTTTCCTTATGAATAATTCCTTCTATTGGTGAAAACCGTATGAAAATCCGTTCGGTAGTTATTTAGTGAATCGGTAAACTAACAACGACAGACAGACAGACAGACGCGGCGGGGGACTATGTTTTATAATTTGTAGTGACAGTGACAGAAAAGAAAAACGACCTTTTTACTTTGTTTATCCCAAAGTCACTACTATCTAGGTATATATTCAAACTAGCAGCGCTCCACGGTTTCACCCGCGTAAGTCCTGATCCCGTGGGAATATCGGGATAAAAAGTAGCCTATATGTTAATCCAGGTCTCCAGCTATGTACATACCAAATTTCATCACAACCGGTTCAGTAGTTTTGGCGTGAAAGAGTAACAAACATCCATCCATCCATCCATCTAAACTTTCATATTTATAATATTAGTGGGATAGTGGGATTACAGAAGTACGATTAGTGAATATACGTCCCTGATGAACAACTTCCTTGAATTCTATTACCATCACAGTGAGCTGCACTGCTGAAGTGCTGAGCAATATTGTATATGTCGCAGTAAAACTCCTAACCAGTCAAAATTTCTTTTAATTAACAAACTCAGTCAAAAGTATTTTTGCCTGAAATGAAAGTCAAATGTAAGTAAATTAAGTTTTGGTTAGGTTAGATATTTTTATTTACATTCTAATCAGTTAAAAGTTTCCAGTTTTTTCAGCTAAAAGTAATTTTGATCGATTAAGAGTTTTTACTGTCACATCACTACATTTTACAAAACAAAGTCCTCCGCCACGTCTGTCTGTCTGTTCGCGATAAACTGAAAAACTACTGAACGGATTTTCATGCGGTTTTCACTAATAAACAGAGTGATTCATGAGGAAGGTTTAGGTGTATAATTTGTTAAGATTTTGTGTAAATTGATTGAAATATGTTGATGATTGTTGAAGATGTCTCTGCTTCTCGTGCGAAGCGGGTTGCTAGTAATATATGTATATTATATAAAAACTTATACAATGTTATGATGCTACTGGTGTGTGTTATATATGAGTGTTACAGAAAGGTGCAGTAATAGTCTTCTGTTCTACTGCTCGGCTCCCTTCAATAAGTATGGTTGATCTGTAAGGTGGGTGACACGTGCGTCCTTCACTGGTTAGGTTGAGTAGGGACAGTTGTTATGTTTCTTCAACAGAAAGGAAGGATCTTCCGACTAGGCGAGGGGATCATGCCTGACGTACCACGGCCCAACAGTTGACGTTAAATTAGCGTGAGAACTTTCTTAAGGATCAATAGTAAATACGTGGTTTGGGCGGTCGTCGTCGGTGGGGTAAAGTTCGTTTTTATTTAAAAACGGTTCTAAGATTTCGATATCTAGGCACAGAGGTTCTGGAGATCACCCTTCACTTCTCAACATCAACCGTAGGGCCGCGGTCCAACAGGTATGAGCGGCATGAGCTGGTCGAAGGCTCTTGGATTGCCATAACAACAGTTTCTACACAAGTATATCGTGTCAGACATATAATAGATTGTTCAACCCAAAAAGTCTAGTCAAAGCTATTTAAAAACATATTTATTCTATACAAGAAACATTTTTCAATAGATTCCATTGTCATTAACATAACACGGTAGCTAAAACCATGTGGTCTGAAAACCGCTGTTCGCTTACAACAAGTTTTCCATTTCAAACCAGCAAAACAGTTAAGAATATATCCGGGATCGTTTCCACTAAGGAAAACAGTAGTTTTGTGACAAAAATAACCTATTTATTTATTCATTCTGTGGGCTTTGAGTTAAAGTTTTCACTAAAAATATTTCTTCAGTCTTGTAACTTCGTTCTTGTAATTCCCAACTCTGCCTTTGTGATTAAAGAGTCTTTTTATCAGATTGTTATGTAAATGATTAATTCTGGGGCGTTCAGATAAAATAGTTGTATTTTTTGGTCCATATAAGGCCAGTTTAGTTTACTATACACCATTAAATGAGAATATAGGCTCGTCCCCTGTTTTGTGAGACAAAAAAAAAGTTGGAGAAATATGGGTGTGTAATATCTGCTTACTCTTTTTCAAATAAAATAGCGTGAGTGTTTAAAATAAATATTTATACTTTCTACTTCTCTGTTTGAAATTTTCAACCAAGAGAATTATTAGCTTACGAAATCTTAGCTACGCGTTTGAACAGAGATATTCAGTCTGTCGTTCGGTCGGTTTTTAATATGATCTGGGTTTAAGTATTTTTTTTAATATAATGGTATTTTTCTTTACGAGGAGGTGGGGCATAGCAGGTGCACGAATGAGAACGAGGAATTACCTCCAATTTTCAAAGGCCCGCAGCTAACGACCTTTATTTATTAGTGACGTATTTCATTTGCTGGTAGCTGCAAGTACACCTCTTGTAGCACCAACATTTTATTAGTGAGGTCCTACACACTCTTCCCGTCTGAAATAGTAAGTTCTATGGTTTTTGGCGAATGGAGATCTGTGACTGTGTTGACTGATCGGAAAGAATCAAAAATCGGCGAACCCGTCCGTCCTCTCGTTTCTTTATTGTAGCTCTTGGCTAATCAGAAGGACACAGCGTGACCTCAAAATGACTGTGGTCTTAATCCAGCCTTCGTTAGTAATAGTAAAACAAATGAATAAATTTGTTTGTAATCTGAGCTGTTGGAACCCTGCGGTAGCGTAGTAGCTAAGACTTGCGATGGAATGCGGGTTCGAACCCCAATTAATACACTACCCTCTGCTGACACAAGTATTTAGCTTAGTTAGGAGGGTGAGTCTTAACAAGAATATTAGTAATGCCTAAAACATGATACAAGTTATCTTTAAAAAAAAACTGTCAGTCGGAGGACTGCACGTCAGAAGTGAAAATATAACTTCACACTGTTTATGCATATATACACACACACACGCACGCACGCAAGCACGCACGCAGGCACCCACGCATGCACACACACACACACACACACACACACACATCTGTTGTCTAAATTTTTCACTTCAAAAACGCACTCCGTTCCTAAAGTACCACACACTAACTTCACAACTGCTTTGCATGCATACTTTAACCAGTTTGTAATTGAGACGGTAGTGAACTGGGCTAAAATCTGCCGTTAGTATGCCTACCAACATACATTCGTTCAGTAGTCGTGACTCCTGATATCCGGCGCAAGTGAAAAGCGGGTTTCAATATGTTGTTACGGTCCTCTGAAATATTTCTATTAATAATCTATGCTTCGGCACGTATGGACCAGCTCGACCGGATTGATACCAGGTTCTCACAGAAAACCGGCATTGAAGCAATGATTGCATTGCTTCACGCCGAGTGAGTGCGGTTATCGGAGGCCCTAACCCATCCTTCTCCCCCTCTTCCTCTACTCCTACTTTAAAGGCCGGTAACGCACTTGCGACTCTTGAATTGCAGGTGCCCATGGGCGGCAGTAGTCATTTACCATCAGGTACGTCTTTTCGTTTGCCCCCTAAACCATAAAAAGAAATGATATTACTAACTGATTAGTAAAAATAACTAGTATGAAATCAGCTGCTCATCGCTATCAAAGAACAGAAGTCTTTATAGGTATAGGAGTCCAATGTACTTGCCGATGTATCAGCCATCACACTACCTAATGCCACACCCATTATACATAAAATACATTCCAATCGTATATAATACAATTTTTAGAAAAATACTAAAATTTAATTTATTTTAGTAATTATTATCATGTTACGAAATGCAGTTTATTTCATTACAAAGATGTTTTACTTGAGTTCAGTAAGCAAAGTTTAGTGGTATTATCTTTTTCAGAGTAATACCATTTTAAATACGCACCATTAAAGTTGACAGAGTTGACAAGATTAATCAGCTGCAAGCGACAATACGCCATCGTAAAGTACCCCCTTTCAAATTTGCAAATATTAAAATAGGTATATAAAATAAAATAGTCAAAACAGCAGTGACCAAAGCCTGCAATGGATTCTATTATAGGCTCACCCCTGACCACACTAGGAAACAACGGAACAAAATGGTTTCTTTTACCAAACCCTTACTTTTGACAAAAAAAAAACGGATTTTCCGAAGGAGTAGTGTCTGTGTAGCCATAGCTATTTATCACACAAGGTCATACATTTTTTTATGTGTTTATATCGCTTTCTGAAATGTCTATGAAAGGTTACCTTTAATATAAAGTGCTGAACTCTATTTCAAATAGTAGCCTCCTCCATACTTGTTATAACAGGATAGATAGAATATTTTACTATAGTGCAGAAATTCTTATAAAAAACCATCAAGACGTGAACTTTAAAGTGTTTATCTTAGTGTTAAAATAGCCTATTTCGAACACATGCTACCGAACTAACTATATTTATCTCCATATTCTTCTACTCCACATTTTGCATGCATTTCATGCAGAAGTTTTCTTCACTATCACAAAGCTTATTACTCGCACCAAACTGCATCGTACGTGCTGGTTTGCTCTGAAAAATAAAAATGGCGTTCACAAACACGTGATGGCAAACAGTTGAAAACTGAAACTTTTCCTTTAAAGAAACCTCTTCTGTATTCCTGTAGTATAATAGATTTAAATTCGAGCTGCTTCCGATAGCAAAAAGAATTCTAAATACGTGGGAAGTTGTTTTACATTGATACGGCCATGTTTTTAAATGTGATTCTATAATATAATAAACTATTTTTAATAAGGAATACTACAGCTACTAAGTGTTTCTATCAAAATAGTAATAAAACAAGTAACTCATTAAAAACTAAACACAACTGCCCTGCCAAGAAATGAATTACGCGCCATACAGCCACCTATTGTTTTTTTTATAATTTATGGCCAGTGTGGATGGGATGATGTAAGGATTCTAACGATACCGACGACATGGTCAATATTTAATTTAATTAAAATGAAAACGTAGTAACATTAATTTAATTATTCAACAGATTATAATGTACGTTTAACTGGTACATTGAAGTATTTTTTATGACATTATCACCTGAACAAAGATTGCTTTTTGATTTTAAACGCTCTCGTTGTAGCAAAATGATAATACACACTGTAAGTTACATTTTTGAGCTATATTAAATAATAATTTAAACCTAAATAAATTAATATGAATATACAGACCTTACGTGGTCTTGCTACACCATTAAATTTCATCGCGCGTCAGTATAAGCGAGTGGCACGAGACATTAGTTTCTTACCGGTGGAGAGCCCTTAGCGCCCATCGAAAGCCCGTGTAAGGTTGTCGACGCCACCTGCGGCCAACAGTCATAAATCATACAAAAAAAAAAAAAAACAGCAGCTACGAAAGGTCATATGCTAGAAATACTACAATTGAGTTATTTTTTTAAGAAATCCTATCTGTGACGGGAGACGAAAGACATAATATGATATTATTTTATGTCTAATTGACATTTTAGCACAAATTATATCATGCACTATTTTCAATGTAAGTGGAGGCAAGATATCATAAATTAGTATTAAGCTCAGTCCAGACATATTTAGGTATACCTACCTCGGCATTTATTTCATCATTCCACATAAATAACTGAGCAATCATTGAAGAGACCCACAACTTCTCAGCAGAATAACGCAAACCTTGACATAAGGCAGACTTTTTGGTGAGATAAATCATTATTCTAGTAGTATTTAAACGCCGTCTTTTTCAGGGTAGAGGTATGTCCCAAGCACCATGGCTTTAATTTGAGAAGAAATCTTGTATCCCTATCTCCTGTAAATTTATAATTCAATTTACACTAGGTGTATAAATTAAAATTAGAGAAGGGTTCGTGGCTAAGTGGTAACCGAGTAGGTCAACACATTACAAAGTTAAGTAATACTAGCTGGGTCAGTCTAGGCTGGTTGACCATTCTTAACACATTGAGACCCCTCCGTGCCTCAGAGAGAACGTTAAACCGTCGGTCCCGTGTGCCATACAAACATCTGTGGCATTCGTTAAGGGTAGTTGGAGCCCTAAAAAGTCCGACAACCTGGTCTAACTAGAGAACTTCGATATCACCTAGTACTTTGGTTGTGGAGGTCTGATGGCAGTCGCTTCACGTAAAATATCAAAGTTCGGCCGTATCGTAGTAAGACTGAAAGCCGACCCCAACTTAGTTGGGAAAAGGCGCGGAGGATGATGATGTAAATGAAAATTAGATGAGCATTACCTATATGTGACCATACACTATTTATTTGTTTACAAACAATATACAGGATGTTAAAGAAAGGTGCAGTCAAATTTTAGGGTCGTATCGTTGATCCCGTAAGTAACATGAAGCGCTAACAATTTTATGAAAATTCGTGATTTTTTAATACAGAACTCTTAATTTGTAACTGACAAATTTAACTTGAAAATTAACGGATAAAGCTAATATTAATTAATATTAATAATATTTCGTGTGAGAGGGCTGTTGTTTTTTGTATGGGTACGGTGAATGACCTTAAACGTTAGGCGCCGTCAAAGCAGCTGATTGCATAAATGTTGTTTATTGTAATATAAATGTAATCAACATTGCAGTTTTTGGCCGTATGGGGTATTTATTAATACTAGAGATCGCGTGGTGGTCGAATTTCGACCATGGTTTATTTCGTTGGCCAATATTACTTGACCTGTCATTGTATAGACTTTTGTACCATGACAGGTCAAAATATATACTGGACACTCATAGCTGTATGTACCCATTTTTGCATTTTTTTTAACTTTGTAGCAAATATTGTTCAAATATTTTAGCATTCGTCACTTCTTCTCTGTATAAACTATAAGTGTGCGAAATTTCATACTCTTCCGTCCGCCCAATTTTCGTAAAAAGGGATCCAAAGGTTTCGCTTCACGTATTAATATATAGATTGTTTCCGTAAAATGTTCTGTTTACTCATTGTGATATCACTTTTAACCAAAAAGCAAATAAAATTAAAAAAAAAAATTTACAAATTTTCCGGCAGAAAATTATAATAATTTTCGACTCAAAATGACGGTCTTCATACCATCATTTTGAGTAGTTCAGTACACTAGTTCAGTATTCGGTACGGTGTTTCTTACACCCTGTTTTTCCATGCTACACTTATTCCATATTCTCTAGAAATCCTGGTGTACAAATAAAGTATTATCCATCTACCTATTTAAATTTAAAGTTCAAAACATTAAAATCTAATTCAAATACAAAACAAAAATTTAATTACATTTCCTCCACTCTTCCGTAGACTGCACACCTACGTATGTCTAGATCTCTAGATAGCTGCATTGTTTCCGGGCAGTGATCGATGGTACATAATTACGTGGGCTACAACCTAGGAAGCGTTTAATCAATCATTTGGTTCAGTACATGTAATGTTTTATAATTAGGGTGGAATTTGGAATAAGCAGTTCGGGTAGGTATTTCGTATACCTACCCTAATCCTAAGCTGCTAAATCCGAGATATAGTTGACCTGAATCATAAAGGTTAGAGGTTACCAAAGATCTTTGGTTTATTCGCGGTAACCAGATTCGTTCAATAAAAGATCCAAAAACACATACTCTTCATATTGCGAAAAGACATGGAAAATAAAACGAAAGGCGATATGATATCGCGCACAATTTCCACAAAAATATCTGTCGAATTGAGAAATTTCTTTTTTGAAGTTGGGTTTGAAATCTGGTTATTTGTTTTTTTGGGTGTTCATTTGTTTAGTAAATTATTATAACCAAACGCCCTTAATTAAAAACCACAATTATATCTAATTATAACTAAAGAAAATAAATATGGCACTAAACATTCCAATTAATAATTACACTAAGGACTATTTAAATGCATGCGTCAAAGAACTTCTCCGCATCAAAGCCGGGAGCATTGCCACGTTGAATGGCAATGCTGATTCCCAGTGCAAGAAAAAGCTACGCCCAGAAATCGGAGCTTTTCATCGGGTCATGAGAAGTGTTAATCAGTCACTTCGTTAGTTCCTTCTAAATGGAACGAGCACTCGGACCCCATAATGTGTCGACACCAAACAACTCAAAAGTTAAAAAAAAAACTAGTAAATAAATGACTATTCTTTCTTTTCTGTCGCCAATGTGAAGATAACAATTTTACTTTTCATTCCCAACCAGCTTTTCCAAACTAATGCTAAACCAAAAACTCGAAGCACTGGCTTTTTCTTAAATAATGGTATTAGAATTCAACACGAAGGGGCAGACAACTCAACGGCCCATTGTAAGACGTGGGCAGACACCTAAAGCGTGACTCAAAATATAAACCAACAGCTAGTGGAATAGATAAAGTATTATGTAGAGCGCTACATAAGTTTTGGCGAATGCAAAATAGGTATCATAATATTGTGATTTGTAGTCATATCCATACAGTAATATTAAAAAAAGTAGGCAGTCATGGGACTGCTGACAGAAGTCAAAACATAACTTATAACAATATATTTGCATATACATACACACACACACGCACACATCTGTATAATTAGGTTAAAAAAAAAATTAAACAAAGCAATCATAAAATAAAATAATAACAATATCACTCACTCACTCCCTCCCTCCCTCCCTCCCTCCCTCTCCATGTCCCTCTGACGCTGTAAGTGTAAATATAAGAAACTCGCCTCCGTCTTAAGAATTTTCGATCTCGTCATAAAAATATTTTTTTAAATATATGACACTCGGACACATTTTCGATCAGGGTGACGTGTCCTGATGCGAGTTTAACATTTTTTATCCATCTCTAAAAGTGCCCCACGCCGCTAAAGAAGTTTTCACTTCAAAAAAACAAATTTGGATGAAAGGAACCGTTTGTTCGATTTTTAAATTAATTTTCTAAATGAAAATGGCGGGCTTCTCTCGCTATGACATTTGTGTGATTGTTTTGTATAACTTCAAGCGTTGCTTAACTAAACAAAAATGTTTAGAGGAAACGCACTATTCCCATGTTTAAAAATAAAACAACTGAAGGGATGCAAGTTTTTGAGCAATGAGGAGTTTATAAGAGCTTTTGAGGAGACATGCGTCTGTGTTCCAGAGTGATAATGGAGCAATGAGTTCAAGCATCTGGTTTACACGTACGAAAACCTGTATTACTACCAGTGGACAAAACTTATATAGCGCCTTAGTATATAGAATTATTTTAAATAACTACAACTGAAAGAGAATATGCGTAATGTTTAAGAAACTGTTTACAGATACTTTAGATATAAATAGACACGAGAGATGGCAGAAATGTGTGATAACTCACATTTCAACTATCATCTGGCATGAAAACTACATTGATGGAACAACGTTTAGATCAGATTGCATAGACTGTGGTCATGGGTGAACTGAAGTAAGTTCAGCGATGCCTCCGAACGTGCCGAGTTTTAGTTACTACCCGAACTGTTCTTCAACTTCGGCTTATTAAAAATATCAAATCTTGTACATGTCTTTGCAAAACTACCATTTTATACATCCATCTAATATGCATACAAGGCGCGAAAGTGTAAAAACGAATACTTCTTCAGGAATTTTATTTGTTGCAGCCACAAGCATCAAAGCAATCATAGCAAGCAATAGATTATATTTACGGCAGACGGAGTCTCCCTGATCTCTAACGTTTGTAGCTTTTAACTTGCGAGGAACACAATACAACACAACACAATACACTACAATACAAGATATTTTTTAAAACACAACCTATAAATATAAAAAGTTATATACAGCATTCTTATCGTTAACCTTTAGATGTACAATATAGATGTAGTTAAAAGTGTCCATGCCAAACATTTGAGTAAATTATTCTTGGGCGTACAAACCTCGTCATTTTTAGTTCCTAGTAGGTGTGACGAACCACCTTATGAAAGAAAAAGAATTTCTATTTCTGTCAACATAACTGAAACTAACATAGCACGTAGAACGGATGGTCGATGCGCTCAAAAAGTTCTGGAATGGAGACCATGGACCAGAAAGCGCAGCTTAGGACGATCATTATCGCGGTGGACAGAGGACCTGGTAAAGATCGCAGGACGTCGGTGGATGCAGGCCGCTTCCAACCGGTCTTCTTGGAAGTCATTAAGGGAGGCCTATGTCTAACAGTGGACGTCCTATGGCTGAAATGATGATGATGATGATAACTGAAACTGAAAACTACTAATACTATATAGACCAAAGTTTCCTTACGTCATAAATGCACACGTTAATAAATTGTATCCTCACTATAATCTACAACATCACTTAACGTTATTACATTGTACATCCGATATTATAAAAATAGTAGATTCAGGAAGAAACATGAACCCATAAACTTACTATCATATTTGTTCGGAAGTGAATTGGACCGAAACGGCGTCATATCTAATGATAAAAAATACTCAAATATCGGAAAATAGTCAGCCTATGGCAGGACATATAATAAATTGCCCAAAAATCTATCAAAAAGAGTAATAGTGTTCACCATTATAAAAGTAAGTTGGGTGTTAAGATAAAAGCGATTTGTTGATTTAAGTGCAACATATATTTTTCACTAGCGCTGGCTTCGATGTCACACAAAAACTCTTGACTGTGGTAGTTTGGAAAACTACGCCTAGTTTTCGTCGCTACCACAGTCAAGACTTTTGGATAGATTTATAAATGTATGGCCTGATATATTGGACTAGTGTATATATTGACAGCATTTTTTACGTCGATATCACCTGCAATTTGATGTCAGCTAAGTCTGTCCTGAATTCGCTGACATCAAATTGCATAACTAACTAAATAAATAACTCTGTGTTAAGGGATCTTTATCTGGCATCGTAATATGCCATTGTGGAGTAACGTTTTCGTGTCTCGAGTATGGAAACAAATTTTGAAATTATTTGTATATTATTTTGGTACTAATTAATAAATTAAAGCTTGCTCTAGGGACTCATTCAGAATAAGCTCTATTTGTGTAAAAAAGGGTTCACCCTAACCATTAAACCGAGTGACTTGCAGAGATATTTTGCATAAACTTTCACACTTTCAGTAATCCCACTAATATTATAAATGTGAAAGTTTGGATGGATGGATGGATGGATGGATGGATAGATGGATGGATGGATGGATGGATGGATGTTTGTTACTTTTTCAGGCAAAAACCACTAAACCGATTGCCATGAAACTTGGTATGTAGATAGCTGGAAACCTGAATAAACGCATAGGCTACTTTTTATCTCGATATTCCCACAGGATCGGGACTTACGCTCGTGAAACCGCGGGGCGCAGCTAGTACTACATATAGGACAGTAGGATTCATATATCTTAAAATTATTAGAATATAATATAGCATTAAAAATAGCAGCAACTAGACCATTCAAAACTAGATTAGAAATGAATCGCTTACAGCTTATAACTTGAATATGTATCATAGAAAAAAGTTTTACGGTGTTATCGGCGTGTCGGTAAATCAAAATATATTACAAGTTATATGGACCACTATCGCGGCTCGCTCAAGAGTGAACTATTTAGTTTTACTTTTTATTTTCTACCCAAAGTTTGGTGACATTTGGGGAATTGAATAGAGGTGCGTTATTTTATCTGTATGAAATGTATTGCTTATTTGACTTCTTTATATTTACTTATAACTATTTTTGGAAAGGAGTTTCTTATCGCACGTTACACTTTAGACGCTCGGCAGCCAGCCAGCTAGCCAGAAAAAAAGAGTTGATTTATTTTAGTTACGACATCTGTGGATTCTACGCGATATTACTGTAATATTTTGTATTCTAATTATTCTTATATTACTTAGGGCAACATTCACAGATGGCGCAATTTTAATTTCAATTTTATTTTGTTGTGTAATAGGAGGCAACCGAGCAGACGGGTCACCTGATGGTTAATGACTACCGCCGCTCATGGGCACCTGCAACTCAAGTAATAACTTAATGGATTGAATAAATTGTACCAAAACAAATACTTTTAGTAAATATTGTAAAAAGTCGAAATTAAAATTGGGCCATCTGTGAAATTTGCCTTAACTAATATATGGATAATTAGTAAATATCAAACTACAGTAGTATCGCGCAGAATCCACAATATACGAATTTTCGATCAGGTCACGTATCCTGACGCGAGTTTAACATTTTTTACCCATCCCAAATAGTGCACAACGCCGCCAAAGAAGTTTTCACTTCAAAAATAGGTTTTTATTAATAAAAGAATTTCCTTAATTCGCCTAGTTAAGGCTTTGGAGTATTATTGGGTGATCTCTCAGTAGCAGCGGTCGCAGTTAAAGTCTGGAAATATAAACGGGCGTATTCTGGCGTATATTTCTACATAAAAGATAAAATCATTTAACCAGATTGAGCATTTATTTTCCATGGTAAACTCCAGCGAACGTTGACAGGGTATAAATGACATAAAAATATAAATCTGAGTACTCGTTTCCTTATGAAGGCAATGATTAATGAGTTAGAGGATATCTTGGGCTGTGAAGTCCTTGAGGGGAAATAGGGTGCCAGAAATTAATGAAACCATTGGTGTAAAGAGTATTACTTTTTTTCCACCACACCAACCCGACTATTTGTCATCATGGGAAAATTATATTAAAACTCCCGTCTCCTCCCTTAAACATTAATACGCCCTTCGAACGATTCGAGGGAAATTAATTGTTTCGTTTTGGCTTCCCTGTATTTCTCGCATATTATTGGTTTTTTGTCTCAATTCCTTGAAATGTTGGAAACGTTTTCATAGTCTTATGCCGCGTTCCAATAAACAAGAAACGATTCGTTTTGCTTACGGACGGTAAAATTTCGTTGAATTTTGAATGAAAATTTTACCGTCCCTTAATTGTTATTTTTCGTTTATTGGAACGCGGCATTAGTCTAGTTCTTAGTCGCGGCATCCAGACATCTAAACAATGGTAGGTTATATGTAGATATCTAGAAAACGTTGTTTTACCTTATTATATATAATAATAACTTCACACATCTCACACACGGCCGTCTGTGAGGCCGGCCGAACATACTTATATATTTCTAAATACATACATGTTATAGATAAATTTCACCCAGACACAGATCAAATGATCATGCTCATCACACAATTATTTGTCCTGGATGGGAATGGAACCCACCACCTCTGGCTTAGCAGTCAGGAACACTAACCACTAGACCAACAGGCCAGTCAGTATGTTTTAGGTATTTCGATAAACATATTTTGTTTTTTTTATTTCAGGTTGAATTATTTGTAATTTAGGATCGATCGTTTTTACACGTGCCGCCCTTTAATAGTTACTTAATTTAGTTGATCGCCTCATACTCTGCAAGCCCACTACTTCACTAGTCCCTAAAATATTTACTATACGAAAATTTCGCAATTCAAATCAAACATGTACTATAAAATGTCTAAAAAAAAATCCTTTGTAATTCTCCCAACGCAAACACTGAAATATGAACTCTCAACAGTACCCACAACTTGCGCGACTGTTCTAAACTTAAACCGCATTCGTTGCCCTCGGCGTGCAATATAAGTTACGGAGCAATACTGGTAAGCTAGCCGAGCCAATATGGCCGCGGCAATTGGTATAGCATATTGTTGCGCTGGGATGCATTGAGGGTTAATAGGTTTCTGAAAGATGGCTTCGATTATTAAGTGGTATTTTTTTATTTCCATTTTTGTTTTTACCGAACGAAAGATGTTGAAATATTTCAGCTTAATTTAAGTCTTTTATTAATTGGCAAACCAACATACGAGTCTGACAGTAAGTGATCACCACAAACCAGCTTAAGGCTATTGGAAACAAGCTTAAGGGAAATTACAAAGTTGTGTAAAAGTCTAAAACTTATTGTAATATGGGTGCAATGAGAATATTAGATAATCTGTGGCGTGGTGATATTACATTTGACTGCCACACCGAGGGTCGCGGGTTTAATTCCTGCTCACTGCTAATATGTATTTTTAAGCATAAATATATCTATTTGCATTGGTGAGGGCGTTTCTATGTATAATGTGTGTTTTATTTGTATGTGTTTATTATGTTGTACAAAAAAAAATAGAATAAGAGCTTTAGATGTATATAATTGTGTTGTGTTTTAGAACCCATAGTACAAGCTCCGAGGTATATTGAAAATACGAGTAGGTATAATAGATGCACTAACTTTCTTAGCAAAGTGGGAGAGAAAAGAGCAAAAATATACGGATTATCTATGAAGAGAGGGAAGGAAGGTGCTGGATTAAACGAACGATTCAAAAGTATTTTTTTATTTATGACTTGATTTGACCCCGCACAACCAATCTGTGGAACAAATTGTCGACTGCGGTATTTCCGGACCGATACGATATTCAAATCTTCAAGAAAAGAGCGTACTCCCACCAGCTGACAACGAACTTGTGACTCCTGAGTTTTTTTATGTATGTTCAGCCCTCACTCCGTTATTTATGAACCGATTTTGATGATTCTTTTTTTGTTAGATAGGGTATATCTCAAGGGTAGTCCCATGTCAAGGAAGTCAGAATCTGATGATGGGATCCTGATAAAATTGAGAGAAACCGTCGAAAGTTGTGAGTACAATAGTGTTTCTGATTACTTTTCATAAATTAATCAGGTATTGGCGTTTAGGAATCATCACATCATGAAGCTGAGCTAATGATGGAAGCCATACTTTTCCTACACAATTAGAAGTTATATATAATACATTTGATAGGTAGCGTTTTAAAGTATTTAGTATTGAATGTATTAAAAGATAGTACTAGACAGAGTATTAAAAAATATATATACGGAATTGAGAACCTCCTTTTTTTTCGTCGGTTAAAAAGATGATACGAGGCACAAAAAATCATAAAATAAAAACTTAAAAAAATAAAATTGAACCGACGAAAAGGAATTAAAAAGCAAGATATAAAGAAACCTTTTATGCCTTGAGTATCGAGCTTTTTTACATAAACTATCAAATTTTATACAAACTAATTTTGAGTCGGCGCCAAACAATAAAATTATTAATTATCTAAATTTTAAATGTAGGTACGTAATACCGTGTAAACATTTGGATGCATTTAGTAAAAAGCTGTTATTATGACATTACAAACAGACACATCAATTTTATTTATTTGTATGTATAGATATCACATTCTTCTAAGCGCAATATGTGCTTAAAGCACAGAAGAATGTGATATCGTACGTAAGAGATACAAAAAAATATTTTCAAGTATTAATATATAGAAGCTGACAATGCTTCACGGTAAAATAATATTAATTTCAGCATGTGAGCATGTCAGATAAGTCTCTTTGACGCTGGCTGCTTTTCAACTAAGTCCTTTTGATGAGTCTAGTGCTTGAAAATCACTATTATTATATAAGTTCCTGACATATAAGGAATATTAATAAGCAAAGAACTTTGAAGTTTTAAGCACACTGTTGGCAAAGAGGAGAGTTAAATTTGGTATAGGGAGTGCAGGAAGCTAGAATTGGTAGGTATATAATATACATTACAAATACACAAAAAAAACGCCCAAGTGCGAGTTGAACTCAGGTGGTGATTTGGACACTCCAAATCATTCATCAATACAAATAAATAAAATTGATGTGTCTGTTTGTAATTCCTAAACATTGTTTTTTTTAAGCTCATACTACATACATAAAAAATTGTTTTTAAAACTTTTGTCTGTATGTTTGTTACAGGTCCGGTACAGATGGACCGTTTTCTACGGGACTTTCACTGGCAGGTAGCTGGTGTTATAAGGAGTAACTTGGGCTACTTTTATTTTGGAAAAATAATTAGAGTTCCGCGCGGGAATTGCTAGTTAAAAATAAAATTAACTGTTATCTATATTATAAATAATTATTATAATATGTATGTATATAGACAAATATTTAAATCTACGTTTATATTACAATAACTAAAACATTTAAATTAAAATTAATAAATAAACATACTTCAATTCACGACCCAATTCATTGTTTGATGGGGACGGACTAGATTACTGCGCCGGGTGAATGCTCGCGCCTTCGTATACAAATTACTGCGTCAGCCCCATGTGAAGGTTCAGGTACACAACATCCGATTCGCAAAACGTCCGGTGAGGAAAAAGGTCCGATTCGCATATTGTCCTATACGCCAAACGTCCGATTCGCATAATGTCCTATTCTCAAATTGTCCGATTCGCTAAATGTCTGTTTCTCAGATTGCGTGCTCCATCTGGTTTCGGCCGCATCGACGCTTAACATCAGGTTCAACATGAAGATCGCCATTTTAAGGTTAGATAAATGAAAACTAACTAATAGTTACTTAGACTTTTTGATTGTTATTAATAAAGTGTATATTCTTTTTTATAATGTTGATTATTTTGGTTATTAGGACAAAATCTGAGATGTGCAGGGTTTTGATCTTCTTCCAACCAACCACAATATAGAGAACCGTCTTTCTAACTTGTGCATATTCTTCTCTAAGGTGTATATAGAAGGTTGATTTTGCCACTGATGTCCATGACTCACCGCGGTGGTTTGCGCATTGACAATCTGTTTAAACTGAATGTCAGAAGCAGTATTGATACTGCAATAGGCATCTACGTGTTGCGGCTTCGATCCGGGGGGGACCTGAAATAACATGGTCTGGGTCCTCCCTCGAGCAGGGCGCCTGAGACCGGCTGTCGGGGTGGTTTTTAGTGGAAACACCACATACTCCTGGCTCCTGTATCCCCGAGGAGCCGGAGATCCGAAGGGATTTTCCACCCCGTCAACAAAAAAAAAAAAAGGCATCTACGTGTTAACACTATGTTTTAATAACAGTAACCTGCACATCATTTGCCAAAATTATCCCCGAGCAAATTCCGTGAAATCAGAAATAAAACAAAGTGAAACAAGTCCTTAATATTTCAACGTTTAAGGGGTCATCAATCCTTTTTATAGCCTCAGTGTACCATCATTACTGTAGGGCGACCATCTCTTTCTTCGTTAGAGGTAATGTTTTTATTTTTAGTATCTTTTTGTACGATTTATTGACTCCAATTATTGTAATTTATTGATTTGATTGTTAAATTATTTCGAAGATATAAAATGGTTTGTTGAACGTTTATAAGTGACTAGCATCGCCCCGCGGTTTTACCCGCGTAAGTCCCGATCCCGTGGGAATATCGGGATAAAAAATGGCCTATGCGTTAATCCAGGTCTCCAGCTATCTACATACCAAGTTTCATCGCAATCGGTTCTGTGGTGTTTGCGTGTGAAAGAGTAATAAACATCCATCCATCCATCTATCCATCCATCTATCCATCCATCCAAACTTTCACATTTATAAGATTAGTGGGATTTACTACATTAATATAGCGCGATCTTGTGTCTTATTACAAGAGAATAATGCTGTTCTACTTAAGATGATTTTTTTTATTAAATAAAATAATACTCATGAAACGCAATTTCTTTTTAACAAAGGGCTCACGATACTCTTATAGGAACGGACAAGGAAACTTTTCTGTATTGGTAAGATCAGATTTATTTGAATATGTGAAATCTAATCCAAGGTTTTGTAACGAAATGGTATTAAACAAAGTGATGTCACAAAGTCCGTCTAGTATAAGTATAGTAGATAGCAAGTGGTTACCGCGATTAATTAATACTCGCATGCAAAATACCCAAAACTTCCTCTCCCACCGCAATTGGTTGCAGGAAGCAGCTGAAAAACAGCACTTATTTCAATTCAACTCTACAACCATCTCCCGGTATACAAATAATAACGTTGTAGAATTTCAATTTCAACAGCCACACTATTTAAACTTCGGTACATATATTACGTAGTTGTGAAAACTAGAGCAATCGCTGCTCACAACTCATTTGTGGAGCACAGTTTACGGGGCAGTTCAGTTGACGCCGTCAATCTTCGGAACTTATGGCTTTTGGCTCGTGTAGCTATATGGTATGAGGCTTCGGGTGTTTGGTCAATAGCCGTATATTTCGTTTCAAACTGGAAAAAAGTTTTGTTTGGGAAAAATAGCTTGTGGTTTATACATTTTTAATTAATTTGAAAAAGCGTTTTCATTTATAACAATTACGTACCAAAAGATTTCTTTTTTCTTTTTTTTTAAATAAAAGATTATTAGTAACGTGGGTCACACATTACTAGTAATCTCGTTAACCCCTTCAGCTAAGCTTAACGCTTGTGTTAGGAGTGGGTTCACGACGGTAGTGCACTGGGTGGGGTTTGAACCCGCAATCACTTGATCGCAAGTCCGTCGCCTTAGCCATTACGCTACCGCCGCTTTCAACACGATAGATACACTAGTAGTTTATAACCTGTCTAATAATTTTTTTTTTTTTTTTATGGTGTAGGGGTAGTCTTAAATATTCAAAATGTTAGTCAGCCTATTGTAAAGCGTAACATTAAACATTAATTTGCAACTCTTCCCTTAAGTAGTCGGCGTGCAGCTTTATTGATTTAAATTATACACCCGGGGATCTTGTTATAATGCTGGCCTATAGGCAGTGTGCACTGGTCTTTACAATAATCATCTATACTTAAAGTTTTATATAGGATATTAAACAGTTTGTAAGGTAATTTAGTTTTACTTCACAAGCGAGAAGACCTGTTGAAGTTTTTGTTTTTTTTTTTTGCGCAAGTGGAAACCGGGCATACGACCTGTCTATGTTACCTGTGCCTAAAGAATTTCAAGCTAGTAATAATTTGGTTTTATAATAACTAGTGATAGCCCGAAGGTCTACCGTAATTTATTAAATTATTGTTTTTAATTTTTAAAAATAATAATAATATCTTATTTGGCATATATGTGGTACAATTATAGTAGGATTCTCTGACACTTGCGCTAGCGAAGACTGTGTTGAAGGTGTCAGTGTCTTTCTCTCTAATATATCACTAGATATTATAAAACCATGTCCCCCGCCGCGTCTGTGTGTCAGTCTGTCTGTTCGCGATAAACTGTAAAACTACTGAACGGATTTTCATGCGGTTTACACTAATAGACAGAGTGATTCGTGAGGAAGGTTTAGGTGTATAATTTGTTAAGATTTTGTGTAAATTGATTGAAATATGTTAATGATTGTTGAAGATGTCTCTGCTACCCGTACGAAGCCGGGGCGGGTTGCTGTAGCATAGTCAAATCTGCCACTTAATTTAAATACTACGAATTTGGCATATTTGAATTTTAGTCTAGAAAGTTCTATCTATGATCGAACTAACGTGTTCATTTTGCTTGTTCATAATGAAAAACGTTTGACCTAGTTAGAAAAACCTATATTTTCCTTTTGTTCGACCACATATCTGTTAGCCTATTTTGTTCCACTCGTTCGGATGTCATTTTAGCACTGGTATTTTTTTCTATTCGTGATGAAAAATAGTTCATCGTTCTGCAAATCCGAGAGCGCATAATGCATTATGTCATTGCAATATTGTAATAAAATAATTATTTTATTTATATTAGATGTCTAACTCAGGACTTAATCGCGATAATACTCAAGAGCAATGAATATGGGTCATTTAAGTATGCGATTCCGGAATACCTAAAAATTTCGGAGGCAGATTGCTGGCTTAGTGGAATAAATTGTGTTTTGTGGACGCATAAAAGTTCACATCCAGAAGAAATAACAGACCTCATCTTAAAACAAAGACATAATATTTTTCTATAACTTTACAATTTTTACAAATGTTAGTGCATTACTGTGGTTTGGCATGCTGTACACCAAGTTGCTTATACAATTTTTGGTATATTCTAAAAATAAATTAATAAAACTCCTTGGCTGTTGTAAATTTGGCTTAACTTTGGCCAAGCAGTGTTTCATTGTCTATTAAACACAGTTTGTTTCGTTCGGCTGGCATGCTGATTTCCGAGATTTTTTGCTGTCTTTATGTGACCTGGATTAATTGCTCTCCAGTGTATTTCGATTTCATTCGAGACCACGATTGGTGCAATATAATCGCGATTAAGTAATAAGACAGTTAAGTAAGGATTAAGTCTAAAACTCGCAAAGTTTAAAAACAATTAGGTATTTATTTCGTTTACAGCATACAACTATTACTATAGTCATAGACCCGAGTCGAGTGTTAAATTATTTTAATTTCCCATTATCTCCTTAACTATGCGTCCAAATAACATGCTAAAAAGGAAAGTTTATCTTCATAAAATGCTCATAATTCACTTTTAAATTGTCAATATTTTTTGTCACAAACTATATTTTTATGCCTATGTATAACAGATAGGCATATGGTTTTGCAGATTTTTTTAAAATATACTACGGGGCAATATTTTTGGGGCAAGAACATTGTATTTACGTATTAGTAACCATTATGCCAGGACACGCGAATAAAGCAGTTTGCTTACTAAACAAAAATCAATATGTAAGGCTAGCTGAGAGGTGTAATCTAATGCTATAAGCCTATAGTATTTTTCATGAATCTGGCTATTATATACAAGAATAATTTTTCGAATCTGACTGGTACCTAGTTTCAAAGATTAGCGTGTTTAAACAAAAAAACTCTTCACCATTATTATACGAGTATTAGTATAGATTTGTTCACAAACTAGTTTTGTCATCATCAATTTAAGATTGTCCAAAACTCACACAGACCGAACAAACAGGCTTTATGTATATTGATATCAATTTGAATCGTACTGTCTCGGTTATTATAAGCAGATGTAATGTTAATGTGTTTGTACATTGATTGATTGACGCGGGTTCGATCGCGACTGCTTTTAAGTGTTCAATTGGCTTTATAATAACATTAGTTTCGGGAAATGTTTTGACGTCGTAGTATGGGTTTAGCTGTAGATATATATGCTTAATTGATATTCAGACCAATCTGAGTGGATTGTTAAATGGATAGATTGTTAAAAATAAATTATAATTATGTTGTTAAATTCGACTAACCTGATAATAATGTATTTGAATGTTAATTCCGAATGTTGTATTTGAAGCGAAGGCAATAGCGTCGTCGTAAAACTGAAGCAATACAAGTAGATAAGCATAAGGGCAAGCACAAATACAAACGCAAGCATAAAAGCAAGCTCAAGCGTAAGCTAAGTATAAAAGAAAAACTAAGCGGTACCCTCGGCGGTCTAACAGCGGTCTTCTCTGGGACCAGTCGGGCAGCTCCAATAGAAACACAAATACATGTTGATCTCCTTAAACTCTCAAAAAGAAGAGGGGACATCCCCTCTTCTTGATATCTCCGTCCTTTGTCTAGGCTTATAAGAAATGATCGCGATCACGTAATTATTAGCATGTATTCTATAAAGCATGTAAATCGTTTATCATCATCATCATCATCACTTCAGCCATTGGAAGTCCACTGCTGGACATAGGCCTCCCTCATTGACTTTCTAGAAGACCGGTTGGATGATCTTGATCTGGGTCGGTACCGCGAAATACGGTGTTTTCAGTATGAAACTCCATTTTAAGACTGATGTGCCGGTGAGATGACTGGCATATGGAGCGAGGTTTATTATATAAATAATATTTTATACAAATTTGTACTACTAATTTCACAAAAAAGGGAATTTTAATTCAAATTAATGTATTTAGTGTAATCAGTAGTTTGACTATAGTTTTTATTATTGTATATGCTATTATACAGTACTTAGAATACAAGAGAATACTTTTATACTTTTTGATTTTAAATATTTTTGTCCTGACCTACCTATTAGGTTAGACCTATTTGAGATATATGCACAACAACGACTTCCTTTGTCTCCCATCATAACATAGTATCTTAGAATAAGCCACGATAGGACTAACATAATACTCTGTAATAAAAGCCTCTAAATAAATAAATTCATAACTCCGGTTAATTGTTTAAGTGTTATAATAATACCTTTAGCTACCTACACTTTTTTACACCTACACCTGCATGATTAAGCTTAGATCAAACTCAGACTCATATGTATGTTTATTGTCCCCTTAAAACTATCATGTGCATACCGAATTATTTTCCACATACCGAATTATTTTCCAGATCCGAGTTCGCTGTAGTTCAGTCAACATCAGCTGTTTGTACAAGACTTTTCATTTTAAACTTTTATGTAACTTGAGATTCTTGAGTGAAATGCTTAAGAAAAAAATTGTAACGGTACAGGTGTGGAATTGTTAAATTCTCATAAACTAGCAACCCGCCCCGGCTTCACACGGGTAGTAGAGACATCTTCAACAATCATCATAATTTTTCACAATACGTTAACAAATTATACACCTAAATGATCCTCATGAATCACTCTGTCTATTTGAGAAAACCGCATGAAAATCCGTTCAGTAGTTTTTCAGTTTATCGCGAAGAGACAGACAGACGCTGTTTTATAATATGTAGTGATCAGCTCTTTTCTGCGGCTTCGTTCGCTTTAATGTAAATGCTGTCAATCCGGACGACCGTCTAAAGGGTTTTTTCTATCCTTCAGAAACAGTGATTTTTCAGAAAATTGGAGTAAATTGAAAGAGAAAGGTGGAAAGAAGGGAATAGAAGGCGGCAATGGAAGGAAAATATATATATATATATATTGCTTTTACCCATGGATTGGATAGTGATAGCTTGAGAAGGTGAGGCTCGCATATGAGCTATTGCCGGGAAAAAGGTATCCTCTAAAAAAATTGAAAATCAATTAATTCGTAATAATATTGCTACTTGTATTATTAATTGGAAACTAGGCCCGATCTAATCCAATAATATTTACAGCAGTTCCTAATTGTGTCCATTTAACTAAAAATAATTATGACTAAGATAAGATAAGATAAGATAATTTTATTTCCTTTCACATTAGTATGCACACTAAAATACCACAACAATACTAAAATAAAATATTACAATAATACAACACCAACTAAAAATAATCGACTGACGTTACGTCACTACTTATAAAAAAATAAACCTAATGGAAAGTGATTATGAAGAGGCTTTACCACGATTTGAATCATTTTACATCTTAATCTTTCCAATCTGCCCCATTCACTGCGATAACTAAACCAAAAAAAATAAAAAATCTCACTTCACATTATTTTAGTTAAGCATAGCGCTTAACTAAAATAATGGTTAGCTATTACTTTTACACTCCAAGCTCCAATACAATACACTGCAATGCACATAAATGTGTACACTGAAATTATTCTGCCCGATCGCGCCACTACGGAGCTTGTATCAGATAATTGCACTGACGTATAAGGGTGTGCTGTAAAAGCTAAATGCTGTACGCTTGCTCTACAGTGTAGGTGTGGGAGTAGATAACGCAAGGAACATTTGTGTTCCAGAACGAGGATATCAGATGACGGTTTGGTTTGTTTCCTAATGGATGGGCTAGGTTCAAAATGTATGTCTATATAAGAATGTAGTTTGTCCTGTAAGTGCGGTTAACAGACTTAGGTACTAAGTACAGGCTGAACTGTAGAAGAAAATTCATTCTACTGAAAGAGTGACCTTTGGGGTCGTCCATTAATCACGTGATGTTTTTTTAGCAACTTTTAGACCCCCTCCCCCCTGTTGTTGAGGTTTTAGACTAACCCTAACCAAAATCACGTGTATTTTTGAAGTGAAAACTTCTTTAGCGGCGTTGTGCACTTTTTGGAATGAGTAAAAAATGTTAAACTCGCGTCAGGACACGTGACCTGATCGAAAATTCGTAAGACGGAGCCGAGTTTCTTATATTTAAAAAATATAACATTCGAAATTCAAATATTTATGAGCGGCCAGGAGCGCAGAACTTCCAGTGTACCCTGTGTACCTATACATTTAGATATGTTACTACCTACTTTTTATTTTTAACCTAATTATATATATATATATATATATATATATATATATATATATATATATATATATATATATATACAGATGTGTGTGTGTGTGTGTATGTATATGCAAATACATTGTGAAGTTATGTTTTCACTTCTGACGTGCAGTCCTACGACTGTTTTTTTAGTTCAAAATATATTTAAAATTTCCAAAATATTATTAATACAGATATAAAAGCGCTTTCTATGAAAAAATTAATACACGTGATATTTCACTACACTCCTCCCCTTGTGATATTTCGTGATTTTTTCCTAACCCTTTCGAGCCTCATGTGATTAATGGACAATAACTTTCGTCCCGCAGAGTATAGAAAAGGGTGTAGCTCGTCCACCTTTTTCCACAATTTTTTACAGGATAGTCTAGTTTCAATCGACTTATTCACTCTATACCTCTACACGGCGTGAATTAACTCTTTGTGTTTATTCCTTTCATGATTTTCACAATATCCAATTAAATATCCCGTCCAATCCAAACCCCATTGTTATACAGAAACTGATATCCTGTGTTCTGGTCTTTTTAAACATTCTCTCATGTATTGTTACCTCTATTGATACAGTGACGAACTGCGCAAAACGGCGGGGAAAAATTTAATGACTAGAGCTGACGATCGAGCTCAGTGGCCTACTTTAGGAGAGGCCTATGTCCAGCAGTGGATGATGATTTTTTTTTTATTGTATAGGGGGCAAACGAGCAGACAGGTCACCTGATGGTAAATGACTACCGCCGCCCATGGGCACCTGCAACTCGAGAGTCACAAGTGCGTTGCCGCCCTTTAAGGTGAGAGTAGGAGAAGGGGGGGAAGAGTGGGAAGAGGGGAGAGGGGAAGGACGGGAATAGGGGAAAGGGAAGGGTTAAGGCCTTTTTTTTTTTTTCTCACTCACGCGGCGAAATGCAATGCAAGCATTGCTTCACTGCCGCATTTCTGTGAGGCCGTGGTATCGAGCGGAGTCGAGCCGGCCCATGCGTGCCGAAGCATGGCTCTCCCACGTAAAAATGCTGATGATGATGATGATGATGAGAGTATTAGATTGTTAGAGTTGACAGAGTCAACAGTCTTCCATTTGGTTCTGTCTGTTATGAGCTTCCTCATCTATACTAATATAATAACGCTGAAGAATTTTTATGTTTGTTTTAAACACCCAAATCTCTGGAACTGCCAGTCTTATTCGATTTTTTTTTTAAATTCGATAGAGTTCTCATTGAGGAAGGTTATAGGCTATGTATCATCACGCTACGACCTTTAGGAACGGACCAGTGACCGTAAACGCGAGTGAAATTGCTCGGAAATGCTGGTCTATTATACAAGTTGCCTGGTTCTGGGTTATTTTCAGAATATCACCAACACAGTTGTTGAGTGACAAGTATTTTTTTTTTCTTAATTAAAAGTAAAAAAAAACTTTTTGTAGATTTTTTTATGTAATAATAGCTTACGACTTCCTACTATACTTTGCTGTCATGAAATCATTTATTTACTTTTAATATTTGGTTTAGATTCGTTATTGTCTTTAGGTTTATTAATGTTTTTAATAATACATACTTAAACCTTAAAATAGTAACGGTTTTATTTTATTTTTCACCTACTCCAAAAAAGGAGGAGGGTCTATGTTCGTCTGTATGTATTTTTTATGTGTATGTTCATCGATATTTTCGCCAATTGTGAACCGATTAAAAAAAATATTTTTTAGTTCGAAAGGGTAAACTCCCGAGGTGGTGGTCCCATTATCATCAAGTCAGGATCTGATGATGGAATCACAAGGTAATCGGGGAAAAACTAACTAACTAACAATATAATAAAATCTTAAAAATCAATTTTGACTTACTTCCCGGTTTCCGATTGAGCTGAAATTTTGCATACTTATGTAAGTTTAGTAACAATGCAATAATCTGGTACTATTGAGCTGATCTGATGATGGCGTCGGGAGGTTTATATAATACTTCATTTCAGGAAGACTGTTAAATTTTTACCATTAACCAAAAGAAACTATCCTATCTTGTTTGGTATACATTTTTGCGTAATATATACAAAAAACAAAAATTGTACAACAATATTGAACAGTAAAATACAACAGAACTTGGAATTCGGAATATTTTTAGAGGTTCAGATACTTTAAAAGACTCCTGATAATCATTAGCATGAGCTAATTGATGAAGACGACGTAAACATTTACGAAGACAAAAAAAATATATAATCGTACAAACGGCGGTCTTATCGCTAGTTGCGATTTCTTACAGCCAACCTAAAGGTTGTCTTGTCTTGTTCATCTAAAGATGAACAGATGCAATGGATTAATAATTTACGAGAATTATCGCAATCAATAGGTATGGTTGCACTGGCCGTGGTTACAGGCATTAATTAGTCATTAGGCATTAGTGCTGTTTTACCCAGAAACTTTATTTAATGCTTGATGGAAATAATACTAATGATACTTAAATCGAACTTCTTCCTGGATGTCTGTTATAAATTAATAAAGAATTTCAGTAAATTTTATGGTGGGAGAGCCATGTTTCGGCACGTATGGGCCGGCTCGACCGGTGTGATACTACGGCCGTACAGAAAACCGGCAGTGAAGCAATGGTTATATTGCTTTTCGCCGAGTGAATGAGGGTAACCCTTCCCTCCTCCATCCCCCCTTCCCCTACTCCCACCTTAAAGGCCGGCAACGTACTTGCGACTCTTGAGTTGCAGGTGTCCATGAGCGGCGATAATCATTTACCATCAGGTGACTTATCTGCTCGTTTGCCCCCTACATCATAAAAAATAAAAAATGTAGCCAGATTTATTTCAAACCGATTAAACTTGCTGATAAATAATTATATCTAGATCAAAATTCATTCCTTATTTATTCACATCGATCCTAGAAGTTTGTTCTCGAATTCATTGTTTAATTACCGCTAGATCCCGAATTCTTTATGTATAACATGAGAATGTGGTCATATTGTTGATGTATAATACAAAATAAAGTCCAAGGATGGCCAACACCTACATGAATGTAATGGAACGCTTTGCAAAGCCTCAAATGTGTAAAGTATTCACCGTGAACTGAATCTTTAAGCTAGAATATCTCTCGGAGCAAACAACAAGGGCTTTTTATTGGAATACCAATGCCAGATATACGATGGAATTCGTGTTATTTGATACAATGCGATTTCCAGGAGCTTTGAGAAAGTGGATGTGGCTTATTGGATTCTGAAGTGTTTTGTTTGTATTTAACTGATGCATTACGGAAAGTATTTTGGAAGACAGTCATAAGACACCAAATCAGGTCTTGGTTAACTTGGTCCCAGAGTCACGAGATTAAACCTCTTTTGAAGGTAATATTTTTCAAAATAAAGACTAGTTTAAACTTATTAAGTGTCATTGAATTTTTTAGGTTGTTATTAGGGTTCCGTTCTTCTATTGGAAGAAATTAACCCTTATAGGATCACTTTGTTGTCTGTCTGTCTGTCAAGACCCTTTTTCACAGGGACCCGTTTACACATCACCTAATACTTATGTCAGCGGTCCCATAAAACTGTAAGAAAATTAAGCTTTTAAGTCAACGCAATCAAAAGATAAGGCTATTTAAGCCTTATATTTGACCAACTTTGAACATTTCGCACGTATATCAAAACTTATAGGGTACTTCCCATTGACTTAGAATCATGAAATTTGGTTAGAAGCAAGTTTTCACAGCACAAGTTAAGGAAAAAATCCGAAAGTCTTTAATTTGTTGTTATATCTGTCTGTCTGTCTATCTGTGTGTCTGTCAAGGCCTTTTTCCTCAGGAACCCGAGAAGGCATCAAGTTGAAATGACCATCAAATACTTATGTCAGTGGTCCCTTGAAGCTGTAAAAGAATCAAGCTTTTAAGTTAACGCGATCAAAAGATACGGCCATTAAGCTTTAGATTTTAACAAATTTGAACAATTCGCAGGTAAATCAAAATCTGCGGAGGCTGTCACGAGGATACTGCACTCCACACTCTTGTGGAGTGCTCAGCGTGGATGCAACAGCGCCTCGACCTCGCGGCGGCTGGAAGCCTCTCGCTAGAGACCATGGTTCTGTCCATGGTTCAAAGTCAGAGTGCGTGGGAATCCGCCGCTTCCTTTTGTGAGGAAGTGATGTCCGCTAAAGAGGCGGCGGAAAGGGAATGGGAGAGGACTGGTACTCTCCCATTCCGAAAAAGAGGCACCAGGCACCGGAGAGCGCATAATGATCTCCGGCCTCCATGAGCGCTGGCCTGGGGGTAACGGGTGAGGCTGCCCGTTACCGCAGTACCGAGGGCAAGGCCCTCCGCTCCTCTCTCGGGGACTTCCTTCCTAGGGTATAACCGAGTCCCTTGCGATAGACTCACTTGTGACGGAACACCGTGTGGTTTTAGTCGGTTCGATTCCGACATACCACTTCACCAACAGCCATGGTGAGGTGATGACCCGTGGGGGTTTCCACACGGAAAAAAAAAAGGTAATCAAATTTGGTAAAAAGCAAGGTCTGACTGAAAAAATCCGAAAGTCGTTACTTTGTAGTTTTATCACATAAAAAAATACTTTTTGTGATTACAAACTTATATTTTGCGGCCGGATTGCTGAATTTGTCGTACATCGCAACCGCAAAGTTAAGTTTGTCTTTCGAAAAAGACGGTCAAAAGTCTTCTAGAATTGATTCCCGAGATGAACGTACTATTTAAATACAAGTTTGTTTGCTAACGGAACCCTCGGAACGCTAGTCAGACTCGCACTTGTCCAGCTTAGCAGACCAAACCACCAAATCTGCCTTGCAATTCTAATTTTAGTCTCATGTATTTACCAACATACAGATTGATTAACATTTAAGCTGACACCAGTTCTACGCTCGACTCCCATATGTAATGTAATGTAGTATTTTATACCGTTGACATTACATCAGGTATCTAACTTGAAACTTTGAATTTGAGTTAGATACGTTCAATCATTTTTATGAAGTTACTAGCAGCGCCCCGCGGTTTCACTCGCGTAAGTCCCGATCCCGTGGGGACATCGGGATAAAAAGTAGCCTATGCGTTAATCCAGGTCTCCGGCTATCTACATACCAAGTTTCATCGCATTCAGATTATAAAAAAAATATATTTAAAAATATATAAATAGTGTCCCACCGGTATCGGGTACAGGGACCAAGCTACCGGTGGTTAGGGTTCCAGAGATAGAAACATCCTCATTATTATTATTATATTAGTAGGATTAGTGGTATTATAAACTGTTAACATAAGTGAAGCTTAATAAAACCTTGAGAAAACAATTAAACAGAAAAGAAACTAGCCGTTTTGTAGATTTGTTCTCTTGAGTTCTAGATTTGTTACGAAAATGGGTATAATATATCGTAAAGCTGTCAATAGTATTCTATGACGTGATCTCACATTCTGATGGGTTAAAACAAGTCAGACAGTGCGTATCATAAATAATTCAATTTCTAACTTCATCTCCTCACTGTAGTCTAAACAATAGCTCTTGCGTGGATGAAAATGGACCGCGTTTGTTAACAATGGACAAACATTTTTGGAAGTTTGGAACTTTAACCTAGTTTTCAATTAATGGCGTAGTGGCGAGAGTTCACAAATTCACTCTAAAATAGACTTTTCAAATCAGCTCAAACTCTGAAATAGGGAAAATGAAAAGTTTTCTTTTGAGCTAGGTTTTAAAAATCGATTTTAAGACATTTTGAGGGTCTGAAATTATAATATATTAAATGGCAGAAAGTTAAATGTCATCTTATACAATCATTCTCTTTTTAAAAGACATCTCTCGCACTAAGTCATACTCCCTCTGTTGCAAACAGTCACAAAGTACATTCAGACTCAAAACAGTTATCTGTGAAACGTGACAACATGGTCTTTCGAGCCGAATGTTAGACTAAACTTTCGATGCTGTCGTGTAAGATTCTTTTCACCTTGGCATGTTTTCGGAAGTTTCTTGTCCGGTGTTAAGACTACTAATCCACATTTGAGTAGCGTCAGTGAACAGAGTCTAACCGTATTATTAGACAGTGCCTAATTATTTTATAAATCCACCATTTTATAAGCGAATGGTGTGCTCATTGCGTACCTTGGTATTACAAAAAAAATTAGGTACGCACTATAATTCAATAGACCTGTTTCGGCAAATAAAATATACCTAAACAGCGTATTTCAAATTCTATGGCTCCTTGAATATGATTTATAGTCTACTGATTTTGTATAAAAAATGCCTCAAGCATTAGAGATTGTCATTCCATGGCCGTGTTAGAAAAGGAAATAGTTTTATCGCTACATATTATAAAACAAACCCCTCCACCGCGTCTGTCTGTCTGTTCGCGATAAACTCAATAAACTTCCGAACGGATTTTCATACGGTTTTAACTAATAGACAGAGTGATTCACGAGGAAGGTTTAGGTGTATAATGTGTTAAGATTTTGTGTAAATTGATTGAAATATGTTGATGATTGTTGAAGATGTATCTGCTACCCGAGCGAAGGCGGGGCGGGTTGCTAGTTTCTTTATAACTTTAAGTCTAATGTTTAGATATGTTTCAGTTTCAGACCAAAGACGTTTTTCTTTAATCACGCATTTACTGTATTTGACTATTAAGTCAAAATATTATTAAATGTCAAAAGGCTACATTTCATCGTATTAATTTCGTCATATCGTACTATAGTAAAATTGATCGATGTTTAAAAAATAATCAGGGATGTAATATAAAAAACTTTGTGTCACGTTGTTTGTCCACGATAAACTGCTAAACTAATGAACTGATTTTAATAAAATTTTGCACACTGTCTGCCGTTTGGTCCAACTTGAGAGATAGGAAAGTGTTTATCTCTATTATAGTCACAATATCTTCATATTCACTGAATGTGGATGCATTCAATGTTTAGATTTATATTTTGTCTGTCTGTCTGTTTGTTCTAACTAATCTCCGGAACGGAATTACCGATTTCCACGGGACTTTCACTGGCTGATAGCTGGTACTATAAGAAGAAACTTAGGCTACTTTTATTTTAGAAAAAGAATTAGAGTTCCACGCAATAAAGACAAATATGTACACGCGGGCAAGGCACGGGCCTGCCTAGTGTAAAATAACAAGGAAGAAAACCCCTTCGCAAAATCTATATCGGCAAATACTATGCTATTATGCTACCAATAGAACATGGCTCGACAATTCAACACAAAGTTTAAAGGATTTTTATAAACAAACCGTTAATCACGGATACGAAAGCTATGGGAAGCTATAAATAAGTCATAAAACAAACTTCGATTAATTTTGAACTGAAAAGAAAGAAGTATAAAGTTTGAACATAATTTATAATAAGGGTGGTTTTAACAAACATTTCTAATATAAGTTTTGTTAAACAGTAATGAAGTGCTAATGCAGGAACGTAGCAACGAAACAGACCAAATTTTAAATTAGGGGGTGTGTCGTTGGACTATGTAGGTTAGGAGCCAGTGCCTTACATGCGCAGTTTAGTTTCAAATTACTGCACGAATTGCATAATTATTTAAGTGGCCAACTGCCACGTCGAAAATTGTCGACTCAATCAACATATAGGTCATTTTATTCTGTGATTAATAGATAATTTTTCTGTGTCTGGGTGTACTTTCTGTCCGCAGGTATGTTTATAAAGATTTGAGCTGACTATGCAGCGTTGAAACGGCAGTTGTTTTTAACCCCCGACGCAAAAAGAGGGGTGTTATAAGTTTGCCGTCGATGTCTGTGTGTGTGTGTCTGTCTGTGGCATCGTAGCATCGTAGCTCTCAAACGGATTTCCATGCGGTTTTTTCATTTGAAAGGTTAATATTGGTCCAGCAGTGTAAGAGTATCAGTTCTTTTCCAAAATGATGTGAGGCATTTTGTAATCGTTGAAAGGAATTTCGAGTCGGGGGTGTTTTAAATTTATCAATTATTAAGAAGTTTCAATTTTCAAAATATTAACTGCATAAAGAAGGAAGCCTCTATAACTCGATACTTTACAGTCTAAATTTACATGTGCTTTACAGTACACTAAGTACAAATACCTATCGATATTAGCATAAGGTTATGTGTTTTGTTATAGATATACTTATAAAAATATCATATAAATAAGATTCCCAAACAGTTTAAATAATTTTCTGTGTATGCACAGCAAAAATTTTCTGTCATAATGTTAAATGTAAATTGGTAACATAACTTATAACAGTTGCCTAGATTTATTCACCATCTGACCACGTACAATGGAATAGAATACGTACGAAACTACACACCGCTTGTCGTATAAATTTATGTTATCGTGCATAAGTCGCGAGCTCCTAGACTACATTTCGTTTTCAGTAATAATGTGGTTTCCTTTATCTTTCCTTTATTATCTTGGTTCACTGTTTATTTCGCATATTACAAAACGTGAAATAACGAAATGAACGCATTTCTTCCGTCTTATTTTAAATTGTTTGGATTTCATTATTTTAGTTCTAAAATATCCTACGAAAATAGTAACGAGGTACCGTGTCTGTTGGTCGCACTGCTTCAATTTAAATATTAATCAGTGTAAATTCCTTTGAATTTATCGAATACTAGCAATTCGCTCGCGTTTATTCTTTATTTATCAAAAATAAAAAGCCTAAGTTACTCCTTATAACGCCAGCTATCTGCCCGTGAACATCCCGTGGAAATCGGTCCACCTGTTCCGGATATTAGCCGCAACAAACAGACAGACAGACAAAAAATTCAAAAACTGATTTTTTAGGGCATAGGTATTATAATATAATAATGGTATAGTCTTGTGATTTAAACTCGCGTGTTAAAACTGGTATTTTATAGTGATATTTACACTGACTACATTGCTGTCTTTCGGGGATTATGGGGATCCTTTATCAACGGTATAGTAACCTGCCATTTCGGTGTCAGGTGTTCTCTCCTTTGGCGCCTGACAACGACGCGAGGGCCCGAAACTAGTCGGGTATACCCCACTTTATGAAAACCACTCATGAAAGTTGTTGTTGTATATTGTTGAAGGTTACATTCAGGTGTCGAAATTAGAATCGTTTCAGGGATATGTTGAAACCATGAGGTAAACTCTCGTAACTACACAATAAAATAAAACGACGTATTAAATTACTGAAACAATACGTTTAATTAACGAATATAAAATAGTCGCATTAAATGGGTTGTTGTCATAAACATTTACAAAACATCCCCTAAGGGTTACTCCCACTAATTTCGTTAAAATACGCGCTCCGAACTTCTGGTCGTCAGAAGTGAAAAGTTTTTACCGATAAAATGTTGCCAAACTCGTTTCAGGCGGGACCTTTACCATTTAATGTCTTTCCACTGTAAACGGTAGCCATAAGAGTGTTTTATTTCAGAGACAGAGTTTGAGAATAATGCCATCTAGCGGTAAAGGATGGAAGTTTGGCAATTATGCTGAGTGTGATAGCATCCTTTTATTAACCCTTAGCCGCTGCATAAAATACATGTTACGTTAAGTTATTGTTGTGGTTAAAAGGGTTTTATGTTTTATTTATGGTGAAAGTAACAGTTACATTGACACATTATGTTACAAATTTAGTAAAAGTAGTAATCGATTTTCTTAAGGATAATTTGTTTAAGTTATATTGTCATTTTTGCGTCTCTTTGTCAAGAATTTGATGCAATTTTTTTTTAATTAGTGCTTATTTTTATCTTATTTATTAGTCCTTATTTAATAGTGTATAGGGAGCAATAGGGATAACGGACCTAACGGCGAAGTGGAATCGAACCGACTAAAACCACACGTTGTCCGTCACAAGTGGATTTATTGCAAGGGCCCCGGGTATACCCTAAGAAGGAAGCCTCCGGGAACTTTATTTAATAGCTAGACCCTTAATTTACGCAACAAATAATACGAGATTGAAAAATACTTAATTGAAGAGAAAAAATAAATTCACTTTTAAAATATCCCGCTAAAACACTCCATCGCATTTGTTTACGTCACTAACCGATTAATTGACAGTTCTCCATAGCATAGACTAGAATAGAGTAGTATAAGTAAAAATGTAGTTAAAAGTATGGTACTAACTGATAGCTATCACTTTGTTAATCGGTTATTTTTTTATGATATAGAGGGCAAACGAGCAGACGGGTCACCTGATTGTAAATGACTACCACCGCCCATGGGCATCTGCATCTCAAGCGTTACAAGTGCGTTGCCGGCCTTTAAGGTAGGAGTAGGGCAAAGTTGGAAGAGGGGGATAGGGGGGATAGAAGGGTTAGGGCCTCCGGTAACCTCACTCACTCAGCGAAAAGCAATGCAAGCATTGCTGAAGCAATGCTTGCTGCCGGTTTTCTTTGAGACCGTGGTATCACTCTGGTCGAGCCGACCCAAACGTGCCGAAGCAGGGTATTGGAACAACGTATTGGATTTGGATTTAGTTGACGTGTTCAGTCACGTACAATTTTTGCCTTTATCAATCCATTTTAATATATTTGTTACCGTGAATGTCCGAAGCGCAGTGTATGTTAAGAATCACTGGTGTCTGTTAACATCCACCAAGCTAGCTGGTGAATGTCCGTTATTTATTCTTTTCGTTACGATTTCAATCATTCACCAGTGAATGTTATCATACACCACGACGACTTTGTGTATCTTTATTATGAGCGACGGTAATATAAAAATATGATTGAGAAAAAGTTAGTAGGGTAGGTCAATTGAACAGAACTGGCTAGGTTTAGGTTAGGTTAGAACTGAAAATCACAAATTTTAGTCAAACACAAGTGAATCCTCCGTAATACATTCCAAAACAAAACATTCGAATGTGATATCAATATAAAAGAGAAAAATGAATTGGTTTCTCGCTTTTCGAAGAAATACTGGTGGGTTTTAACATTCGCGTACATTGTAAATCGCTGAATCTAAAATTCACAGAATCACCTCGGTGTATGTCAACATTTAAAAAAAGAAAAAAAACATTAACAACCATTAACCAATGTATGTTCGATCAAATAAATAAATGAAATAATTTTGGACTTTTGCCATCGCAATTGGTGATTATTGACATACACCGGTGAATCTTAGTATTGACTAATATCTTAATTTCACAGTAACACACTTACTATAGCTTTTTAATTTAAAAAGACGTGGTTTAAGGTATTCAAAAATCACAGTTAATCGTTTAGTTCCAACTCGACATAAATTTGTAAATAGTGTCAACATTCCTATTCCGGTTCCGCTGACTGATTCGGTGCCGATACACGGGCCGGAATATCACAAGAGTACCCGGAACCTGAGAGGAAATGCCACTGCGGTTGTTGAATGTGAAACCGTTTTATTAATTGTATAACTGTTGGTCCTTGTTGTGCTATTATTCTTGTTTAATTTATTCTCATTATCATGCGATTATTAATTACTAATGAGATAGAAATATTTTCTTAAATATTTTCATACAAATTTTTCTTTTATCATATTATGTGCTCTAAGCAGTAATTTAAGGTAATAAGAAAGGTGTGAATGTCGATAATAGGTGAATCGTGCTAGTCAAAAAAAAAATGGATTTAGAAAAAATAAATAAAATAAAAAAAAAAAAAGAATTCGGATGATAATATTACCAAGGTGATTGAAACATCTACAAAAATATTTTATACGGATTTGTAATAACTATGCTTAAGGTAGTATGATTAGCCACCGACGCAAAAACAAGGGGTGTTCATATGTATTTGTGTGTGTCTGTAGCATCATAGCTTTTTTTAGATTTGTTTATTTTCTTGGGTTTTTTTTTTTCAGTCAGGGGTATTTTTAATTTATACTTCTAGCTAAAGATCTTGCAATCTATTGGGTTGTATCTGTTGTTGAAATGTATCAATTTTATTAAGACTCCTGCACTAGGGAATGTCCAGTGTGTCATTCGTTTTCACCAAAATTATAAAATAATCATTTTTTGTTTATTAAAGACTATACGGTTTTACTCACGTTTGTATTTCAGAAATGCCCGAGTAGTTTCAGACCCGACGGGGGCCCTTTTTCAAGGAGTGAAGCGTCCTGCCGCGACGGTGCTAGGCGTCACACCTTGTTGTGTGACGCCTGACACCGGGCATCCCCGAAATACAAACGTGAGTGAAACCGTATAGTCTTTAATAAACATGAATACCACTCACGGAAGTTTTTATTGTAACATAATCCTTTTTACTTTGTAGCTTGAAATATTAAGCATGTGTGAAAACTCAGCGGAAATACACTGAAAATAAAAACATTGTTGCCAGCATATTGACAACAAAATATAATTGAATATTTCCAACACTTCCCCGATGTAAACGGGCAGTCAATAATTCAAATATAACATTGAAATGTTAAAACGTGTATTTTAAAAAGGTATTTATTATTTATAATATTAATATTTACGTACACGTATTATGTTTCACGATATATTCTGTTCCATTTATTAGATATGCTGAAATAATCGGCTTGCACGAATAATTAATTCCGGATTGAAATACATCCTTCGCCATCCGCCTGATAATACTGCAACTACGTTTTTGATGGTTATTCATACTTTATAATAGGTGAAGAGATTAAGGAACATTTATCTGTGTCTTTGTGTTCATAAGGGCACGTTGAAGCGATTAGTATTGCGCACAAGGTGCTCAGATGTTCTGACACCCGAGCTCCTTGTGCGCAATATAAAACAATGCGTAATCGATTGGACCAGAGACTAAAACCAAAAGGTCTCTAATATTAAACTTGCTGATAGGAGTGCAAGGAGTGCAGCTCCTACAGATGAATATAGAATATAAGAATAAAATATAGAAGTAACTGTCACTGTCGGCAAAGGTTTGACTTGAAAATGGTAAAGTTATTTTAAAGTGGACGGTAAAAGGAAACCATCACTTTATTTTAAAGAACTCGAGAAGAAGAAGAAGAAAGAAGAAGTAATATAAGAATATAAATAAGGTGATACATTAAACTGTTACCTAGACTAATAAACATTTTTTGATTGGATATTTTTCTTATGGAATTGTTTAATATATACTATATTGTAATATATATCATAAATAATATGTAATTAGTTAGTAATTAATTACAATAATGTTTAACAACACTTAAGTGCCACCACCTCTCTAGCTATTAATGTATTATTGGTGTTAACTGTCGATTGCTTTGTACAATTACTGTACCAAACATTCGGCTTATACCGATTAATAAATTGTTGCGGTTAATGTTACGATGATAGCTCCTGTAAACGGATTATTTAATATGTTTGCGGCAACGATGTTTCCGCTTTAACTAAGTACTAACAATTTCTATAGTTTTGATACAAGTTCTATTTGTTTTAGCTAGGTTATTATTTAATCTATCTCGTTTTCACTACAATCTAAATCTTAATAATGTTTTTAAAATTAAACTAAAAATTTTACAAATATGTTAAAAATCGAAAAAACTGAACTTAAAGTACTGCAACTACGAGTAAAATAATGCAGTATTTGTCTAGTGTCCAAGGGGTTATCCATTAAAAAAAAAAGAAATTGAGATTGTTTTAATGTAATTCACTCTGATAATATTGTTTAACAAAGCTTCATGTGCTATGTATTCATATATAAACTAGCAGTTCCCGCGCGGTTTCGGTCGCGTGTACATATTTTGCTCGGAACTATAATATATTTTTTTTCCAACATAAAAGTAGCCTAAGTTTCTCCTTATAATATCAGCTATCTGCCAGTGAAAGTCCCCTGGAAATCGGTCCACCCAGACAGACAGACAGACAAAAATTTATAAAACTGTTTTTTAGGCATAGGTATCGTGTGAATAACTGCATGAGCTTAAAAAAAAAACGATTATTTTGACGTTACAAACAGACACTTCAACTTTATTTATTTGTATTGATGATATTGATGATAAAAACTTATTCGTTTTATTCATTTATGTCACACGCATTGCATAAAAAAAAATTAGATTTTTTTAAATTGAATAATCTCTACAAATAGAGTCCTCCGATACATTGAATTGCACAACAACGTCCGCCACCACCTCCTTGACTAAAAGAAATGTATCTATCAACACGTTGTAAATCTGTTTTCTAAAACACAAAGCACTTTCCCGTACCTGAACAGAGGACCGTTATCGATGAGCCCCGGGGTGTATTAAGCTTGAATTTATTTACTGCATTTGTTAGTGGCTACCACTAATGCCATATATATTTCGTCTAAAACCACACAACACCGATGGCTAGATGAAAGAGATATTTTCGTACAATATAATAATAAAAATAGCCTTTATTCAGACGCAAAAAGAATATTTACTAATAAAAAACTTAAGTTAACGACTCTGCTGAGTCGATGACATCGATAACTTAGTCTGTTTGCCCAACATTGGCAAAGGCCTCCTCCATTTCTTTCCACTCTACTCGGTTTAGAGCTTTCCTTGTCCATAGTTTTCCTGCTATCGTCTTTATCTCGTCTTCCCACCTCCGAATCTGTCTGCCTCGTTTCCTTTTTCTATGTCTAGGGTACCAAAACACTATGCTTTTGTTCCATTTTTCGATACCTCTTACTGTGTGTCCTGTCCATTGCTATTTTAGTTTCCGTATTCTAGTTGTAACATTTCGTACAATAAGCAACGCATTATTCTGTACATAGTTTTTAACTAGTCTGATGTGAAGCCGTCATCGTTATCTGTTATTCTTTCCCGTCATGTCTCCTTATTTACCAGTAGGAACGTCATGTTCTGTAGGTCAGAAGGCCCTTAAAGAATCATCTACATAAACTAAAATAATAAAACTGAACGGGTTTTGAAGTGAAAACTTCTTTAGCGACGTTGTACACTTTTTGGCATTGGTAAAAAAAGTTAAACTCGCATCAGGACACGTGACCTGATCGAAAATATTCGTAAAACGGAGCCGAGTTTCTTATATTTAAAAAAATGTGACATTCGAAATTCAAACATTTATGAGCGGCCAGGAGCGCAGAACTTCCAGTGTACTCTATGTATACATATAGATAATATGTTATTACCTACTTTTTATTTTTAACCTAATTATATGTATACAGATGTGTGTGTGTGTGTGTAGGTATGTGCAAATACATTATTCTTTAATCTTCTAGAATGATTGTTGCGAAATGACCCGTCCGTCCAAAGAATGAGGCAATCATCTTTTTCCCTTGCCATCTGCCCTTCTTTACTTTTGACAGCAAATCTTCGGCCATTGTGTAGATTGTCTTTTGCTTTCGGGTTCGTAACAATATATCCAGCTTTCATCACCTGTGACGATGTCATATACAGCATTCAAGTCACGTTCGTCATACTTTTCAAGCATTGAGCGGCACCAATCGAAACGACGCCGTTTTTGATCTTCCGTCAAATAATGAGGTATTCATCTAGTACAAAGCTTTCTGACGCTTGTTGTCCATGTAAGACTTTTTGTACTTGACTCATACCAATGCCTAAAGCTGCCCGAAACTGTTGATACGTCACCCTTCTATCAGTTTCTATCATTAGCACTTACGTTATCTTCAGTAGTCACCGTAGAAGGACGTCCTTCTCGAGAATCATCAGTGAGTTTGCTTCGACCACATTTAAACTCATTGAACCAATGGTAAACAGTGGCACGAAATGGAGCTTCGTAATGAAATGCCAATCGAAGTCTATCGTAACATTGTTGTTGAGTAAGACCGCAAGGGAAAGCGTAATAAACCATTGAGCGTAAATTTTCTCTAACCTAATCCATTTCGATGCACAACAGACACTTTTTAAATTGCCGCCAATTTGTAAAAACAAATGACTGAAATCATTAAATATCTACAGGCTTTTTTTTTTTCTTTGGCTCTGTAATTTAAATTATTTTAACACTGTTTCCCTAATTTTATTAATGGCAAAAGCACAAGCCGTGCGAAGCCAAGTAATAAAAAAAAAACATCGACAGATTCCCAAAGAGTTCCTAATTCTAAATTTAAATAAATTTTTCATCGGATGCTTATCTTACTGGCCTATTCTAAAAACTTTCAGTGTGACCCACGTATATGAATGAAAACAAAAGAAATATCCTTTATAAACACTAGAAGTTCCTTTTGTTCCCATTCCGCTACAAATCCGATTCTCGTTTTAAGAGAATTCTGTGAATTTAGCGTTTTTCATCACGTATTTGTGTTCGATGTTGTCAAAGGTGCTTCGAAATTGAATCTGTGCTACTACGGGGAAATTTTACGGATGGTTTACACAAAGGCGATTGAGAGCAATGTATCTATCCGTTATTTCTATATACATAGTTTGTATGTCTTTTGCATACAAAAGATGTACGTAAAAGTAAACAAAAACCGACAAATGGGAAGGCGTTATACGGTTGACGTGATGAATGTTCCACCGATTCTGAGTATATCATCAAACAATTTCTGAGTGTGTCATGCATGACAGAGAAGTCCTGCTTCCTCCAATACGATTGAGCTGAACGATGACTGACTCAAGCGTCATGCTTGTGAACGGGAGCCGTCTCGGTCGGTCGGGGCTGGTCATCTCGTATTTGCGCGACTGTTTATATTTTAGAACAATATGTAACATTGTTCTCATACTTCATTTGCGCTTATAAGCAATGTAACCAGTAAATTAAAAAAAAAACATTTCTCCTGCCTGTTCTTCTCCATAGGATCGACGTATTGGAACAGGCAACTAGCTTCACGACTGACTTATTCCGACTGACTCCCACTCTTGAAAATTAAAAAATACCTAAAATTCGTCAAGAAGTGATTTTGATTTGATTGAATTCTTGGCACGTCCTAGCTACCTATGGAGAAGAGCAGGCCCTCTTACCCTCCTGGAGAGGGTCTCGCGAGGTACAAGCGCTTACTCTTAGCCCTGAAGAGTAAATGTTCATACGAAAATTTAGTTAGAAAGTACATAGGGTAACTTCGCCTGTTTTCGGCCATTCAAGCGAATTGACTTCTAACAGATCGCATTTACCAGAGAAGACTTTTTCGCATATCAACCATTTAAATATTTGTTTTTTTTTTTATAGGTGTGACAGCAGTGTCATCGAATGGGGCACAACTTCACTCTTGGTGCCTCGTGTGCTTAGGGCCTTGGGGTCGGGGCCGCGGGCCGAGGGGCCGTGGTATTTTTCCCGCTCTGCCACCCTATTGTTACGCCACTGTGTGACAGATTAGGTAGTTTTGATTCTTGTATGTCCTTTATTTACAAAATTGTTAAAAAATAATATTTTTGAAAGTGGTGATTTGAAAAACTGATTTTATTCACCCTTAAATAGGTTCTACTATCGATTAAAATGAATACTAAAGGTCAACAATGTTAAATTTTTATTATGTATGTATCAGAATTACACAGTCTTCTAATAAGAAAAAAGTTTTGATAAACATTAACGTTAAAAAAAGGAAATTAAAAACTAAAATACGTGACTAGTAATTAGGCACATTGCACCATCGGTGATTTCCCGAGTCCGAAAATCAGCTTAAGTTGTAATTTTTTTTTTCTTAACAAAATCTACGTTAACGCGAGAGAAGCCGCGGGCAAAAGCTAGTGCTAAATATATAAAATTAGAAAAATATTTACGAAATTATATATTCGGCCTCAACTTATTATATTATGACTAGTTAACGAAACAAGTCTCCCGGAAACGAGTTTAGCTCTAGTCTTGACCAGAATAAAGACCTAGGTCTCTATTCTGTTTAACTGATAATTTCGATTGAAATACATAAAAATATATATGAAACCGGTGAATATTCTTTCACTGGCCGAAAAATAACTCAAAACTAGTATTGTATAGTAAAACTCCTATTGACTGTTCAATATTCAATATTTAAAAAGAATTTATTGCAAAATACATAGTTTTCATTTTAAAAGGTCTTTTATTGACATGTACTATTTTGGATTAATATAAATGGACCAACTTTTGTTTTTCAACATACCGGCCGAAACCCAGATAACTGCCTAAAATCCATCGAAAAATCCAGCCAACACATTTAATTTTGTAATATTAAAGTATTCAATTTAAATCAAAATAAAACAAATTTGACTATAGTATACAGTTTAGGAATATTTACTTACCAAGCAATCAACAATTTTGTAAAATCAACCATGCTCTAAATTTTTAGTTATTTAAGACACGCTCGTACTCCTTGATTTTCATAGGCCCACTGACTGATATCATTACAATGCTATAAATTTAAGATTGCATAAAGTTTATTTGCACAAGTAAAGTACAAGTTAATTTTTAAATGACGAAGACATTTTTGAACTGAAAACTTCTTTAGCGGCGTTGTGCACTTTTTGGGATGGGTAAAAAATGTTAAACTCGCTTCGAGACACGTGACCCTGATGTCCTCTGTCCTCTGTCCTGTCCTCCTGTCCAAATCGAAAATTCGTACGACGGAGCCGAGTTTCTTAAATTTACATGTACAGCGGCAGAGAGACATGGAGAGGGAGGGACGGGCAGGGACAGAGACCGTCATGCTAATAATACATATATAGATCCACTAGAGCTCTTTATTAATTAATGTCACCAACCTGTTAATGTGACGTTTTAAATTCGTCGTTTCGTTTAAGTTTTCACTTCTGTCGGCAGTCCCATGACTGCCTATTTTTTTTCTTAATAACTGGACATAACTACGCTTAAAACTAAAAGTGGCCGTAAAACTGTCTAAACCACCCTTTATTTACCTTATAAGTAATATAATACCTGCGCTATAACCTGTTACTTCTGTAATCTAGTTAATCTCATTTCAAGGTTTTCTAGTACAGATTGTCTTTCGAGTTTTTCTTCTCACGTCTTCGACGGAAATGGCTGAAGCGCGATCGATAACGGAGCTTCTTAGCAATAACTTAAACGAAGAAGTCGCTCCCGTTGTTTTATCCCACCACGTATATGTCACTTTTAAATTGAATGTGGTAAGTTGTGTAGGCCAAGTTTACCAGTTTCGAAATGTAAAAGAGCGAAATGTAAAAGCCTGAAAGACTAGACATGATATTTCCTTTTGTTAGCGTAGTTTAGTATTATTTACTGGACAACGTGCCAGTTACCATCAGGTAAATCATGTACCTGTTACTTACAGTTATCATCATACTCCGCGCCTTTTTCCAACGAAGTTGGGGTCGGCTTTCAGTCTAACTACGAAACGATCGAAGCGACTGCCATCAGACCTCCACAACCCAAGTATCGTTCGTGTGGCAACCGGGGCCACCGGCTTAGTCTCAGTGTGCTAAGAACTGTCACAAATCCTAAGACTGACCTGGCTAGTATTTTTTAACCTTGCAATGCGCTAACTTACTCGGTTACCACTGAGCTACGAGCCCGCCGTGGATGTGGTTGCGACATTATTTTATTAAATAATTCAACTTATAATATGTGACCTTAGTAGACTTCCGCTAATAGTACTTTCTTTCTTCTTCAACTTCCCCTTTTTCGTACCCCTAACAACGTATACGCAAAATTTGTTCATGATCGGTTAAGTAGTTGAGGTGTGATAGCGTAACAAACTAACGAACTCACTCACGGACACGTCATCTTTCACACAATCCATCCATCTGATGGATGGGTGGTGGATCTGATGGTGGATAGATGGGTTTCAATTTAGGGAATTACAAATCTTTCTGTAAATTATTTCAGAAATCCTCACTTTATCAATAAGCGCTCATATACTTTTAAATAATCACCTAACATTCAATATATTACCCATTTTCCTTAACTTTACAACTGAGTCACTGACGTACACATTGCATCTCGAGTATTTAATCCACCACATATTTCATAAAACCACCCCTGAGACTGCGGTCTAATTACTCGGTCGTGTTGCCATAGTTTTGAAAACACCCAGCGGTGGTACATTGCTGTACGAAATAGGGAGAGGGTAGATATTTGCACAGATATACACGTATAACGTAACTAGCCGTTATAAGCAGTTTCACTCACGTTAATGGTCACTAATCCGCTCCTAAAGTGTGATGTTAAATACGTTAAATAGACCTTTATTTATTTATTTTTATTTATTGTACACCTTTAAGTACTACATAGGGCAAAACAAGTCATAAATGTTAAGGTATAACAATCGGCGGCCGTCGGCGATTTCTTCCAGACAACCTTTGTACGGACATTGTCAAATATAATTGAGGGTAGTCTATGGTGTACTCATATAAGGTTATGTTAAGATATTATATACTTAATACTATATTTACCTATATTAACTATAAACATATTACATATATATATATATATTAATATTCTTATTACTTATACATACACTAAAATGTATATACATATATATCTAATAATATAAATAAAAGTATGTATAATGACAAATAATTTACTTTTCTTCGGCGCACAGCAAATAAAGTGTAATACAATTGACTAAACACACGTTTCTAGTATCCCTACTTTAATTTTTAATTTATTTTTATTATTCGTTGTTATAGCGGCAACAGAAATACACATTCAGTAAAAATTTCAACTGTCTATCTATAACGGATCATGATTCATGAGATACAGCCCGCTGACAGACGGACGGACGGACGGACAGCGGAGGCTTAGAAATAGGGTCCCGTTGGTTACTCTTCCCTAAAAATCAACATTTTTCTAATCCTTGAAGAGATTCTTGAGGCAGAGTTATTTTAAATTTTTAATTCATGCTTGTTACAAAAAAGAAAACTGGTTGACATCATTTTCCATACAAATATTTGCAGTAAGCGGGTATCAAACCCACGACCCTGTGGATGCAGTCGAATGTTCTACCACCCGTCGCGCCACAGAGCTCATTCATCTCAATCTCGGACGATTATTCTTAAGATTAATTTGCTTGGTTCAATATTTTTACCATTCATTCACTATCGTAATTTATAATTCAAAACATGCCCTCTGGTTCAAGCTTGCTCTTCAATTTAGAATGCAAAACGACTCGTCCGGGTATGTCCGGGTGTCCGGATTATATCCGGACGTGTGGCCAAGACCCGTTATGCAAACTGGGACACGGCTTCTGGTCTAAAATCTACATTGAAGGCGATACCGAATTACTTATTTTAGGATTGCACTGTAGTGGAAGCGAAGATAAATTTATTTAATGAAGAAAAGACCCACTTCGTATTTTACTCTCTACTCTGTTCTCTATTCTACTCTCTACTGGAACTCACTACGAGAAAATGTGGAATGACTTTCCTAATACAATTTTCCATAGTGATTAAAGTACCCATAGGGTAGCTGTTTGTTATATACATAGTGTTTTCTGCTTGAGAGGCTTCGACTTTCTGCTTACCGAGTGTAGAAGAAGAATAGCTTATAAGGTATTCTTCTTCTACACTTACTCTTATTCATTTTATAAATTATTCGATTCATTGATAAATAATAATAATAATCAAGGGACTGATGCAGAAGGCAGTTCTTCTCGACACGGCTCGTATAGTGAGGAGGTTCCTGTCTTTGGAGCCGCAACCACCGGTAACTTGGTCCCTGTACCCGATGTCGGTGGTCTACTATTTTTTATATTTTTAAATATATTTTTTTATAAGATTAATAAAGAGAATAATAATAACTACAAAACTAAAACACACGGCCGTTTGATCTCAAACTAGGTAGAGCCTGTATGTACTATGGCAAACAGACTACTGATAAACATTCTTATACATATTTCTAAATACATACATATTATAGATAAATTACACCCAGACCCAGAACAAATGATCATGCTCATCACAAAATTATTTGTCCTAGGTAGGAATCGAACCCACGGCCTCTGGCTCAGCAGTCAGGATCACTAACCACTAGACCAACAGGCCAGACAATAATATCTCAACATAGTCAATATTAATTTCATTCTTACAATTAAATTAACCAATTGTTAACTTAGTCAACTGGCATACGGCTTGTCCGTTTCAAATCACTTTGACCTACAACAAAACTATGATTAAAATAGCTTGCAAGCATCTAATAGCTTGCAGTATAAAGAAGCCCTATCTCCCGGCGTTGTCTCATTAACTATACAACCGTCGAAGTATTCCCAGGGCAGTGCAGATACAGCCTCAAATATCTCAAAATATAAGCTTAGGGATGCTGACAGACTAATTCTGTTGGCAATTACATTCGTGGCAATGTAGATATGAATGGTTTCTTTACCTTGGACCAAATGATATTGCTGAGCAGGCCTAGAGGAAAAGTACATGGATTAAAGGAAGGGATTAGGTCCATTCTCACAAATAGGACTGTATTAGGAAAATAGAGGAAGCGTGTTTTATTTGCCAGCTGTTTCATGGTTTGGACCTACACACACTCTTTAGTTTTTGAAGTGAAAACTTCTTTTGGCACGTTTGAGCACTTCTGCTATGGGGAAAAAGTACTGAACTCGTGACCGTCACGCTAATAATACATATATAGATCCACTAGAGGGCGCTAATCTAAACATTGAGTTGTGTCAGCTTGTTATTAATTAATGTCACCAACCTGCTAACGTGACATTTTTAGTTCGTCGTTTCGTTTAAGTTGTCACTTCTGTTAACAGTCCCATGACTGCCTATTTTTTTTGGGATAGAAGGCAAACAAGCAACAACTTGATGCTAAGTGCATACCGCCGCCCATGGACACTTGCAGTTCAAGAGTCACAAATGCGTAACAGTCTTTTCAGGTGGGAGTAGGCGAAACACAACATTTTCTGTGAGGCCGTTTTCCATGGTATCACTCCGGTCGAGCCGGGCCCATACGTGCCGAAGCAGGGGTCTCCTTGATTTCGACTAATAATTATGGTAATCAAACCCATCAGATTTGGTTGCATATCTTATATTTTAAATAAGACTGTCAGAGTTCGTTTGAAAGGGAGATAGGTTCCCATTCCAGTCACTCGCAGTCACATAAGCCGCTATAGTATATCAAAATTCATAAGACTCTTTACTGTGGATGACCAGGCTAAACGATGATGCCTAGCGAACCTCGGTGGAGCAGTTAGTTTTGGGAAGTAGTACAATAATCAGCACGAAATCTTTTACTGCGCGATGCATTAGTTGAATATTGAATGTTTTTGCTATATGCAAATGTCGCCACAAATATAAAATCTAAGTTATTAACCTACATATGAATATAACTAGCTATGCCCGCGATTTCGTCCGCGTGGAATAGTGTATTTATATCGAATCAACAGCCCAAAAAGTAAGTTTCAAGCTTCTAGCTCTAAATATGACGATACTTCCATACAACTTTTCATCCCCACCTTGCAACCCCTTACACCTCTTTTTTCGCATTAAAAAGTAGCCTATGTCCTTTCTCAGGCTCTAGACTATCTGTGTACTAAATTTAATTTAAATCGATTCAGTAGTTTTGGCGTGAAAGGGCGACAGACAGACAGAGTTACTTTAGCATTTATAATATTAGGGAGGACTGTGTGCGTAAAGTTAGTATCCTTTTTACTTCGCTGTTTCCCCCCTTATTAATGGTTGTGAAATAGACGCACCCTGTTAATTAGTGGGTTTGATTCTGATATACCGCTTGACCCAAAAGCCCTGGTTGTGCTGACGGCGTGTTGGGATCCATAAGTAAAAAAAAAAATTCTCGCATTTTTTTTCCTTTTTTTTTATTGTATAGGGGGCAAACTAGCAGATGGTTCATCTGATGGTAAATGACTACCGCCGCCCATGGGCACCTGCAACTCGAGAGTCACAAGTGCGTTGCCGCCCTTTTAGGTAGGAGTAGGAGAAGAGGGGGAGGGTGGAAGAGTGGCAAGAGGGGGGAGAGGGGAAGGACGGGAATAAGGGAGAGGGAAGGGTTAGGGCCTCCGGTAACCTCACTCACGCGGGAAATGCAACGCAAGCATTGCTTCACGGCCGGTTTTCTGTGAGGCCGTGGTAACGAGCGCAGTCGAGCCGGCCCATACGTGCCGAAGCATGGCTCTCGCACGTAACACATTTTGTACCCAGCTCGTTATTCAGTTATTGCTTGGTCAATGTTTTTAAAACTCATCCAGTTTCTGTAGGTGTATTTAACTTTTTTTTTGTTGTCTACATTATGTGGTCATTTTAAGGTGTACTAATTTCGTGGATTTTTGAAGTGAAAATTTTTTAGAATTGAAAATTCGATGAAACGAAAAAGTCACACTAAAAAGAGACAAACATTCATAAATAGGATTTAGCCTGCGAGAGAATGAGATAGTATACAAGTAGACAGTGTTTGCTATAATCTTCGTATGCTCGCACGTGTCTTTGCGCCTGCGTACTACGAAGAAAAAGAGACAAACATATGCATAAATAGGACTTAGCCTGCGAGAGAATGAGATAGAAAACAAGTATACAGTGTTTCCTATAATCTTCGTATGCTAGTACGTGTCTTTGCCCCTGCGTACTGCGAAGCCTTCAGAAAATGCGTCATAGTTAACGTGGTGTATCATTTACGTGTACATTTTTGTGCATTTGCGTGTTAAAATTCGTTGGTTAATTATTTTCTGAAGTTTCACTTCTGCTGCTTCTTTGCACACACACTTTTTCTTTGTTTTAAATCTGCGCTTTCTTGTGTAAATAAACATTTATAACAAACTAAGGTTGTATTATTTTCTTGGCAACCTTAATATATTTATACTATTCATGTAAGTATCTCTCGGAAATATTGTTATTGGATGGACGGTCCTTCTGTACGCGTGACAACATCTATGTAGAATTTCATGACGATCGGTTGAGTACACGTAGAGTATAGTACACAAACACACTTTCGCATTTATAATATTCAGTGAGGGTTAGTTAGGATATCTATCAAAGCGCAACATACTTGAAATACTTATCATCACTACATATAATAAAACAAAGTGCTCCGCCGCGTCTGTCTGTCTGTCTGTTCGCGATAAACTGAAAAACTACTGAATGTGTTTCGTGATTCATGAGGAAGGTTCAGGTGTAAAATTTTGTGTGAATTGATTGAAATATGATGATGATTGTTGAAGATGTCTCTGCTACCCTTGCGAAGCCGGGGCGGGTTGCTAGTACAATTATATTACGTGTATCGACCATGGTTTCTTTCATTGTTCAGTATAACTTGAGCTGTCATTGTATAGACTTACTTACCATGACAGGAAATCACATATACTGGACGCGTGTAATTTCATTAAGCCGTTTTCACGTAATTTTTAAAGGTGTAAAACATAGTGTTAAAAATTTTAGCTTTCGGCACTGCTATATGTATTGTCGTGGAGAATAAAATAAATTTGCTTGGTGAGGTATGTAGGTTTTATTATCTATAATCTTATTTAATACAATGTTACGTGTGCACTCGAACCCAGCTGAGAGAGAAGAGAGCAGGGCGTTGACCCGTCTCACATATGTCATCCCTTGACATTGACATTTAATATATTTCTTAAAGATGCCTTCCATTACACTATATTTAAACTGTAAATATTCCAAAATTCACGTTACTACGTTCGCGAAATTTTCTTAAAAAGGGGTACAAAGAATTCTCTTCACGTATTAATATAATGATAACTGCTATTATTATTGTATTTGTTTTCTCCGAAAGTTGGATAACTTTAAAACATTATAATACTATATATATAATATTAATTAAGCGGCGGTAGCGTAGTGGGTAAGGCGATCAAGTGGCTGCGGGTTCGAACCCCACCCAATGCACTACCGACGTGAACCCACTCTTAACACAAGCATTTAGCTTAACTGGAGGGGTTAACAAGAATACTAGTAATGTGTGATCCACGTTACTTGTATACTTTAAAAAAATATAATCCGAAATCAACAGCCTAAATAACTAATCACAAAAAACCAAAAAAAAAATATCCTATTTTGCCCTACGTACTTCTAAACGGACCCTTTTTTTTTGTTGTATGGAAACCCCCACGGGAAACCTCACTGGAGCTAACGGTGAAGTGGTATGTCGGAATCGAACCGACTAAAACCACACGGTGTTCCGTCACAAGTGGGTCTATAACAAGGGACTCGGGTATACTCTAAGAAGGAAGCCAACGGACCCTAGAATTTCCCGTTGAAACTTGTTCAGTTTTCTATAGTCTTACTGTAACATCTAGATAGTCTGAAAGCACACCCTTCCAATAAATGCTTATATAAGTTATTTCTTTACTTAGCCTCACTCTCGCTGTTCAGTTTGTGGAAAAATACGACTTCTTACTAACTTTACTTCTTAACAGTCATTCACTTAAGCGATTTTTACACTAACTTAAAGTTGGGAAGACTTTTAACTTTAAATTCTAACTGATATACTTATAAATACAAATGTGAGTTTGTTATTAATTGTTGTGTTTGTGTGTCTTTTACGCTTTAACTACTCAATTGGTCGGCACGAAATTTTGCATACACCTTTTTAGGGGCTCAGAAAAGGACACAGGGAACTATTATCTGAATTGATTGACGAAAGCTACACTGACGCGACCGAAGTCGAGTGCAAAGCAAGTGTGTTATGATGATGATGGCACTCACATGTTGTCGCCACCTCAAAAACTCGTTTTCAATTTATTAAAAATAGGGGCAAACCATAATAGATGATAAAACAGTTCACTATTTAATAGAAATGAGTTAATAGGCATAGATTATGACTAGTTGTACCAGTAGCGCTACGCTATTGGTCATTTAATAATGGTACGGTGAAACAAGTCTAGGCATGCACTATGAGTTGATAACAGTAACGAAATGGCTAGATTTAGGTTAGGTTAAAACTGCGACCACAACGCACGAGCCGAGCGTGCGGGCACCAGCGGCCGGCAAGTGCCAGAACCATCCCCACTGGCGATAGTTGGAATGTTTTTTTCTCATTTGTCACTAACGGTGACAAAGCCAGTTGCTAAAACTTGGAAAGTATGTGTTATACGTCACAATCGCGATTATTTTGCTCATTTATCTTCAGTGGTGACAAAGCCAGTTTTCACAACTGGGAATAGACGTTATTTTACTGTCATTGCGTTTGTTGGGACGGAATCTAACCTAAAATAGGCAAAGTACCTTAAAACAAGACTTAACAAATTTGAAATTACAACTGTATGTCTTACAATGCTATAATTCTTTAAATTTCACAGATCAACAACAATTTGGTTTTTATATCATTAATAGTCAAAGTAAAGAAGTGATGCAATAATAGTTAAATCACTGTCACTACGATTTCAAGTAAAAAAAATTAAAACTGTATTCATTTCCAAAAGGTTTCATTTATTTTTTATAACAAACACATTTAACGTGAATAAAGTTAAACGAAATTTAACAATCGTTACTCATTGGTGAGGATATTTTGATAATATAGTTAATTTTTTTTTAACTACAAAATAGGCCAAGACAAAGTAATTAAGAACCATTTGCTTATGTTAGCCAACGGATTTTTTTTTTAGTATATTAATACATTGTTTGCCGCAATCTGCCGACCTCATAGATAGCAATGTACCATTCTCCATGGCCATATACATGCCTTCAAGAAGATGCATATAGTTGTCAAATCAATCTTGTATAACTTCATCACAATCAAGAGCCAAGAATGCGAGATGCAGAGCGAAGCTGACACCGTTCTATATTGTATTTGCTATCTTAAACCGTTCTCGCTGCAACGCATCTGTGTGAACTGACCCTTAGCTTACCCTATTCCCCTGTGACTAGTTATAATGCAGCGCTGCAACGCAACAGCCCCACGCCGGTTCCAAAAGTTCCAAAGTTAAATTATGTGTCATCACACGGGGTGAATACTATTTAAGGGGTGAGACAAAACTGTGATTTTACTCAGTTCTAAGTAAAATATGATAAATAGGTCAACTATTTTGACCCAGAGGATTTTAATATTAGCATAGTAAATGTTGCGGTGGGGTCTCTCATATATTTTAATGAATAAGAGTTTTAGTAGATGGTTTTCTAGATCGCTTTAAAAATACATTTGCAGATGCAGCAAATTATTTTCTTTCTTCAAAGAGTTGTTAGCTTTAATAATCATTTGAAAAAAATATGAAAATATCTATCTGAAGTCAAACAAAATAAACGCAATCCCACTAATATTATAAATGTGAAAGTTTGGATGGGTGGATGGATTCATGTATGGGTGGATGGATGTTTGTTACTCTATCACGCAAAAACCACTGAACCGATTGCGATGAAACTTGGTATGTAGATAGCTGGAGACCTGGATTAACGCATAGGCTACTTTTTATCCCGATATTCCCACGGGATCGGGACTTACGCGGGTCAAACCGCGGGGCGCTGCTAGTATGTTTTACTTATTAGAAAATTCTGGTACATTTCCTGAAAGAAATGTTAAAATAATATTATCCAATGTATTATCCAAATCGTGTCTTTAGGCAATTTACATTTCCTAGCTCAAACATACGCTTTGGCATGCTTTCATAACAGAGAGTATAAGAAGAATAGTGGCTAGAATACATTTCTAATCACTAGTAACTTCTTAAATGTATGACTAATTGATGGTCTTGTCCTAGTGGCCTCTCCAATCACAGGACGGTCATACGGGTACGCGACCCTGGCCTCTTGCTCTAAGACTACTGTAGTCTAAGTCCCGTTTCCTCATCCGAGACTTGCGGTATCTCTTACCCTTGCTATCCGTTTTCCTTACCCCAATATACTTTCTTCCTTTGTACCGTCTGAAAACGACTACGTTCCCAAGAAGAGTTGGCGTCAGGCAGGCAGCAAAAATAATAACTGTATTACCTACACATTGCTCGGACCCCAAAGAAAATTGGGAAAAGGGCACAAAGATGATGAGTAACTTTTTTTTTTATGTTATATTGGGCAAACGAGCAGACGGGTCACCTGATGGTAAATGACTACCGCCGCTACCACCTGCAACTCAAGAGTCACAAGCGCGTTGCCGGCCTTTAATGTGAGAGTAGGGGTAGAGGGGGGAGAGGGGGGAGAGGAGGGCATGACCAGAAGGGTCGGAATAGGGGAGAGGGGAGGAGAGAGGGAAGGGCGGAAATAGGGGAGAGGGAAGGGTTAGGGCCTCCGGTAACCTCAGTCACGCGGCGAAAGCAATGCAAGCATTGCTTCACTGCCGGTTTTCTGTGAGGCCGTGGTTTCACTCCGGTCGAGCCGGCCCATACGTGCCGAAGTATGGCTCTCCCACGAACAAACACTTGTAACTTCTTACATTTCAGTAGTTTAGTCTTCATGGTTAATTTATTTACAGATACATTTTCCCTAAAATAACACAGTCCCATACATCTCTCATCAATAAAATAGATAAAAGAATCGGGCATAATTTCAACGAAGCAAAAATAAAATGTAAATAGATTCAGATTTGACGTGCGATTGACTTTAAATAACTTTAGCAATTTCTCATTTTGTTTTGAGATCCAGTTTTATTGGAATTAAATTTCTTTCCGCTAGACAAGTATTCGATTATAGAGGCCAATAAATCTTTCCATCAAGACATCGTGCTTTAGGAAGCATAAATAAGTTAATACTCTTACCTCAAATTATTTTTGCGTGGTTGCACTGTGGATTCTACTAAGGTTTTCATTTCAACTATACTTGACTAACTGTACTAGAGACAGTGGTGGGAGACTTTGGGAGTTTATGTAAAGGTATATTACACAATAGGTACATATACTTATTTGTTGTTAGCTACAGCTCGCTTTAAAGTTTACTTCCATGTATAATATGTAAGTATTTACAAAAAGAGTATATATTTATTTATTTATACTTCCTGCATCAGGGGGACTTAAAGCCGCAGGCATTTTCTACCAATCAATCTTGTGTGATGCAAAGATATGTGGGTGGCAGTTGTATATTTAAAAGTCATAAAATAAACTAGTAAAAGAATGTATTACATAAACAAGCCTTTATATATGTACTACATATACATAAACATATAATATACATACATACAAATAAATAATAAAGACACTTGTAAAGTATTTATCTATGTATGTTTATCCGTATTAGAACAAATAGTGCAATCTCCACTTAGTTTACGTCTAGATAGCGATGTGTTGCATATGATGTATTATAGTTTAATGGCAATAAAACTTTGTTGAGTAGGGACTAATTTCGATATTATAGTGTCTGGTTCTGGATTTTTATCTAAAAGGTCATGTATTTATGGAAAAAATCATTTATATTTTTGTAGTTTAGCTTGTAGTAATGTTTTACATTGCTTAACTCAGACGCTTAGCTCTCTTCAAAACCACTACAACGTGCTAATCCATGCTGGTATTCTACCTGTCTGTAGAGGCTCCCAGATTATGCAACACAAATGCTTATCGAAGTACCACCAGGAGTTACCCGCTGTTAGGGGTGAGCGCCTTGTTATCTCTCCAGAGCATTCTTCACGTTGGCGCTTATGGCCAGTATAGTAGCGTGTCCTGCGCTTTTTGCGCAGGTTCTACAAAAGCTAAAGTATTAGAAGACATATATAACACTAATAACTCATAAAGGATGGCAATTCTTCGAGAATTTTTCCAACTAAGTTGGGGACGGCTTTCATTCCAACTACGAAACGGCCGAACTTCGATATTTATGTGAAGCGACTGCCATTAGACCTCCATAACCCAAATGCTAGGCCATATCAAAGTTCTTTAGTTATACTAGGTTGTTGAACTTCTTTAGGGCTCCAACTACCCGTAAAGAATGCCCACAGATTTTCGTATGGCAATCGGGACCAACGGCTTAACTTGCTCTCCGAGGCACGGAAGGTTTTCAATGTGTTAAGAATAGTCACCCATCCTAAGACTGACCTGGCTAGTATTACTTAACCTTGCAATGTGCTAACCTACTCGGTTACCACTGAGCCACGAGCCATGAACAAAAATGTTAAAACTTTATTGTGTGATTATTCACACAGTAAAGTTAGAACATTTTTGTTGTGTGCGATACGTTGACGTTATCTGCTTAGTTTAAGTAACCCCATTTAAACAAGTCATGCACTTGTGTAAATCCCTGAAATGCGCTAATGATATGTTTGTCATATTTTAATCTAAAATCACATTATGACATTCCTCTCAGCTCCAAAACTAGGTCGCACGACCTTCCACTAGGAAGGACACAACACCTAAATCTCTTGGGACTGGCACTGTCAAAACTACATCTGTCTAAAATAGTGTGAAATATAAATCTTGGTTTTACACGGATGTGGCAACGTGCCTCGCAACGGGGATTCTATGTTTGTGATTTGTTTCACTTTGCATATCTGTTTAAAACCTTTCTTTGAGAATGTGTAACTGTGTTGAGAAAAAAAAAGACCTGAAAACAAACAGCTTACCTTGTTCGCACAGCATAGCATCGATGCTAAAAGTAATGTTACGCCAAATCTAAAATAAATGTCATTTTCACTGTGATTGAGGACGACTTTGATTGGTTGTCATGCTTGATTGACAGCTCTCTATTAGTACACAAAAGTCTAAAACCTGACTGACTACCATTTTACGAACGGGAAGAAACATAAAAGCCCCCATGAAACATCTTCAAACTTTTTCTCTGTGCACCTTAGGACGTTGCAGAACAAAGACCTACCCTAAAAACTTCCACAAAAGCATTTTGACTAATCTCTCCATCTAGTGGGTGTTCTTACGCTGCACTATCCACTCTGTGGTCGTTATTGGAGAATCAAAGTTCCACAATAAGTTGCCATCTGCCGCCTCTATCTAGTGGCTCCTTGACTCTATAACCAGTTGTCTCTCCATGTAGTAGGTCGACATCTTACGCGACGCTTTCCAGTTCGTGATAGTTATTGGACAGACAAAATTACGCAAGAAACGGTCACCTGCCGCCTCAATCTCGAGGCTACTTGCTTCTATGACTAGTTCGTCACTCTATGTAGTGGGTGGACCTCTTACACTGTGCTTTCCAATACATGAACAACCATGTTTCACTCTCCAATAACAATATTGGAGAGTGAAACTTTCACAATAAGCGGTTATCTACCACCTCAATCCAGCGGTTCCCTAGCTCTTTGAGTAGATCGTCATCTCTCCAACTAGTTGATTGATATCCCTCGCTTCGCTGTCTTGGGCCGTGGTTGCTATTTGATAGCCTTTCTTTGCCTTTGCCGTTGAGCGGTTGTCAGTTCTCCGCATTATATGATCTGTCCATTGTCAAATCAACTCTAACTTTCCTTAAACTTTTATAATTTAATTTTCGGCTCTTTAAATAGCAGTAATGTATGTTTTATAATTGATGTTGAAACTGCCCAGTTTGATCTAAAATTTTCAAAGTGTAGTAGTAGTATACGTAGGATTATGTTTTTTGTGTCCAATCGTATCAATAGCTATCCAACCTGTCACCATTTTTTTTTATAGTATAGGGGGCAAACGAGCAAACGGGTCCCCTGATGGTAAGGGACATACCGCTGCCCATATGCACCTGCAACTCAAGAGTAACAAGTGCATTGCTGGCCTTTAAGGTAGGAGTAGGGGAAGGGGGAGAAAGAAGAGGGGAAGAGGGGGAGGGAAGGGTTAGGGCCTCCGGTAAACCTCACTCACTCGGCGAAAAGCAAAGCAATTACTGCTTCACTGCCGGTTTTCTGTGAGGCTGAGGTATCGCTCTAGTCGAGCCGGCTCATACGTTCCGAAGCATGGCTCTCCCACGATTCCAACTCCAATAATAATATTATTCCAGCGCCGATAAACCGTAAGGGATTTGGGCATCATCGTTGAACAAGTGTAGAGAATTAGCAACAGTTTTTGCCAAATATTTTAAATAGTTATTCTGGCTGCTATTCAAAAAACGCTTTATACGATGATTGCTTCGTAAATCTCAATAGAAATAGTAGAACTCAATTTGCTTTTATTCTTATATATCGCATGAGAGTCTACAGTTGAAGTTTAATTAAAAACGCCGAGCTAAATTTCGACGGCGTACATTATGCTTAGTCGTTTTTAGCGCCACATATAAAGCAATTTTGCTAATGCCAAATTTGAAGTATCCAAGTCCTTTATGCTATTACTTTCCTATATTTTTATTTTGGAATTTTTCATTCACTTACTAAGAAAATGCATAAAAACTAACATCGAAATTTTTTTAAGTTAGTTTTCCTGGATTTACTCAAAACAGAACAGTTCCAAAATAAAAAAATAAGTACGATTAAAAATCTTTGACTTTACACGTTCCACCTACTTTTATGAGAAACGGAGGTAAAAATATCAAAATTCAAACAGTCATAACTTGTAAACGGATAGTTTTTATCCAAAAATTCTTATTGTAACTGCATGCCAGATTCATGTCCTTTCAATGATTTAAGTAAGAATTCCCTTTTTCAATTACACTTGTCATCTTTGTCATCATCAAATATCAGATGAGATAGACCTATATAACAGTTATAGCTCTCTCTTCATGTGCGTTCGAAATAGCTTTATAGCTTAGACAAATGGCATCCTGTTGTCACTGTTACTGATGGAATAAAACTTTTCCCTAAAATACTTTTAACTCAGCCCCATGGGCGCATGCGATCCCGCAGCAGAGTGCCTAAAGTTAAATTCACAAAAGTAAAGTTGAAATCTAATTTATGAATCTGCCGGAAATGTTCGAACCAAAAAATCTGTTGAAATACTTTTTAAGTTAATTTGGATTTACTTGGGTACTGGAAATTCGGAATAATGGGCATTTAACTAAACAAAGGCCACTGCTTTAATGCCTAATAGTAAAACAATGACATTTATATTTAAACTAGCAACCCGCCCCGGCTTCGCACGGGTAGCAAGAGACATCTTCAACAATCATCAACATATTTTAATCAATTTACACAAAATCTTAACAAATTATGCACCTAAGCCTTCCTCATGAATCATTCTGTCTATTAGTGAAAACAGCAAATCAGTTTATCGCGAACAGACAGACAGACGCGGCGGGGGACTTTTGTTTTATAATATGTAGTGATTTACCTACTGCTATTTTATATTTTTGTTATTTTTTGTTAGTATCATAACTTGTAATTTTTTTTTTTGGTTTTGGTGTTAACCGAAACCTGGCTTAATAATTGTATTCTTAGTTCCGAACTTTTTGATAAAAGATATAATCTTTTTAGACGTGACAGGGAAGCGACAGGTTTTCACAAAACGAAAGATGGAGGGGGTGTTTTAATCGCTGTTGCTAACAAGTTTATCGCCACTAGAGAATATGCCTGGGAGAGTGAATGCGAGGATCTGTGGGTGACTGTGAGTGTGACACCCAGTTTCAAAATTTCTATCTGTACAGCGTATCTACCGCCCCCCGTACAGTATAGTATGTTGGAGCACTTTATAGAAAACTTTAACTTAGTGTCAGAAATTAATGAATTTCAAAGTATCTTAATTGGGGATTTCAACCAGAGTTTCTTAGAATGGGCGACTGTAAACAATACCATAGACTCTCGTACACCACTCACTATTACAACTAATAGTAAAATCAGTCAAGCCCTGATAGACTTTGTGCATGTCAATAACTTCAAACAGTTTAATAGTATTTTAAATATCAGGAGTAAGGTTTTAGACCTGGTGCTTACTGAATACCCACAATGCAAAGTCGAGGAAGCCCATTAGCTCCTTTAGAAATAATTTTACAATCTAATTTAGATGACAATTTAAAGTATTGTGACAAGACCACCAGGTTAAACTATAAAAAGGCAAACTATTCTAGTATTAAACATGAACTTAATAAAATTAACTGGCATGAACTTTTTCATGGTAACGACAACCCCAACACTATGCTTGAGGTATTTTATAGTGCTATAAATCAAGTAATTGAGCAATATGTACCCTCAAGTGCAGTCCAAAACAGTTCATACCCTCCATGGTTTAGTAAAAGTCTTCTGAGACTAATTCGTGAAAAGAATAACTACAGAAAGAGGTATAAAAAGTATAAGAACCCAAACCCCTGTAGTAAGAAGTGTGAGAAATTATCAGGAGAATGCTACAATTATTATATTGCTCATATAGAGCAAAAAATTTCGTCCAATCCAAAATATTTTTGGTTTTATATAAAAGCAAAGTGCAGTGTTTCAAAAACATACCCGGCCACTATGTCTGATGGTGCAGTAACATCAAGCGACGGTGGTTATCTTAGCCGCGAAAAGATCCTAAAAAGACTTAAATCTTTGGATATCACCAAAGGTCCGGGTTATGACCAGATTCCCCCGAGCTTTATATCGGAATGTGCTGATGAACTTGCGGTACCTTTGGATTTAATTTTTAATAAATCTCTTGGAGTTGGAATTTTTCCTGACCTATGGAAACTTGCTTAAGTAGTGCCGATATACAAAGCTGGTGAAAGTAATTTGGTGAGTAACTACCGGCCGATTTCGATTTTGTCAACTTTAGCAAAAGGTCTTCGAATCTTTAATATGTACATTAATTCAAAATTACTTCAAAAAGTACGTATCGAACAACCAACACGGCTTCATCCCGGGTAGGTCTACTTGTAGCAATTTGGTGTCTTTTATTGAACATGTCACTGAAGCAGTAGACTCAAACAAACAAATCGACGTAATCTACACCGATATCTGCAAGGCATTTGATAAGGTACCTCACGAAGTCTTAATTGGAAAGTTAGCTGCATATGGCTTTGCTGGGTCTTTTCTCAGATGGCTTTCTTCATACTTAGCTCATAGATTTTTTTTTACGTTGTATCCCATGGATATAAATCTAATACGTATAAAATAACTTCCGGTATACCACAGGGTTCGCACCTGGGCCCATTATTGTTCATTATTTTTCTAAATGATCTGTCAGCCTGTTTGAAAAATTCAGTGCTATTCTTGTTCGCAGATGATCTAAAAATAGTCAAAGTAATAGAATCGGATTTGGATACAGTATTGCTTCAGGATGATATAAACAATCTTTTAGATTGGTGTAACAGAAATAAGATGCACCTCAACATCAATAAATGCAGCCAAATTACTTTCATCGAAAACTACAATGTATAGATAAAGCTTATCACATGTATGGTTTTGTTTGAGCAGAAGTGAGATTGTAAAAGATCTGGGCGTTATTCTGGATAGAAAACTGACCTTTATACCTCACATTGATACTACTATAAAAAAGCTTCAAAAGCGCTTGGCGCATTCCACAGCCCCAAAACTAAAATATTACTGTACAACTGTTTTGTTCGCAGCATTCTCGAATACTGTTCGGTCGTTTGGCGTCCACACTATGCTACCCATACACTTAGAATAGAACGCATTCAAAAAAGGTTTTTAAATCATCTAGCTTATTCCACTGGTATCGCAAAACGAATGCGATGTTACACTGAGCGATTACAAACTTTTAATATAACATCGCTCGAAACACGACAGGAATCACTCGACCTAATTTTTCTGTATAAATTGGTAAATAATATCATTGACTGCCCTCAATTATTATCTAGAATAAATTTTAATGTCCCTCGTAAGTATCCCCGAAATACTGTCAATCTACTATACCCACCATCACGTAAAACGGTTCTCGGCTTCAACTCTCCGATACCGAGACTAAGTAGACTTTAAAATAAGTTCGACACACAAATTGATATGCTATATATAGTACCAGCCTTTATAGCTTTAAGATCCAGGAGGATCCATTTCACAACAGAACTAATTATTGTTAGTAACCTATTTATGTTAATCTATTTCAATTATTCAATAAATTACTTATTAAGTTTAAAAACTGTAGGCTATATTATTATTTGTTAGCTTTGTGTTTATTTTTTTTTGTTTTTTTTTTCTCTCTAAATTATTTTTAATTTTTACTAATATATTGTAACATTAATACCTGTTATCTAACCTGTGTTAATACTAAAATCCGAATGTTTTCTATACATGTGGTGTTTTGATTGACATTGTACACCCAGGCCTTATTTATCATGCATGTATTATTTTTAAGAAATGTGTAACAATTGTAGGCGAACCTTTAAATAAATAAATAAATGAATAGCTTTCTTTAAATTCTTATTGTAATTGCGTGCTAGAGTCATGTCCTTTCAGTGATTTAAGTGTTTATTTTTCAAATACACCCTGTATAAATAAAAATCAATGTTTAATAATTTGTCCTCTATACGTTCCGAAATCATTGATCAGATTATGATGAAACTTTGGTAGGGTGTCCTGGGGACCCCCGTGAGTGTTCGTAGCCCAAAAAATCTATACAAAAAGAAAAAAACGGCATTATAACGCATGCTGTTTTCCGTGTCCCAGAAAGAATGGATAACCCTAGATCACCTAATAGTACTGCCATCAGGCGCTCAAAAACAATACACAAAAAAACAAGTGATACCTACATTCGTGTAAACCACGACTACAAATAAATAAAATTTATTGTGTTTTTAGTGTTATGTTATTCCTCAAAGTCTATACTAAGAGAAATGCACTAGATGGTATCAGTACATATTGTACTTTTTCGGAAAAAATAATATAAACTTAAATTTTTAGTATAAAATATTTTAATAATATAATTTTGACAGAGTTTAAGAGCCTTCCGTGAAAAAAAAGTATTTAAAACTAAGTGGCCAACTATTTCAAAAATATGCACAGTTAATACAGTTTACAAAATGGCGTAATACATAATTTTATCTTATGTAAATACGAAGTTATTGCTATTAAGATGCAGAATGAGTAAATTTCACTAAAGAATGAAATTGAATTTTTTTCAATTTCATTCAATATTATCTTATCTTGTCTTAAATTGTAATATTAATAAAGCGTAAGTTACAAATAAATAAATCTTTGTACAATTTAATAACTTAAAGCTGGGTTATTTTTGAAGAAGTTTCCTGGACACGGCTGCGTAATTCGTCCATATTTGATATTGGTTTGAAGTACACCTCTTCTTTTAGACAACGTTAATAAAAAAAAAATCTAGAGATTTTAAGTCCGGGGAAGGTGGAGGTCACAAATTAGGACCCAAGTGACCAATCCATTTATTTGGATACGCGGCATCTAAATACGCACGGACGTTTGCAGCATACATCCATCATTTTGGAACCAATGGGATTCCCTCACCTCCTCGGGCACCTCGTCCATTGAATTTGGCAGATTGTAGCGTAAAAATTCCAAATAACTTTGGCCAGATTAGTTTCCGGGTAGTTCAAATGGACCAATTATTGATTAATGGACCTCTCTGCTCCCATTAGATGCGGATTCGAGAGTTGCCAGCTGTGTAGATTCTTAAAATGCTCGTACCACCAATACCGCTACCAGGTTTTTTACCTTCCGAATACTCTATCTCTCGGACTCTGATGAATACGCGGCAATCCGAATGACGCCCGTTATCTTTCCCTATAAAGGGACACTGCACTTGCGTTGCTTCTGCATTCACCATAAATAAAGTGCATGTTTGCATATTCTTCTGTCGAATACTAAATACGCGGCATTTTGATACACAAAACCAGTCCGGATATAAACCAAATCGTCGCGAAATCACCAAACGATCACAGGCCAAATAGTAAGCAAAACTAATAGTCCAATTTTTTGTCTCTCGCACTTGTCCAATTGTAGGCAACCATGAATTTGACTCACTTTTCACTTTTGACACAAAGCAACTTAATACTGTTGGATACTGAATAAACTAACCTTTCGTTTCATAAAAAAAACCGGCCAAGTGCGAGTCGGATTCGCGAAAGAAGGGTTCCAGAAACCTATATTTTTCCAATTCCTCATGTGATGTTTTTTCGACTGGTGCTCGATTTTAATCAATAACAAATTCAGGAAGTTGAAAAAAAAAGGTAATTAAAGTTAATATTATTGAACAGTATTATATTTCTTATACCGTATAAATCATAAATGTAAAAACTTCCGTCACGTAATACCGGTCGGGTGGGGGAAGGGAGGGTGGCTTCCCCTAACTCCCCTATAATATTAGTAACATGCATCCTTTGTTAATCGATCATTGGCTGACAGTTTCAGCGATGATATTTCTTCATGATTGACACTTCAAAATTCTGGCGAATCTCAAATCCTGTTGCATTTCGACGATCACTTTTCTTATCTCAATTAATTGAACTTTTAGGGATAAGATCTTTTCTTAGAAAAATTTCGTTTGTGACCAAGAGATGGCGGGGTCGAACTCCTCCTAATTCACCCACTCTTACTACAAGCATGTTAGTTTAGGTAGAAAAGTTAATGAGAATATTGGTAATGTGTTAATACGTTGCTGGTATTAATAAAAAAATACAATCATTGAGTTTTGAGACTTACATATTTTTTGGCATTATTACTAAGGCAAGCAAGGTATACACGCATATAATGGCAACAACCACCGCCTTCCTCCCCAAGAAACTGATTCCCTGATCATCAACTGGAGCGGTACCACCTGCGTAACTCCACAGCGCGAGTGGACTGCTACTCCTAGTCCTTTGCTCTATCGTCAGTTTAATCTAGATGCATTTGGGTGAACACTTGCACTTCTAAGTCCCAAACGGTTTTGCTACTAGTGCCTAAGCTGCCTCCGTAGATGCAATATCCAGGTAGGACTGATAGGAACCACCACAGCTTTGATATATTGAAGACAGTCAAGGGCTTCGCCCAAACCAGCGCTATCGACTGGGTAATTCCGGTACAAAGCTTTTAGTAGATTTTTTGTAACTAGCTGCGCCCTGCGGTTTCTCCCGCGTAAGGCCCGATGTGATAAGGATATTGGGATAAAAAGTAGCCTATGTGTTAATCCAGGTGTCCAGCTATCTACATATCAAGTTTCATCGCAATCAGTTTAGTGGTTTTAGTAACAAACATCCATACATCCTCACAAACTTTCACGTTTATAGTATTAGCAGGATACTCAGGTCGCCCTACAAGACAGATGCAGTATCGGCTAGATTCAGGGCAGGTAACTATTATTCGACATAGTGTTACCTCATGTCTAAAATAGGGGCGACAACCTTATCAGCCGACGATGGGGTCCCTGAAAATAATCCTATGAATATTCCTGAGACAACGTTTCTTAACTGTTCCATTGGTTGTGTGATTTTTTCTAATAACAGTAATAGCAGCTGCTTTACCTACCGATTCCCAACGCCGCAGTTCAACTCAAATTTCCTTTCCTCCTAGTTCCCTGTAATTAACGATTTCAAGGACTGGTAGATACAGTATAATTACTTCAGCTATGTCTCTGAGTGGCATTAATTACATGTTGTCTTTGGTTTACCAAACGCTGTGATATCTGAAATTATCCACTCGTCATCATACCGGTCGGCTTTCACTGAATTTAGTTTGAATCAAAAGCTTAAGGTTGTAATCCAAACATAGATGAATTGATGGATTGACAATTTTGTAGAGGCTTTAAAAGCTTTGCCTTTGTTCAGTTTATTTATTTATGTTTTAAATTAAAAAATGTAGTGTTATTATGTATATAATAATAATAACTTCATACATCTCACACACGGCCATGTTCATCATCTTCTCACGGTAACCAGATTGCTAATAAACATACTTATATACTTCTAAATACATACATATCACTACATATTATAAAACAAGTTCCCCGCCGCGTCCATTTGTCTGTCTGTCTGTCTGTTCGCGATAAACTGAAAACTACTGAACGGATTTTAGGACGGAAGGTTTAGGTGTATAATTTGTACCGGAGCGAAGCCGGGGCGGGTTGCTAGTTATAGATAAATTATACCCAGACACAGAACAAATGATCGTGCTCATCACACAATTATTTGTCCTGGGTGGGAATCGAACCCACGACCTCTGGCTTAGCAGTCAGGGTCACTAACCACTAGACCAACAGGCCAGTTATATATGTTAAGGTTTTAAATAGATTGACTATTATAAAATCTTAGTTTTAAGTTTGTGAATCACATCTTAAGTTATTATTTTCTAATAGTACAGTCATTTGTTAGTGTAAAACTAACAAATGACTGTAATAACTGGAAAGTTTTCCGAGAGTTTAGAAAATAAGCGACTTTATAGTAAAAATTTGCAGCACTTTGTAACGCTTGTACGATTAAACTATTTATTTCACAAAAAGAAAGAAGAAAATTTGAGAAATGATAGGACCATAATAATAACATTAATACGTTAAAAATGCTACTTCTGTGATTAGTTCTTAAAACTTAAACTTCCATATTATTCTTTTAACAAACAAAACTCCAACACAAGGATGTATATTCCCATATCCCCAAAAGGAAATGTATTATAAAAGATGTAGATTTCATCTAAACTTCACTGAAATTGAACTAAGACTTGGGCAAGTCGGGAATTATAAATAGGTTGGCTGAGTGCTGCTACTGACTTGTATTTCAGACATTTTTCATTTCGGAAGCATTTTATTTTTAAAGGTCTTTATTCAGATTTTTCGTTAAATTGTAACTTGCCTGCCGGGTAGTGTCGCTAGCGAAGTCGCAGGCTTCAATTACTCAAAATAAATATTACGGATATATACTAGAATTGATTACTAATTTCAAGTGCAATCTGTATTCCTTAAAAAAACCCGGACAAGTGCGAGTCTGACTATTGCACCGAGAGTTCAGTAAGCAAACAAACTTGTATGTAGATAGTACGTCCATTTCGGGAATCAATTCTTGAAGTGTTTTGCGCGTCTTTTTCGAAAGACAAACTTAACTTTGCGGTTGCGATATACGATAAAGTCAACAATCCAACCGCAAAACAACTGCTATCCTAAACAACCTTTCGTTAGCAGTGAACCTACCTAGCTTATAATTACTTACGATGTAATTACGAAACCTTTTCATTCCATATAACGTTTTTTTTTTATGTGTTTGAATGATTTTCTTTTACTTTTATCCCCCAACGCAAAAAGTATGTATCTGTGTGTCTGTCTGTAGCATCATAACTCCTTAACAGATGGGCTGATTTAGATTTTTTATTTGTTTGAAAGGTGACTTGATCAAGAGTGTTCTTAAGAAAATACGTTTAGCCGTTCGAAGATCATCAACTCTTTTCTAATCGTTGATAGGATTTTTGAGTTGAAGATATTTTTAATTTATACTTGTTTAGCAATAAGCTACTGGACTGTAACACATACCAATCAACGAAAACAACCATCCATTATACATTATGTCACCATTAAACGCAAAGGTGAATACAGGCAATTGTTCGTTAATTTGCTAACACGCACCTGTCAACTATGAACAGTACTGCTAACTATTGAATGTAGCACGTTGTTTTAATTAATGCAATGTCATTGTATTTCATTGGTCCATCTGCAGCTGAGTGTTTGTATCTATTGAATAATTGGCTATACCGTAGATGACATTTATGGCACTCGTACTCTCAGCATGAATTCTTCACTACACTTCAATGGTTCAACAGGCCTTCTGTACTGGTTGATACTGGTTGGTCAGGGCTGGTCATCTCCGTTCTTCTATTGCTTACATATTGTAGTAATTTGCGCGACTGTTTATAGTTTAGAACAATACGTTACATTGTCCTCACATTTCATTTGCGCATATAAGCAATGTAACCAGAGATTGTAAAAAACATGTTGAAAAAGAGTGTCCTTGGAGTTTCTTGCCTGTTCTTCTCCACAGAATCTACGTATTGGAACAGGCAACTAGCTTTACGACTGTCTTAGACTGACTACTACTCCTGACAATTCATCATATAATGAGTTTAATTGAAATAAATGATTTTGATTTGATTTGATTTGACTTGGCTTTTAGCTTCTTTAAAATTCTGAAAGCAGTAACGTAAAATTGTTTGTGTGAACAGAAATTCTGTCAAAATAAAAATAACTGTAATTAAACCATATCAAACATAATACATATATAAATTGAGTATCTACCTAATGCAGGTTGTTACGAATTTATTTTGAATTGTCTAGCATTATAGTACTCCATGATCACTGGATTGCGCTCTTTTATTCCATACTAATTGTAGTTAGCCTACCAAAAACGAAGAGCTAGAGAGGAAGGCGAAGGATAGAAGCGGAGCAATGAAAAATGTTGCAAAAACGGGGAAAATTTACAAACGCGGACGAAGTTGTGCGGGTCAGCTCTCAGCTGCGTACTTTTTGTTACGTTACGGTGTTCGGTGTACAATTAGTTGAAACTCCTAGTTAAAATTGATGTACCTATACCTATTGTAAACCTGTTCGTTTCCCTAAATAATAAATAAATAGACGCTAAAAAGGCTGTAACTAATTCGAGTTTGCCCAAGTCTCGACATATCTTTCTAGTTCTAGCGGTAACGTCTAAATGTATTTAATTTGTCTCGTAAATGTCAAATGTGTGACCTGTATATTGTCAACCCTATTAGTCCTTTAAATAGACATAAATTATATTGACAATTTAAGTACATATGACAATGAAAAAGGCTTCTCTGAGACTTCGAAGGTGACACGGGTGACAGCTTTTCACATAATGTGAGTTATTTGCAAAATAATATTCAGAAGTTTTTGTAATTGAAATGGAAATGTTTAGATCTGTTGGAATTACTTAATATATTTTATATAATTTTGTATAAATTCGTGTTATATTTGTATAGTGAACAAATCATTATTCTCCAAATAGTCATTCTTTCTTTTTGAGTTCTCACACTACATAAAGTTTGAAGGGAACAAGTATTGCGAAACAAACGTTTTTCAAATCAACGCATTTTAATATTATGCGATATTAAATCTTGTTATGTAAAAAAATGATATTTTGTGTTAAAGTTTTTCCTAAGTAATACTGTGAGACGAAATTGAAAAAACTGAAATAAAAAGATCGCGACACAGCACCGCTCAGGTTGAGCGGTGCTGTGTCGCGGAAGTTTGTGTTGAAGCTGCGAAAACCTCTGGAGGCCCGGGGGAAACTGAAGGAGGGTCTTATCTCCGCTTGAGAGCTTTACAGACTGTGATGGTATAACTTCTTAGTAGTTTTGTACCTGTTTTTATAGATTAAAATTAAAAATGGTGAAGTTTATGCGCATTTCTTTGGCTACGTTGCTAAAAGTATAGGAATTTATGTTTGAAGTTATATTAATCTGTTCACATATTATATAAAGTTGGCTTATTAACGTCACTCGCGTGATTTGGTATGTTGTTTAACAGGAGAGAAGAAATAATAAGCTACATAAATCTTAAAGTTTATATATTGGCATAAAGAAGGCAGGGTACATAAAAATTCCGATTTGATCGCAGCCGACCGAAGAAGACAGATATATAATACTACTAGCATGGTGTTGCTTTTTTATGGAGTACCTACTCTTAAATAGTTCTCCGGAGCTGCAGTTGGTTATAGCACTAAAACCCGTGGTACCAAAAGACCTCCTAAAATTAATATCGAAGAACGCCTAAATAGGGATATATTTAGGCTATAGTTTTATGACATGACAAGTAGAAAGAAAACACGCATCCATATTTTGATAGTTTAATATTTATCAATAGTTCCATAACTAAATAGGTCGTGTTAATGTTCTGATCGGAAAATCTGAAATAATAATGGCGTAGAATAAATTTTCGCGTGACCTAGTTCTTTTAAATTTTTTTTATGGTATAACGAGCAGACGGGTCACCTGATGGTAAATGACTACCGCCGCCCATGGGCACTCGTAACTCGAGAGTCACAAGTGCGTTGCCGCCCTTTAAGGTGGGAGTAGGAGAAGAGGGGGAGGAGGGGAAGAGTAGAAAGAGGGAGAGAGGGATAGGGGAAAGACGGGAATAGGGAAGGGTTAGGGCCTCCGGTAACCTCACTCACGCGGCGAAATGCAATACAAGCATTGCTTCACTGCCGGTTTTCTCTGAGGCCGTGGTATCGAGCGGAGTCGAGCCGGCCCATACGTGCCGAAGTATAGCTCTCCCACGTAGCTCAAGCATTAATTTGGCTTTTATTAGCATTTGACTCCAGGCTTTGTTTAATAACTGGATGTAAACCGGAACACTGTAAAAGAAAAACATTCTAGTTATAGAGACATCCAAAAGTTTTCAACACCAGAGGTAAATGTATGTCTAGACATCATTTTCTCTAGGAAGTATGCATTACCAGAGATTAATACTGTTAATGAAGTCAGATTTCCCTTCATCAGATAATGTGCTAAACAAAAGTGTACTGTAGATTAATCCCTGGCAGTGTTGCTACATAAAAAGAAAATATTATATTTTGTACTGAATGTTACTTTCGAATTCGTATACTATAAGATATGTCGCCTCTGCAGAAGATAATGTTGTTGTACCTTTCAAAAAAATAAATTGAGTGAAAATTAGAAATGAAAAAATCGTATAAGATATTCATTATACTGGTTTGTTATTGGAAATACAAATGAAAGTACTTACCTATATTATATCTAATACCTTTAAATGAGCAATTCTTGTATATATGTTTATATATAATCTGAATCTAGGAAACGGCTACAACGATTTTGATAAAATTTTGTATACAGATACAGTTTTGCATTTTAAGTTCAACTGCATAGTTGTATTTCGTGTGAAAATGAAATTTTACAAAAAAAAAACTTAATAATACTTTTTAAATAAATAACGGATGAAAAGGTTTACAATCATATTAAAAAATTATTATTATTCAGATAAGAATTATAATTAATTTTGGTTGTGTTTTGAAAAATCGATTAGATATGTCCTTTTATAAATCTAAAAAAAATATTTTTTTCACAAAACTACTAATAAATCTATAAGTACTTTTGTTTAAAATAACATAACTTTTTTCATTTCACATTAGTGTTGTGGCTTACCGCACTACTAAATCATCAACTTTTCTACAAATTTTTCTCCTGGTGCTGGCAACACAGAATGCCACAACTTTCCCGAGTTGGTTTTATAAATAACCGTTGATAATCTTATCTACCCTCTAGTCCAGTTTTACTCTACCGAGAGGCTTTCTCTATGGCAAGGGGATCTTTTGCGCGACATTTGTTACTATGATAACGGAAACTAATGTTTTTTGTGTTTTTCTCTGTTATTTTGTCACAAGATAAACATTTATAGTGTAAATATTTTGTGTTTTAGATAAAGTTTATGTTTACTGTTTAAATAAGTGAACAAAATCTGCTTTTAAAAGACATTTTGGCTGACGAAATTGCTTAACTAAACTGTTGTTAAACTTGCTAAAAGAAAATTTTGTTTTATGGGCGCATTCACAAATAATGTCCTAGAAATGTTTTGTGTTTTGATAGTATTTTGGATAAAAACTTTTTAACAAAAAAATTAACCAACGAAGTAAGAAAGAAACTAAAAAGCTAAAAATAAACTTGTTAGCCAATTAAACTCCTACACTAATGTAAAGACCTAAAAAAAGTGAGTTGGACACAACACGAGATAACGACGACGAAAAAGAGTCCCTCGACTGGCTTCCGCATCCATCATCAAATAAACTACTCTGTCTCTGATGTGTTGTAGTGTCTAATAGTGTGTAGAACTACACATGTGTGCTGAGTTCAACAAAATCGGTTCACAGGAGAAAAGTCAATGGGTGAACAATCATTCGTCTCCTATTCTTCTTCCCTTAAAGTTGAAATTTTTATTTTAAATTTAAATGTACTAATTTCGAAGTATCCGAATCCAATAAAAAAATAATTATGGAAATCGGACTACCCTGAATAAAGTTATGAATGGTGATACATAAAAAAAGGGTTGAGTTGGGAACCTTCTCCGTATTTTGGTCGGTTAAAAAGTAATTTTTATTTTTAACTAGCAACCCGCCCCGGCTTCGCACGGGTAGCAGAGACATGAGAGGCATCTTCAACCGTCATCATCATATTTCAACCAATTTACACAAAACCTTAACAAATTATACACCTAAACCTTCCTCATAAATCAATTAGTTCAGTAGTTTTTGAGTATATCGCGAACAGACAGACGCGGCAGGGGACTTTGTGTTATAATATGTAGTGATAAGATGTTGACACAGTGTACATGAAATTATAAATAGCAGCCTGTTTCGAGTATACCGAGGATTTATTTATTTGAAATCCCAAGGGTAGGTTTACTTACAAACCGATAGTAATTTGCATAATTGATACAAGCGCTAAGTTACTGAACGTTATTTCTGAATGAATTCGAGAGTGACATTAATTTTTTTATCATTTTTCTGTAAATAAACTATTGCATTGCGCTAACCCTGTTTAACAATGTGTTTAATTTAAATAAATAAATAAATATTATGTTATTTATTATATTTGTATACTTCTTTAGTAGTTTGTCACGTATGTATGTATTCTGACATAATTGAAAGACACTGACATTTGCAACACAGTTTTTACTAGCGCGGGTGTCAGAGAATCCTGCTATAAGTTGTACCACATTAAAGATTATTATTAATTCTTTACAACTATTTATGCCACGTTCCTATATTCAAGAAGCTATTCGTTTAGCTTACAGACGGTAAAATTTCGTTGAATTTTCAACGAAAATTTGACCGTTCGTAAGCAAAACGAATCGTTTCTTAATTATAAGAACGCGGCAATAATCTTGTATTCATTGTAAATAGTTGGCTCATACATACAAAGCAAGCTAGATATTTTTTTTATTTTGTATTCGTTGAGGAATGTTAAAGGCCATGTAACATCACGCTAGGACTGTTAGTAGCGGAGCAGTGACAATAAACGCAGGTCAAACTGCGGTCTGGCTAGTTTTTAATAACCGATATACAGCAATGAGATTTGCTTTCAAAGTAATTTCAAAAGCCCTATACTGTACCTAATAATTTAAAGTAAATCGTTAAACACTGAAATTTGGCTTCATTATACTCGCCACCTCGGCAATTAATTCAAATGACCCTGTAATTTCAGCAAATGACTGCAAAATGGCCCCCAAACGACCATTCGCGTTGTTTCGAAATTTTTGCTTTTTAACTTAACGATTTTTCAAATAAGTGTTAATTTTTGTACACGTGTTAATATTATGTTGGAATTGTTACTAATTTATGGTGCCATAGATGGCGGAAATTCAGGAATATGTGAACAAAAACGGTGAATATGACATTAGATTCACTTAAATAACCAATATTCAGCTTTGGTCTTCACGAAAGTATCATAATAATCCTTTAAGAAAAAAAATCCGTAATTTTTTAAAGTTTGTTAATGTTTTTTAATTCAAAAAAAACTAGGCAGAGCCTGTGCTATGTACCTAGACTGCTGATAAACATACTTATATATTTCTAAATACATACATAATATAGATAAATTACATCCAGACACAGATCAAATGATCATGCTCATTACGCAATTAATTGTCCTGGGTGGGAATCAAACCCGACCTCATTCTTAGCAGTCAGCATCACTAACCACTAGACCAACAGGCCAATCAATAACAGCGCATATTCGATGTATTTATATATTGGTCCTGGAAAGGCCTGGAATGGTACTGAAGGCCATTTTGAGTCAATCTTAGTAATATACATCGACTAAGTAGAAGATCTGATCATGTTTTTAAAGTCACAGGCACTCAAACTGGTCATTTACACATTTCGCATTTAAAGCGTTTAGAGAAGTTGATACTTAGTATTGCGAGTTGGTGGATTTTATTGAAGTAATTTTTATAATAATCTCATGCAAAATATAAATTTTATAATTGACGCCTTCCATACATCTGATGCAGAAAATAATACTTTCGGATGTCTAAGTGTTTTTTCCTTTTCTCGAAACTTCTAAATGTTAAAAGTTATGAAATAAATACATTAAAACCCCTCAAGTGCGAGTTGGACTCGCGCATGAAGGGTTCTGCACCATCGTACAAAATTTAATAAACTCGTCTGGCCTGTTGGCCTAGTGGTTAGTGACCCTGACTGCTATGCCATAGGTCGTGGGTTCGATTCCCACCCGAGACTGGGTGTTCTTTGTGTCCGTTGTTTATATGTTTGTAAAGTCCCCCGCGACACAGGAGTAATTCCTAATGCAGGAGTTGTCTTTTAAAAAAAAAGACAAAAAAGAGAAAATACAGTGAAAGGGTTTGTGTTATAAAAATACATACCTACTAGTGTCTTTTTTTATTTGCGAAATTGCTTTAATTTAAAAGGTTTGCAAGTTATTATTGACATTTGAGCATAGTCTCAAAAATTCAAGAAACTATTCAATTTTAATATCCCGTTGGAACAAAAAAAAACATTTGAACCGATTTTATAACGATTTATTTGACAACTATATACTATGGTTATTAAATGGTTGTTGTTTATACGGTTGATTTAAATAATGAAGCAGACGGATTTTGAAGTTATACTTCTTTTGGCGCGTTAGGAAAAAATGATGAGAGTAAATCACACCGTCACAAAAAACCGACACCCTGAAGTTAGCTAGTCAACATTTTAGTTTTTCAAAAAAAGTTACCAACCTCTCGATATTTATTCAAGTGTTTCTGAACCTACAACACATGTTTTTTATCAGCCCGAATAACATATATATAAATATATATTTTTTCAGATAATACATCGTGGTGACTGATATTTACTAACAATTTATTGATTTAAAGATAATTTACTATGATTATAAGTGATAAAAATGGTTTTTACATATTACTTTGAGTCCTATTGTAGAATTTGAGGTTTGTTGACGGTATGTATTATTTATTATGATATTTGAATAAACTTTATGTAACTAGATAATGCGTTTTTATAAAACTTTCAATGTATTAAATACGTTTTTTTTTTCTATTATTAGTGTTGTTTTTTTTTACAAACGTAGGATAGCGTGAAGGATAAAATTTTTAGAAAGATTTTTATCTTGTTACGCCTAAGAAGTATAACTTCTTACGTGCATACGTAAGTACATACACACACTTCTTTAAGCAAACGTGGGATCTTATTGTACGCAGATCAATGAACCTATTTCTGCAGAGAAACTGGATCGAGGCGAAAAAAGCCGGTTTTCCTCATTTTTCTTCCCTGACGCCTAGGCTAATAAAATTTATAGCGCATTACGTTATTCACGAGATCTACTTAGTATGCGAAACTTAAATATGTTCACAGCTATCTGTAACATTCTGTATATAAGAAATATCATAAACAAATAAACATTCATCACAATAAGTAGTAAAGCTATTATAAGGAACAAACTCGATACACAACAGATAAAAGGAACAAGCCTCGTCAAGCAACTTGTTGGGACATTTATTGTCATAAAATTGTATCTCTAGAGTCTCGCACAAGATGATCAGTATGAAAACTCAATAAGTCTCGTCCACAGTGGCCATAACTCAGTTTTACTTCATTGCAATTTAAATTTATAAAAAAATTGTTCCCGAGCGAATACCTACTATGAAGATAGAATATTTCTTACAAGTTCTTTGTGAGAAATTCTTGTACAGTGATTTCCAAGGTTTTATAGGAAATTGAAAAAAGATTTCGTAAGATTTTTGCTTGGTTATCGGTCGTTTTTTTTAGCTAACTTTAAAAAGGAAGAAGTTTTTATTTCAATGTTACGAAATAAGTAGGTACAAATATTTGTCGATAGTCTTTAAGCTCTTGTGGACATATTTTGAAACTATGAATTTATTTTGTATTAATTGTAATCAATTTAAATTTATGGTGGCTTTGTTTTTTTTTTCTGAAATTAAAAACTAAATTTATGAGTCTAATTTCCTTTTTTCAGCCTATGTTGTTTTCTATTTTTGTAAGAATAATATTAGCTAACGAAAATTTGCGGTCAAACGGTGCAAAGAATTTTTGTATAAACGCCATATAAGAAAATATAATTCATTACAAAAACCGATGCCGTCTTTTTGCACAAACTGGATATAGGTACTTTAAAAGTTTTTTTCATTCTTTGGTATGGTTTAAAACTAATTATTTTGTTAATCCAAGTTTTTGTTTATTATTTTTGTATAAGTAACTTCGAATTAAACCTTTGTTTTTTCGAAACTTATATTAAAACTATAAAATAAATGTAAAGGATTTGATGAAATTTATTAAATTAAACTTTTTAATAAAAAATCCAAAAAGTAATGATTGCTAAGGGCATTAGCAGGGACAAGTGTACCACGTATGTACTTACTTAAAAATAAGTCACAAAAAACAATCCATTAAATTCAAAAGATTCTTTCTCAATTGGATCAAATCCACACGCTCTAAATGGCGTATATATTAAGCATTACTTCATAGTTGATAACTTTGTAGTATCATTATTTACTTACACTTTACAGAGACGAAGGACCACACGTCTAGCACCATGTCAACAACAGCCGACCTATCGGCAAACCGTGTAGTACTCCAAATCGCAAATACTGGTATACAAGTCTCGTCTAAGTCGAGAATGCTAACTATCAACACACATTCTATTCGCTTTAGCCGCAATCTTATAACCAAACGTGCAAGAAAATCCTACGTAGTTTTTTGTAATACTACCACTACGTTGCCATTTTAATAATAGAATTCACTTTTATGTAACAATGTATTTCTGTACTCAGTAAAAAAGAATAAGAGCATGCCAAATACAAATAAAACTACATTATATTTGTACTACTAGTAGAACAAAATTGTAGAAAAGAATTCTATTGAAACGTTAGACCATTCGTCATGTTGTGCTCACGATAGACAACAGCAGCATTATGTACTCAATCAATCCATCACTACGTCATCAAAGGCTATTTGTAATCTTAAAACGCTTTTACTAACAAGAACACGCACTCTAATTCTAAACCAAAGTAAGCTTATTTACCAATATTGATTCATGATGATTGTTTAAATGGTGTGCGTTCCCATCATGTCCCGTCACTGGGAAAGCAAATAGTGATGGGATTTTGTGGTTCAGAAGCTGTTTCTTGTATCAACAGGGAATGGTTTTTTTAATGTATTACGAGACATCTCCGGATCCTAAGGAAGTGAGGTACTTCACCAGTTTTCAGGGGTTTTCTGGAAGTTCCGCTATTTTTCGACTTGCAAATATTTTTTTTAAATTTTCGAGAAAAGTAAACTTATATCGAATGTGAGAAACGGATTCAAACTCGAATCGGTTTACTAAGTTTTTTTAATAGTCCTCAAATTAATAAGACTGACTTCGACTTTTCAAAAATGTTCATCAAATCTGGGGCGAGATAATAAACAAAAATGTTTGCAGAATACAAGATACACGAAATGTAAAAATGAAAACTATATTTTTATTTTATAAACTCACATTTATTATTCCAAATCAATTTTACATCACAAGAAAAAAGATCACATAATAATAAGTATATATATTATTTACGCTCATACAAAAACCTGTAAGTCAAGAACTGAAGACAAAATACTTTCATACCCTAAAATAACAAACATTTCTCATATGGTACAATATTTGTCATTCTTCACAAAAACGTCATAAATCCAAAGACAAAATGTCTACTAACAGTCAGATGAGGTACAATGACGATAATAAAAGGTTGGTCATGGATAAAATTAGATTTAATCTACCGAGGTGGAAAGCACGCGGCTCGCCTTTTAGTAAGCGGGTACCGGCGCTATAAACATTGGCAACACGACAAGAGATGTGACATACGCGTTGCTGACCCTACAAGTAGTGTACGGTTAGTATATAAATGTCATCATCATAAGTAAGCCACGTATTTTTTTTACTTAAAAAAGAATATTGATAGATTTGCTAAATGATTATTTAAACAGCCAATGAATGAACATCATTGATTTGGATTGTTTTTAAACACAAAATATATATATATATATATATATATATATATATATATATATATATATATATATATATATATATATATATAATTATACATATTAAAGCACGGCCACACTTTACGATTGCACCCTATAAAAATTAAGTAATATGTTATTTTTGTGCCACCATTCTGTAATTGTTAAAATATCTTTAATCTAAAGGTCTTTGATATTTTAGGTGTTTAGAGATAACTGCCACAAGATGGGCAAAGTCATAAAAATAAATGTTTATATTGTGTATGTTCTAGCAAAATAATTAAATGTAATGTAATATTTGAAACATAAGTTATATTTAAAGTATTAAATATAACTTAATGTAATATTCTTCGTTATACTTGTATAAACAGTAGTTTATACAAGTATAACGAAGAATATGTATACGGAGGGGTTTGGGTTTATTTTTCTCTAAAATATATAAAGGTTTTAATTATTTGATGAAGCATGTATGATGAATTCATACAATTATTTGCACGATACCTATGCATAAAAATCCGTTTCAAAAATCAATTTTTGTCTGTCTGTCTGTTGGTTTCGGCCAATCTCCAGAACGGGTGGACCGATTTCCACGGAACTTTCGCTTGTACATAGCTGGTGTTATAAGGAGTAATTTAGAATACTCTTATTTTCGAAAAATAATTAGGGTTCCGCGCAAAATATATAAATATGTACACGCGAGCGAAGCCGCGCGGGAACTGCTAGTTCTTAACAAAAACTTATTTATTTTTCATTACAGTAATATGTACCTATGTGTGTATCACGACTATTCATTTGTTGGCAAGAATAACATTTAACTTATTTTTATGCATTTGCAAGAAAATGTTCTGAAACCTTTCTCATATTCTGTTAAATTGTCTTAGGATGGTACGGCCGTGCTGCTTTTTTGCTTGACTTGGCGGGGGCACTACCGTGCCCCCAGATAAAACCGTTAAACATGTCAATGTTACTATCGAATATAAACCATTATTTTTTATACACACCTCATTATATACTATTATGAAACTGCTACATCGTTATGATTAATTACAAAGTATTTTTGTAGTCTAATCAAATATATTTAAATACCTAAAGAATACCAACCTTTTAAGAACGTCAATTTTTTTTACTTGTGACCATATCGCAACAAATTCAAAATTATAAGTGCACCAATTTGTAAGTAATTATCGTGGTCACACACAATTAAGCTGTGCTTAAAGTGCATGCGACGCAGTACGGTACAGAGCAGGGCAGAGCACATCACACTCATTCACATTGTATAAATAGGTACCTATTATAAAATTATAAGATTATTATTTTAGTAATGTAATCACACCGAATAGATCTATTTGATCAGTTTCTTATGTATGTACCAGTATATTTGTAACATTTCTTATCCTCAGACAGACTCTGCTCTATACTGCGCGTGAAAAATAGGCAGACACAGTTATGTGTCTCCATATTTTTTACCAACATATTTTTGTTTGTGGCAAAAGTCAAAACCCACAGATGTTGCATGATAATTGTCTGAATTTTAGGCTTTTACTGCAAATATTTATTATTAATCAATCATAAGATAAAAAATATAAATCAGACACAAATCGGGACTTATATCTGAGTCCACCCGTGACCGTTATTAGTAAAATCGAAACATGCGAAAAAATAAGGTACTATCGTAATTATTTTCGATTTATATCTAAAACGGTACAAGTCGTAAAAGTTAAAGAACAATAATAAAAATGTATTTTTTACATTTTGTTTGTTTATAATTGGTTCTGAAAATACAGATAAATCTTAAAAAGCATTTCTATAAAATGTAGGCATAACCTGACCATATTCGTGGTAACTATATTGGAATACAATTTATAGATATTTTACTGTTTTTTTACTTCGAATAAATCTCTGTAAAATCTAATCCTGATACTATAATTAAAAATATTACAACTAAACATACCTACTTGTAATATTTTTAAATTTAATTATTAAATCTAAAAATAACTCAGTTAAATCTAGTAGTGAATTTTGGTCTGTTTAAACTCAATAAAATTATATCTATTTTTATGTGCATTATTTATTTGAAAATTACATTATATAACTTAAAATGTACATTACTGTTTTAAATTAAAAACAGGTAATTCAAAGTAAAAAATTAAAGTAAGTTGAAATCAGATATAATTGGATTAGGCCGACTCAGGATAGTATTATTTGTTAAATTAACAAAAGTGTTTAAAAGAAAAAAAAATGTTATCACGTTAAGTAGTAATATTTATACATTTTATATATTTTACATTCAAACAACATAGCTTTTCCCACACGAGGAAGCAATCAATAAATCGAAATTACTTTATTTTATCAACAATCCGAGGATATAAACACGCATTTTTTAACATCTTTACATTAGTTTACACTTTTCAAGTGAAACAAATCTCTTTTACACACATTTTTTAATTACCCGTTTCCTTTAACACTCAAAAAATCAAACAATTAAATTATAATTATCATTTGTAACATAAAAGCTCGATTTTGTGACGATATTTAATTACATTAATGAATACACACTATTAACTATTTAACTAGTATGGCAACGTTTCGTTAATCATACTTTATTTACAATATTTACAATCAAAACGAATCTAAGTTTATTTTACCTACAAAGTCTCATTATACAATTATAAAGTATTATTCAAAAATAACCATTGCCCGACATTTCAAAAGTCAACATAACTGCGCCAAAATACATTCCGGTTATCTAAAAAGTAATATAATAAAATGTTAGGTGTAGTCGTATTGATAATTTAAAATGTATTTTAATGTATAATAATATTATTAATAAATTACAATTGTAATAGTAAGTAGACGAGTAATTGTTTTATCTAATCGTGTGTAACGTTTATACACAACTTCAGTCTTATACATCTTGTGGAAGATGCAAAACTATTTTATAAGCTACTTTTCGTTTTATCAAATTGACATTTATCATTTATTACATAAATATAATAATCATAAGTTAAAGTTAAAATCTACTATCCGGGAAAAGAAATAAATAAATAATAATAGTAAAAAAATAATAACTAGCAAATTATTTAAAGATGGTTTTTGGATTTAAAAAAGAACGCCATAAATTATTCAAGGACGGGTCTATTCTCTAAATCAATTTTGTTGAGTATTTATCACATTAATTACACCTTAAATATGTTAAAACCACACTGTCTGTCACTGTCCGTCAGGCCAATTTTAGTCCAGGCCTATAAAAGTGTATCAAAGCTAGTTTTAGTCCACACATACTGTATGACACAGTTTATTTTTAGTTCACTAGTTTAATATTTATCTCAATCACACTCTTTGCTAACTTTCGCACGTTCCAAGCTGGGGTCGGTAGGTTTGGCCATACAGGAAGGCTTTGGCTCACTATGCAACTGCGTTGGCGAGTTTGCTGCAAACAAAAAGTTAATATTAAGTATTAGTGCAGCGTGTGTTTAATCTTTTGATTCAACACACAGTTTAAATAAAATGAATACAAAAGAGAATGATCTACATTCTTAGAACATATTATTATGCCAAAATAGAGCAAGGTCCTTGAAATTTCCATCTAGCACAGTTGCAAATTAGACAAAAGTACGTTCGGACCGAAAAGAGCATAATATCACATAATATATTCTCTTAGCGCTCTCTTGTTTGTCAACGTTCAACACACGACGCGAACGTCGACAAAGAGTTTAAGATTTGTTGAAGAAAGTTAGCCAAGGTTAGAGAATAACCTTAACAAAAATAGCTCTGGTCTAAGACAAAAAGATTTTCTTGTTGAAATTTTTTTCGTAAATTGCCTGCCATCAGTCAGTATATATTATAGATATATGCCTAAATTCGTTTTCCTTCTAAAAAGGCGTCTACACGTCTACAAGATCCGCATGCTGCACCACTTCAGATGTCATCAGTGAATTATTTATATAATGTTTTTCAAATAAATGTAATGGATTTCATAAGATTCACTAAATGGCAAATAACACTGAGACAAAAACGTCGTCGACTGAGCTTAACTACCTCTTTTAGGCCAGTTTTAATGTGCTACTTTTTGACCGCAAATAACCTACTGGCTTTTGCCTTCAACTTCGATTGGATTAATATGAATTATGTCATGTAGTACCGTTTTAGGAGCGTTATGTGTGGCCGACATAGCCAATAGTTGAATCAGCTTAAAAAAAAAATGTATTTTTTTATTAATGCTTTTCGTAGTAGTGTAGGTGCACATTTCTAAACAACACATTATGAATTTTTATGTCAATTTCAATGATTTTGTTTTTTAATTTTTTTTTATGCAGACATTTTCAGAAAAATCTGGACATTACATCAAAATCCTTGGCACCGCTTTATCGGTCAATTTTCAAGTTTAATTTTTCAGTTTCAAAATAAAATTTCACGAGTTTTCATAAAATTGTTAGCGCTTCACGTTATACACGGGGTCTACTATACGACCCTAAAATTTGACCACACCTTTCTGTAGCACCCTGTATTTGGTAATAGATTTCAAATCAGGAACAAAGCACAAGAAGCTTAGCCATATAAATCGAAAAACCATTTCCATGTTACAAATACAACAACGATTTATTACGGATTTAAAAGGAAAACCGCATCGTACGTTACCAAACTCAGTGCAATAAATTTTACAAAGATATCGTATTTTTGGTATAATTTCGTGCTTTTAAGGGTTCTGTGCTTTATACGATAAAAACGCAACCATATATTTTAACAGTGGGAGAGATGCTTCGGCACGTATGGGCCGGTCGACCGGAGTGATACCACGGCCTCACAGAACACACACAATGTTTACATTGCTTTTCGCCGAGTGAGTGAGGTTAACGGAGGCCTTAACCCTTCCCTTTCCTTCTCTTCCCCCCTTCCCTTACTCCCACCTTGAAAGGCAACGCACTTGTGACTCTTGAGTTGCAAGTGCCTATGGGCGGCGGTAGTCACTTACCATCAGGTGACCCGTCTGCTCGTTTGCCCCCTATAACATAAAAAAAATATATATATGCATAGAATCTATTTGTTGACCATAATTATAATATAATAAGCATACATACCAACATACCTTTGCTTTATCTGACGTTTCAATCAGGTTACACTGGCCGTGGTCACAAGTCAACTATCTCTGTGACCACGGCGTGTCAGACAGACAGACTTGTATGTCTGTCTGACAGATAAACAGACAGACAGAGCTACTTTCGCATTTATTATTTTAGTACAGATTTGTATTTACTTACCATTTATTCTAGATTTCAAATGTGGTAATGTATTAGTTGTTCTATCCAATACACTTTTACTGAAATAAACACTATTGTTCTCCGTATTAAATCTCACTGGTGGTGAATTGGAGCAACTTCTCGAATCAGCGACCAGAGATCTAGGTTCTAGGTGGTACCTGGGCTCCAGTTCAGGCATTTGAGTCAGATTTAAGGGGTTCCTGTTAGGGTTACTGTAGAGTGAGGGTGGTGGAGGTGTTGCGTATAACTCTGGCGGCATTAGTTGTTCTGCTGGTAGCTAAAAAAAATATTTTGGATATAAAAAATCGTTTCGCAACTCCGTTTTATACATTGCGTATAAAAAATCTTATCCAAATAGCAGATTTATAATAATAATAATTAACTTGACACATATCACACACGGCCGTCTGATTCCAAACTAGGCAAAGCCTGTACTATGGTAACCAGATTGCTGATAAACATACTTATATAATTCTAAATACGTATTATAGATAAATTACACGCAGATATAGAACAAATGGTCATGCTCATCATACAATTATTTCTCATGGGTGGGAATCGAACCCACGACCTCTGGCTCCACCGTCGATCCCACGGGAGGTACAGGACGCAGTCTTATGAATACATTTTGCTGATTTGTTTATTCAATCAGCAACATGTCTTTTTTCCCCAAAAAGACGAACAATAACACGACAGTTACTTTTTATTAACTCTTGTGTTAGGTTAGTGGTTTCACGTCGACAGTTCATAGGATGAGGTCCAAACCCGACTACTGCTATTAACGACTACGACCAACTTACAATTGTAATAGAACTGATTTTATTGTGAAAAAAAATCTAAATAAATTTCATTGAGATACAGACTATTGGCATAGCGAGTGTTGATAGATGTTACAGTCAAATCTCTTAATCGGTAGAAAGTACTTTTAACTGAAAGCAACAGCTGAAAGTACTACTTTTTACTGAACAGTTTTGACCAACCGGTCAAAACTAGTTTTGACTGAAAATCATTGATTATTAGTAATTTTGACTACAAATTTATGGGTAAAATTGTCAAATTCTAAGTTAAACGTATTTTTAAACACTAGCATAAGTCAAGGTTTGCTTTTAATTGGTTAGAATGTAAATAAAAATATCTAACATAACCTAATAATACTTTTAACCAGTTACATTGGGCACAACTACTTTCGTCGAGTCTTTTAATATCAGTCAAAAGTAGTTTTGTTGAGAGCCTGCAATCAAGAGTACTTGTGACGGATTTCGTTAGTCTTATTACTTTTGACTGGTTAAGAGTTTTGACTGCAACATAGACACCGATATGTGCTTAACACCGAGAAATGGGCAATCTAATCTAAAGAATAGACAGAACTTTCGAGCAATAGTTGCAAAAGTTCGAGGTTATAATCGAAACTTCCATGGGTTTTAATGCATTAGAATCGATACTGTGTGTGTCTACTACCCAGTTTCCCCGAATTATCGATAGCCATGAGAATGTAGTAATAATGAAGATCACATTTCCAGCAACGAAGTAAGGGTATCGATCATGTTGTTAGTTCTTTTTTGCGTTACATCCACAATAATTTACGTTACGTAACGCAGAAATAAATATAGGTCTTTGTTATTACAAAAAATAAATTATACGACTACACTTCGTTTCAATAAAACCTAGAATATGATATGAACATATACAATAAATGTAATTGCGCTCCTTAAAAGGAAAATAACAATATCTCTTTATATTTAATATATTTATATGTAATATTTTATTAGACTCAGTTCCTCATTTTTATATAAAACCAGATATATTTTGCTGAAACATGTTTCTCTAACAAATACAATTTCATGACAAAGTTTTTATGACAAATACAATAATTGCTTTTCTTTCTTCATCGGCGCTAATCCTCAATTATATAATTATAAGAGGCTTATAAACTAAAAGGTTTCGTAAAACTGTTATACAAACATAATAAAAGCATACTATGAAAATAATTACTTCTAAATTGCGTAACGCATCGATTTCGGTAGATTTGTATGTAAACTGAAAATTATTTGTAACGTTTAAACAATCGAATCGACCGAATTCCTAGCGAGTATCTGCTAGGCAAAAGGTATGCGACTGTTTGCGTATGCAAATCACAATACAAAATTACGCAGGCAGACAAAAGTAGGTCATATACTGTGATTATGTAATAATATTATTATTGAGGTATCTTAAAAAGGTAGGGAGAGTTACTTTAAAGTAGAAAATAGAACTACTGTTTATAATTATAACAATGCACATACATTACTTACCAAACCACTAGTATTCAGTGATAAAGCATTCTTGTACTTCAACCAATCTTCGTACACCTTGTCGTAAGGCTGTCTGTGACAATCATTCGGTCCGACATTCGGCATATGCAAGCTGCTCATTGGTCCCAAACTCTGTATACTCGGCCCCAAATTCGGCATCGGGGCGAGTGTTGGGGCGTATTGCCGCCTGTATTCCATAGGCCGTACTTGAATATATTGGTTGCAAGGGTCTATGTTGTGGTCGTAAAAACGGTCGCAGTTGGATATGTCGTATTTGTCTGTCGACTTCGATATGAGAGGTCGTATTGAACTGTAGTCAGTAGCAGAAGATTTATTGGAACAGTTGTCGCTTATTTTCCCGTCTAGCGGTATTATATCGGGGTTTTTATCTGCAAAGAAAGATAATAAATTCCTTTTAGTGCTCGCTATCTGTTTTTTGTTGGTTTCCAAGTGGAAATTTATTTGGTTGAGTGAACTTTATGTTTTTGGAAGGACTGGTATTACAAGCTGAGCAATTATTGCCAGTTGTGCGGCTGGAATTAGATGAAATTATGGATAAAAACTGGATCAGTAATGAGCAATAGAATTTGGGCTTTGGCAGAATCGATACTAATTTAAGCTTTAATTATCTTTACACTGGCAGATATCCATTTTATGTATTATTTGTTTTACTTTCGTCAAAACAACTTGTTGTTGAGGTGATTGATCTATATTTTTTGGAAAAGAGACGATTGTAAGTACGTTTTAAGGAAATCTATGAAATAAAGATATTACATTTATACACGTGCATACAAAAAAAAAACAAAAGAGTTCGTATTTCTTGAAGTTAAGAAACAAAAGCAAGGACTGATGTCGTTTACCGTTAAATTAAGAATTATAAAAAAAAACTATCCATGTTATTGATAAATATAACTTTAAAGTATAAATATTGATATAAGTCACAGAAAACATGCTTTTGGCTGAATGCTGATTCACGTCCGGTTCCTATATTTAAGAAACGACTCGTTTTGCTTACGGACAGTAAAATTTCGTTGAATTTTCAACGAAAATTTTACCGGCCGTAAGCAAAACCAATTGTTTCTTGATTATTTATAGGAACGCGGCATAAATAGATCAATAATGATACGATTTATAAGTCAAAAACTACGTTCTGGATATAAAAAAGTGCCGAGCGCCGCTAAAGATGTTTTCACTTCAAAAACATGGTTTTTTTTTAACATTTTTTTAGAAGTCCTAAAATATTGATGTATTTATTATAAAGTTTGTATGTATGATGTAAACCTATTGTCAGAAGTGGAGTACAATAATTAATATTATAATATTCTAAACATACCGTTGGTTTACAGGTAGTGGATACGGATGTATTTCATATGAAATGTATACTATTGTATTTAATATACTGACGTCTACGGACTGATATATCAAATATAATAGCAAGAACAAGAGAATACCGTGAGTATTACCAATATTAGTTGATCGTAGTATTATGATCTTCTGTATTACTTTGCAAAGATTGCTATTAAACGTATCAAGTTAGTATTAGAACGTCAAGCGACTTGTTCTTTAGAAACTCTTTCATACTACACTAGTACAAAACATTGTTGGGTTATAATGTCCTCGAATAAGTATGAACTAGGCCAATCGGCAAAGTTATTCTGTTACTTGTTTGCAAGTACTCTAATCTACTTATTTTTCTTGTTATCATCACTAGTCATGTCTATTATTATTTTTAGTAAAATAAAAACAAATTGTTAAATTTAATAAACTATTTTTTACTAACTTTTAAACCTTCGCATTTCATAATTACGCATGATATAATTATGTCTATACGGGAATTAACGCGATCACGTAATCGGTAGTACATACCTTTGAATTGCCTGACGTTTCGTACAGGTTGCACTGACCATAATGACGCATAAATCCCGCCTACACAAATGTATAATCTTTGCCAAATGCAGAAACTTATAAAGTGCAATTATATCTTTAATAAACGCAGTAATTTGTCTAATTTATAATTTTTTTCTCTCTTGTTTTGACCTTACAATATCTCATCCTAAGTAATGATTATTTTTGAACTTGGTTACAAAATAAATTCTTGTTTCCACTTTAAAATCGCAAAACCATTCGTATGACTGATAAAATCTATCTACCGAAGGAAGACCAAGATATCGTGGTATATAATACTTAAAAAAATTATGTCTCGAAAACCTTACTCTCTTTTGAAACAGATAGACTAACAAGAAAACGCTATCCGTTAAATCAAATAGTAATCAAAAGCCAAAGTAATCACAGTAATTTCTTGTACTTAATTCAAAACAGGCTACTTTCAACAAAAATATTCTATTTGCTCTTCTTGATATTCGTCTAAAAAGGTATTTCATCCTAAACATTTTCCGTTATTAGAAACATTTTTCACAGACCCTTTGTCCTTATCATTTTATGAAAGCTTGGGTCATAGTTAAGTCTAGCTTTATCTCGTAAATGGACCTTAAAGTCTTGAGGCCAAATAGTATTCAAATTACGGAGCTTTGAAGCTGGAAATTTGGTAAAATATTCATGATCTCATCAGTATAGGTCAGCCCATATCGCATTTATAACAAAGCCGGTTTAATCCCAAGTAGATTTAGTGGCTGAAAGGTTATTTTTTTTAATATTACGAAGTCATTTTGCGCTCCACCTACTTCTATTTAAAAGAAGGCGTTGTAGTTTACGTATAGATATTTAAATCAAATAATATTACACTTATTATATTTATATACATATATTATTAAAAGAAGTGTTTAGTATGGATGTGGAAGAGTAGAAGAAGACCGAGGATAAGATGGATGAATTGCTTGAAAGATGATATGGACAAAATGTAAGTGAATACAAAGACTACGGCTGACCGCAGTTTGTGGACGTAAAATATACATTGCTTAGTCTTCAACTGATACGATTATAGGCTGAAAGATGATGATGATGTTCAAGATGATAATCGTCAACTTATATATAAATTGGCTGACAACACCCGTGACGATAATGACAATCTACTTACTGCATATGATTCTGTTGGATACCAAATATCTCCGAAAGATCATTGCTCTTTTTGTGCTACAAAAAGAGCAATGATGTTTTAAGTTTGACGTGCATGTGTGTCTGTGTGTTCATGTGCCTGAGTCTCTGTCTGTGGCATCGTAGCTCCCAAACGGATGGACCGATTTAAGTGCGGATTTTTTTGTTTGAAAGGTGACTTGATCGAGAGTGTTCTTAGATATAATTTAAGAAAATCTGTTCAGCCGTTCGAAGATCATCAGCTCTTTTGTAATCGTTGAAGGGATTTTCGAGTCGGGGATGTTTTAAATTTTAAATTTATGTATTACAAGCCCTTCCCCACTTTGCAGAATGGTCACTGCTGCACGTTTGTCGTAAAGTCTATAATAAACTTTACGACAGAATCCCAGCAGTGCACATAACTACTCAATGGGTAGAATATCTAACGAAACAAGAATTAGTAGGGGAGAGCCACGTATGGGGCGGCTCGACTGGAGTGGCAAACTGGCAGTGAAGCAATGCTTGCTTTGCTTTTCGTCGACTGAGTGAGGTTACCAGAGGCCCTTACCCTTCCCTCCCCCCTTCTCCCACTCTTCCCCTACTATCCTACTCCCACCTTAAAGGCCGGCAACGTACTTGTGACTCTTGAGTTGCAGGTGCCTTTGAACGGCGGTAGTCATTTACCATCAGGTGACCTCCGTGCTTGTTTGCCCCCTATACCATAAAAAATATATACATAGAACTTTATTTATTTAGTATATATATAGACAGACTATAGACAGATGGCAGAACTAGATTATTTCAATATGCAACATGATATTATGCAGTGACATAAATCTAACCATTGACTGGACTTACCCAAACTATCCACACTCTCAGATTCCTTAGTGCCTGTTAGAGGTATATTTGATGTCTCGTCCTGTTGCCGTTTATCTTTCTCGTGTTTACCTTCGAAAGAAAACTCAGTATATAAACACTTGTATACATTATTATAATTCTAATAGTTCAGATATGTTCCTATGGTAGGTCGGCAGCGCACAGTACCTAGATTTCAGAATGACCAGCACTACACTGCTGTTGAAGATCAGATTTTTAAGGCCTAGGCCTCTGCCTAGGCCTAGGAAGATAATCGCCTTTCGTCCTGCTTATGTAGATAGAAGTTGGCCAGTCTTTGCCTTAGAAAAAAACTTTACAAGTTAAGTTACTTGTCAATATTAATTTTTTTATTTTTATTTCAGGTAAGCTCATATGAGTATATTCGCATTCAAAGTGGCAATTGGAGAATCTCAATTATCAGCGAAAACTCTAAGGCACTGTACTGTAACATTGGCGTGGGAGTATTGAGACAACCCATGAGAAACCATCTAACTTTACGTTTTTCGGACAAATGTTGATGCGCTGTAACTCGGTTCGTGTGCCAATCGCAGTGAAGGTCTATATATATAGAGGAACTAGCTGCGCCCCGCGGTTTCACCCGCGTAAGTCCCGATACCGTGGGAATATCAGGATAAAAAGTAGCCTATGCGTTAATCCAGATCTCCAGCTATCTACATACCATGTTTCATCGCAATCGGTTCTGTAGTTTATGCGTGAAAGAGTAACAAACATCCATCCATCCATCCATACTCACAAACTTTCACCTTTATAATATTAGTAAGATATCAAGATACGTCACATAATACACTGCATTTAGCTAGTGTATTCATTACCAGACGAGGCATATCGCATTTTATTGTAAAGTAATAGTCTTAGTAGCTACATTTAGAGAAAAGCTTTTGTATGAAATAATATTAGTACGTGATCCACTCAACGATTTAAGTCGCAGCTTACAGTCAAATTCACAATTACTAAATGATTCATTGTTTACAGCTGCATAACTAAATACAAAAGGCATCTATCTGCCCTTCAAACCAAATACAAAATGTATATGCCCTTCAGCGGTAATGTTCTAGTGTTTTTGTTCTTCTATTAAAAAAAGCTTTAAATATCAATGCTACGATGTTGTGTAAATAATATCGCAGTTATGCATTTAAATTAACTTTTCAATTAACTTAAATATAGTAATATTAATTTGAAAATATCATGAAATTTCGTGTCATTTCAGTTTGAATATAAATTCAGTGTTTGATCAATTTTACTTTGTAGAAAACATTTATATACATAATTGAAATACGAATTCAAATTGTACAATTTCATTGTTCAGTGGAAATTGAAATCAATAGTTTTCAATTTGTTATTTCGAATAGGTAATTTAGATGTAGGTAACGTGTGAAGTATTCCTTGATCGTAGTTTAAGTAATGATAAACCTCGATGACCGACTGACTTACTGACTACTGAATTACTATCCATACTAATATTATGGGTTTCACATTATTTAGGAGGTCTATCGTGTATAACATGTTGATACAAAGAACACTTTGCATGCGGTGTTTGCCTATAATTGGTTATGCAGTTCGATTTAAGACTCAAATACTTATATGTTCCTATCTGTATAATATCTGTAACAAGTTAACAACTGTTGGTACAAGAAATAAACTTATTTTCTTTCTTCTTTCTTGGTGAACCTTAATTAAATAAATAAATAAAACCCAAAAATATGTACCACCTTCCATATAGTAAATGTTATTATCTACTGATATTACTTACGATCTCTTTTATTGCAGTACTTGCAACAGAAGACAGCTGCAGATACAGCTGTCATAGCAGCAATGACACCGACAGCTCCCAGCACTATTATGAGCACTGTTGTCAATTCCACCTTCACAGGAACTTGGGCTGTTGGAGAAATAACTATTTTAAATAAAATATTGTACGCATTCTGCAGTCGGGTTACGTTAGTACAGGGTCTGATTAGTTTGGCATCAGACGGCCGTGTGTGAGGTGCCTCAAGTTTAATAAAAGATTTGGTAGAGTGTTAATTATCTGAAGTGCTTTTATAGACAACTTTATAAGAGGTAAGAGAGAGAGATAATTAGACCCACAATAAGCAGAGCTTGTACTATTGTTTCTAAAACACGTATAAACATATATTTATTTCTTTAATTATTTAAAGGAAACTCAACAGCTCTTTTACATAATACATGAATCATTTACATTAAATTAGATTCTTAAGCCAATTACAGAGTTTCACGACATTCGCTATTTAAAACTAGAAAATAAAGAGTTAAAACTACAATAATAATAATAAACGTGAAATAAATAATCATAAAACATTAAATTAAATTAAATCAAACTGAATCAAATTAAGTTCAATTAAACTAAATCAAACCAAATCAAATCCATACAAATTAAATCACATCTACTCAATTAAATCAAATGAAACCAAATAAAATCAAATGAAATACAAATTAAATTAAATTAATTCAAATTAAATCAAATCAAATTAAACTAAATCAAATCAATTTAAAATAAATTTAACTAAATTAAATCAAACTGAATTAAATTAAATTAAATCAAATTAACTTACATCAAATAAAATTTCATTAAATTAAACCAAATTAAATATATATGGATATAGGTGTTCCTAAATAAAGAGTTGGGTCCCGTTTAAGATGAATGAATGTATTATCATATAAGGTATAAGACTTTGATATAGCAATATAAGAATTTGATATAGCTAATATTTTATGGTGCTTTTTAAGGTAATTCAAATTTTGTTAAACTCTCTCATATTGGAATCGTAAGAGGAAACGAAAGCTTGATACAAAACACATCTGTCATTATATATGAATGAATACTGATTGATATTAGTTGAGAGTAGATTGATTCATATTATTATAAATGGCGACTAAGAAAATAACTCTACAACATATAGTAATATCATTGGATAACACAAATATCTGAATACAATCTACTCACTAATCGGTCTCGCACCCGTTCGCCCCTTATGTTTCGCCCCGCACAGTTTAAACAAACCCTTGAAAATCAAAATAGTGTTGTTCATCAAGGGATGATTAATAAGGATTACAAAACATGTAAAAGTACAGTCATGCCAATTTTTGTTAATCTATTTAATACCATGAATTATTCTAATAAAACAAAGTCCATATTTATCAGTTTTATTTTATAATTTCGTTGACAACTGTATATTTACAAGAAGGCGTACGGGTGCTTCAAAAGTATTAAAAATGTTTCATTAGGTTTTGTTTAGTTAGGGGCGGTTTGGTATCGTAATAAGGGGCGAAAGAGTGATTTTAAACTCACCTGTATGTCTCTGTGGGTACTTTAACAAACTAGATGTTAAAGTCATAGCTTCGCTAAAGCCTTTTCTATTAAAGGCTCTTACTGACACAGCCAGGGAGTTGCTAGCTGATAACCCTGACACTTCGAACTCGGGATCATCATTACTGACATTGCGGAGGAGCAGTCCTGTCGCCATGTCAAATATCTAGGAGAAAATAAAATGTTTATAATAATATTCAGTATTTAATAACATCCTCTTCAGTACGCCTGAATAAAAAGTATTAAAATTCCGTATTAGATGATTTTTATCTAATAAAGATATTAACAACCACGCCAGCGGAAAAAGCTTTATAGCGCTTAAAATATTTTTAATCTATAAACTATACTGTCGTCAATACATTATTTAATTTCGTAAATTAAAATAATTGATTGCACTGCCAAATATAAAAGACTAATTTATGTCAGGTTTAGACGAATTTGTTCGCGCCCACCTTACACGTTCGCTGCGTGACAACCGCATGGCCAGCCTAGAGACCACAATGTTACAGAAAAACACGTTTAATTTTTTTGGCGACTACGCTTTATATTAGAGAGGGCTGTACTGTCTTCGCGCGACCGACCGCGTGATCGACCTGCGCGTAACGCGGTGTCCACTTTATTTACACATTTATAAGAATTTAAATGTTGTTGCCTAATAAATATAATCTACATTTACAATACTAACATAATATGAAATACACTGCGCGTTGGTCGCAAGAAAACTTTCGCCTAGACAGGCCTAGGGATAAAAATTTGCAACTGGTGAATACGGTAATTGCCCAGGCCTAACTTTAGTTACGCGTAAATAGTAGTTACACGTGTACAATATACATGTTTATATTGACACTACATTATATAATATCAAATATTGACATTAAATTAATTTAACCAGAATATCAATTTATCAAAGCACTAATGAAAACATTCATGGCATTAAGCAAACGCTAAATACAAATTTAGTATGTAATATATTTAGTATGTAATAAATGCCAACATAATACAATATTTAATGAAAATGTATAGAGCTACATTCATATTAATATAATATTTATGTGGGAGAGCCATGCTTCGGCACGTATGGGCCGGCTCGACTCCGCTCGTTACCACGGCCTCACAGAAAACCGGCCGTGAAGCAATGATTTCATTGCATTTTGCCGCGTGAGTGAAGTCGCCGGAGGCCCTAACCCTTCCCTTTCCCTTATTCCCGTCCTTCCCCTCTCCCCCCTCTTCCCACTCTTCCTACCCTCTCCCTCTTCTCTTACTCCCACCTTGAAGGGCGGCAACGCACTTGTGACTCTCGAGTTGCAGGTGCCCATGGGCGGCGGTAGTCATTTACCATCAGGTGACCCGTCTGCTCGTTTGCCCCCTATACAATAAAAAAAAAAAAAAAAGTGTGTGGTATAGCAACGTATTTATTCAACTTGAATTCCTTTTTATTCTTCAGACCATGTGATCTGTGAAAAATGATGCTGATATGAAAAGTTCCATTATTTAACTCTATTAGTAAACGTCCTTAGAATCTTCGTTTTTTTATGGTATAGGGGGCAAACGAGCAGACGGGTCACCTGATGATAAATGACTATTGCCGCCCATGGGCACCTGTAACTCAAGAGTCACAAGTGCGATGCCGCTCTTTAAGGTGGGAATAGAGGAAGAGTGGGAAGACGGAAGAGGGGGATTAGAGGGGAGGGGAGGGGGAGAGGGGAAGGACAGGAATAGGGGAGAGGGCAGGGTTAGGGCCTCCGGTACCCTCACCCACGCGGCGAAAAGCAATGCAAGCATTGTTTCACGGCCGGTTTTTTGTGAGGCCGTGGTAACGAGCGGAGTCGAGCCGGCCCATACGTGCCGAAGCATGGCTCTCCCACGTAAGACTATATTGTTTACATATTACAATAGTGTCGTTTATATATTGTTTATATATTACAATCTTTTTACCTACCTATCCTCACAATGTCCTCCATCAAATATAACTAAAGGCAAATCCTTCACTGATATTTTCCTTCCGTGTCAATGTGGTCCTCAAAGTTCTTAATAACATTCTTGAAGGTTTATCAACCAACATTCTAGAGAAGTCTTGTGGACCATTTTTTTTTTTTGTGCGTGTGGAAACCCCCTCGGGCCGTCGCCCCACCGGGGTTCTCGGTGGTGTGTCGGAATCGAACCGATTAAAACCACACGGTGTGCCGTACTGCGCCTTAAGTAGGAGGGATCCGGGAACAGCTTTTGTTAAGACATCCGGAACCCTAAGTCTTGTGGACCATTTTTTTTTGTGCGTGTGGAAACCCCCTCGGGCCGTCACCCCACCGGGGTTTTCATTGGGGCGGTGTGTCGGAATCGAACCGACTAAAACCACACGGTGTGCCGTACTGCGCCTTAAGTAGGAGGGATCCGGGAACAGCTTTTATTAAGACATCCGGAACAAGTCTTGTGGACCATGGCCTAACCCCCTTCCTAGCGGAAGGAGATTTCATTCAATACTGGGATGGGGATAATGAATGCTATAACGCGGACCTTTGTTACTTAAAACGTTACACATGATGTCCCTACTAACAACGGACCAGGCCTACTCAACAGACAGGGCCCGGTTGGCCAGGCCTAGGGCTGCCATCCGTCCGGGTTTCCCCGGATTTGTTCTAGTTTAGAGGGCGTCCGGGGAGCGTCCGGGCGGGGTTTTCAAAAAGTGTCCGGGTAAAACCCGGAGACTCTGTGCCAAGGGACCCTTATAGTTGTTAGATGAATCGTTAACAAGCTAAAAATTTCGAATTTCGAATCGGCGTTTATTTAAAGGTGTCCGGGAAAGAATCTCGATTTCACCCATGTGTCCGGGTTTTTTTTTAAGTTTTTGTCCGGCGTTGGCAATTTAAGTGATGGCAGCCCTAGCCAGGCCCCGTGTGTGATCAGATCCGTCTGGTTATATTATTTCATCAATTATATCTAAATGTAATCATCAAATAATTTCTTTATATTTTAAGTACAAGTTGCAGTCAGAACAAAATAAACTCTAGCGTGTAGAGGTAAGACATATAATAGCTTAAGCAAAATTAAATTATACTTAATAAAAATGTTACTACTTACTTCTAGAAGGAAAGACTGTCGAATGCCTCCATCGTGTCCCGGCGTGCAGTTCAGTGTTAAAGAGTCATAAGTCACGTTGGTTATCTCACACGATTTGGGGGTGGATGGCTTGTCTGTGAAGAATTATATAATAGTTAATCATACATTTCATTTCTACGTTCTACGACCCATATCAGTATAAATAATGTCAGTTATTGATTGTACTTCAAGTCGTAAATCATGCAAGAGTTCCCAACCAATGCCAATGTACATACAGAATTAAGTATTCACATTGCACGACATTACCATAACAGACTGGCCTGTTGGCCTAGTGGTTAGTGACCCTGACTGCTATGCCATAGGTCGTGGGTTCGACTCCCACCCGAGTCTGTCTGTTCTTTGTATCCGTTGTTTGTATGTTTATAAAGTCCCCCGCGACACAGGAATAATTCTTAATGCAGGAGTTGTCTTTTTAATAAAAATAAAAAAAACAATTAATTCGAGAACGTAATATGACATAGAGATGCTATATTAGGATACTTTCTGTAAAATCCTGATAACGTATATACATACCTATTGCTAGTATCGTAGTTGTTACCCAGTAATAGACAAATAGTAGTTAACCAACATATTACTCTATCATTACGTATTCAAAGGTAAACGTATTCAAATAATGTCGATAAATAGCTACTACAGATGCCGGAAACATGAAACTATTCGATTTATCGATGCGGAATGCTACACACATATCTTCAACTAGAAGGCCTGGACTCGGGTTATCGAATAACTAATTTCGAATTCTCATAATACGAGTGCCTATTTCAACGGTATTATTTGTACTTACGGTTGTAAAAGTGAATAAAGATAAATTTTAATATGTTTTTTTTTGTTTTTGCTATTCATATACAGGATGTTACAAAAGGTGTGGTCAAATTTTAGGGTCATACAGTAGACTAGACCCCGTAAATAACGTAATGCGCTAACAATTTTATGAAAATTCGTGACTTTTAATGCAGAAATCATATTTTGAAACTGAAAAATTTAAATTGAAAATTTACCGATAAAGCGAATATTTCATAGGTGAGAGGGCTGCCATGAATGAAAGTATAAGTATTTAATACCAAGGATGTTGATGGAATATTCAGATTTATTTGAAAATGTGTGCATATAAAAATGAAAAAAGGTGTGTGTCAGCTCCGATGCACGCCTGGAGTTTACAATTTACTGGAGGTTCTCTCTCTCCCTCCCTCTCTCCTCCCTCCCTCCCTCTCTCCCTCTCTCCCTCTCTCCCTCCCTCCCTCTCTCTCTCTCTCTCCATCTCTTCCATACCTTGCGGCCAAAAGCTTTCATCTAACACCTGGTGCAGATAACAGTTGGGTACTCGCATCACGAACGCTTTGAAGTTGACGTTGCGGCGCGACTCAAGCAGCTGCACTCTCGGCGCGTAATTAAGCTTCTGGCGCACGTGGCCTCAGTGGTGTAGTGTAGGCAAGAGATGTATACCGAGGTATTCGGTGCAGCGGCATGCACCTTTAGGTTAGGGTCCACAGGGGCACAAAAGAAGGATGAGGGCTAGTTGATGAATGGTACTCATCTTTCTGCGTGGTTAAAATGAATGCTATTTTAACTTCATTGACCGTTCACATTGGCGAACGGTCGAACGTTAACGAAACCATAAAAAGTCATGAACCAGACATTTCAAAACAATTTTGTTAATGTTGAAGAAGTTTTGTTCTAGAAACACACTCCTTTTATAAGTTATTTACACACAAGGTTGCGTTAAAATTTGTCTAAATACGGATCCGGAGTTTAAAACTTTTAAATTACTTTTTTTTTTAAAGACAACTCCCGCATTAGGAATAATCCTGTGTCGCGGGGGGTTTCATAAACATTGAGACAATTGACACGAAAAACACCCAGACTCGGGACAATTATTTGTGGATCACACAAATTTTTGTCCTGTGTGGGATTTAAACAACACTCGGCGCGGCGTAGTGGCGAGGTGACCACTGACCACCATTGTGCGATCACTGCAGTTTTTATTTATTACTTTACCCACCCATGATAACGATCAGGCCTCTTACCTCTGGACGTCGAATTTTAAACATAGTCGTACATACATTTACGCCGGTATTCCTGGGTAGAAGCGTATTGAAATTAAATTTTGTAATTTTATCCTACTCACGTTATAAGGGGCAAACCCATTGCCGTCAACATTTTGGGAATTATAGGATGAAAAATTGGGAGTATGGGAAAAGGAAAGAAAAAGAAGGCAAGGCAAGGGGTATTGCTTACAAACGGATAGAAATTACGCTCCATTGTTTGTATGAAAAAAAATAGAATAAAGGCACCTTAAGAATGAAAGAGGATAAATCAAGTAGAATTATTGTTCCATCTCTTACCTGCTGGTAATATGTGAAAGAGACAAGGCTTGGTCTGTCGTCCCACGGAGTTAGTACCAGAACACTGCACCCAACCGTAGTCCGCTGAAGTGTTAACCATGTAGATGTATGTGCCTAGAACGAATAAAGTCTTATAATAAAAGGATAAATGCTACTTTAAAAAAAGGAAGTAATGCAATTACAATTTATATGAAATCATTAGCAACTTTTTCATTAATGTTTTTAGATCCACACTGTGCTACCAACATCATTTATTAATTAAGAAAATAATATAAATTATTAGTTTACAATTTTTACAAAGGCGAAAACATTACGTGAAATAACGTGATATTTTCGCCTTTAAAAAAATTTTACAAAACTGTGATGAAACTGCTAAGAGATATTTGCACGATCATCTATTAGCAGCATATGTATTAGGACCGGATAATGAACTTGGTACAACGGACCATATCTCGAGGTAGCAATAGACGCTTTTATGCGCAATGGAGTGAAACAATGGTGATGGCAACATTATGGTGATGAACAAGAAAAAGACGAAAGGATTTAGGAACTGAGTAAACCAAGTCGGCGGTACAGTCCGTACCATGTTCAAAATTAAAAATATTTTTCTTTTTAATAAAAAGTGAGATGTTTATTTTTTATTAATAACTAGCAGTTCCCGCGCGGCTTCGCTCGCGTGTTCATATTTATATATTTTGCGCAGAACCCTAATTATTTTTCCAAAATAAAAGTAGCCTAAGTAACTCCTTATAACACTAGCTACCTGCCAGTGAAAGTCCCGTGGAAATCGGTCCACCCGTTCTTGAGATTAGTCGGTTCAAACAGACAGACAGACAAAAATTAAAAAAACATATTTTTGCCATAGGTATCGTGCAAATAACTGCAAGAGCTTAAAAAAAACTATTATTTTGACATACAAACAGACACTTCAATTTTATTTTTATTTTTGTATCGGTTTATCGATAAGTACAATCTGACATATCAAATTTAAATCCATTAAATTATCAGAAAACGATAATATTTATACGCTACTCTATTAAATCGACTTCAATCAGTTTTCTTTGAATGTTATTTTTGTTTCAAAGTATGACAAGTTTTTGCCTTAATTTTATAGAAATTACTCTCACTGTGGTACATTAAAACTGTTGTAGCCCACCTGGCATATTAGGCACTGTTGTCATCGGTGACGTAGTCAGCTCATGCTTGCTATGCGCTGAACTGTTGAACCACCAATGGTAGGACATTGCCTCCTGAGAACAACAAAAAATACTTCAAGGAAAGAAAGACAACTGTGGTTATAAGTTTAAATGAGAGTCGTCTGAATACTCTCACGTCATACTCAAAGTTCCCAAACTGTTGATACCAAACAAACAAACAAGCAATTTTCCTGTCGGTCTGCTAAGTCAGAGGTCGTGGGTTCGATTCCCACACACAGGAAAAATAATTGTGTGACGAGCACGATCATTGTTCTGTGTCTGGGTGTAATTTATCTATATGTTTATCAGCAGTCTAGTTACCATAGTACAGACTCTGCCTAGATTAGATGTTAGGGGCTTAAACTGTTAAGCTAGGCGCGCATTACGAGTTCTTTCGCGGCAAGGCAAAAAAACGATGCAACACAGAATCGGGACGCTAATTTGTAACATAGGGGTTTTAATATTGTGCGCACTTTACGGCAAAGTCGTTGCAACGTCTATAACAAGTAACCAAACGCGCTGAGCAACCGTGTTTGCACCAAGACGTGAGCCGTGTTACCTACGCCCAACAGCCGCACAGTAGCCGCTCCGGCTTTCATTTATTTGGAGAGAATAAGAATCAAATCGTACAATTATGGAACATGTATATTAGTACAGCTGTTATTACGTCACTGGTTTAGCGGTGAAGTGGTATATCGAACCGTCTACAACCACACGGTGTTCCGTCACAAATGGGTCTATTGCAAGGGACTCGGATATTCTCTAGGAAGCCCACACAACGGGCAAGTATCCTCGCGGGTTCGAGGTCGCTCCTAGAAGAACTGTGAACGTCCCAGGAGGCTTCTGTGCTTTTAGAAGGAGCTAAGCTGGCTCAACTAGTCAGTCAAATTGCGAAAATCAAAAGTAAATTATTAAAAAAAAATGCATGTTTAATTTATTAGTGCAATAATGTCTACGAAAGGTGATAAATAAATGCGCGTTTTGAAGTTTAGTTTTACATACTTCGGCACAGTTACGTTCTCACACAGAGAGATAAGAGTATAAACGCACTTTTGATGGAGTTGGATATTGGATAGAGTAGTGTTTCTTGTTTTTTTCCCAGTATTTACTAGTAGTGCAAAAAAAAAAAGAAATCTTTGTTTAATAGACCATTAGAGGAGGCAAAATCTAATTCTAGAAAACTCAAAAGCTATTCCAAAATGTGTTTGCGTAACCAAACAGTCACAGGTAGAAACCGTTATCAGTCTGTGTATTCTCGTACTAGATAGAACCGATATCAAAGGTTATCCAAAATAAGGATAAAGTTATATATAAAGGCTTCAGAAACCTTGAAAATTTTGTTCATCAATGAAACTCCTGAGCTTGCTTTTGTCTAATGATCTTTTGAAACGAGTTTGTATTCTGAGCCGACCGAGTATTAATGAAGTATTCGCAAAGTTTTGTAGAAAGGATTTAGATCTAGAAGAGGCTTGCGTTAAATGGCTGCTAAACAAAGATTGGAGTAAGTTGAAGAGTGGAATCTGTAGTAACTATGATGATCAACAATGTTAGAAAATGTGTAGGTCGTAAGATATTTTTGCAGTTTGACGGTATTTCTTAAATGAAAAGGAGAAAATGTTGAGAAAATTTGTTTTTTAGGATGCACAAAAAGGTTTTCTGGGTATTCTTTTTGGTCGGAAGAAATTGTCTTTAGAGTTATAATCGGTTTTAGAGCTGATATGAGTAAAATTTTATAGACATCGCAAGCCTACAAAATTTTCTCACATCACGTGATACATATAAAAAGTTATTCGTTCCATTGACGTCTCTTGTTTACAGGAAACTTTTCTGAATGTTTTGTTTACTTCTCACGTCGTCCCTTAACCTAAATTTAACGTATAGAAACCCCACAGGAATCACTTTCATGCTTAAAACTTTAAGCCATTAAACGCATTAACGGAGGATAAAAATCTTACCCTAGGATTAGCATCCAGATCACACTCAATGTCGATGATCTCTCCTCTAGCAGCTCTTACTACTACCGTTTGCGAAGATCGGCATGTTGGCACAACTGGAACAAATATATTAATAAGTAAATAAAATCACAACATCACAGTTACGCAAGAATTCTCGAAGACGGGTAGGCAGAGGTATTTTAAATACCTACCCACATTTTTCAACTAATATTTTTTTTTTTTTTTTTTTTTTTTTTTTTAAAAAGATTACTAGTAACGTGGGTCACACATTACTAGTAATCTCGTTAACCCCTCCAGCTAAGCTTAACGCTTGTGTTAGGAGTGGGTTCACGACGGTAGTGCACTGGGTGGGGTTCGAACCCGCAACCACTTGATCGCAAGTCTGACGCCTTAGCCATTACGCTACCGACGCTTAATATAATAATTTTATCCCACTCATTTAATAGGAGACAAGTATATTACCGTTAATTGGGAAATTTGGTCATTAAAAATGGGAAAATTGAGAATATATTGAAAGGGAAAAATAGATAGATAGATAGATACTCTTTATTACATATCATAAATAGGATACAATTAAAAGAAATACATTAGAAACAGTAGTACAATGGGCGGCCTTATCGCAGTCTGCAATCTCTTACAGGCAAACTTTAAATGGACTATACTAGGAACGGGTAATTTGTGGCGCACATTTGTCTTATTAGCACTTGAGTGTACGATCAGAGAAGTAGAAAAAAAAAATTGGATAATAGTGTCAATATACATTTAAATCGCCTAAATCTATTTAGGTACATAACAATGTATTTACATCACTAAACAAATACTATAATAATATTTATATATATACAAATACGTATATACATGCAAATACATTACATATATAACACGTAGTTATTACAGAGTTAAGTAGTGATTCTTGACGAGCTTTTGAAAAGTAGATATTGTCTGTGCTCGTCTTATAGCTTCCGGCAAGGAATTCCATAGGCGTGCGGCTTGTACTGTGATGGCAGTATCCAACAAGTTGTCGAATGTGTTGGAATTTCTAACGTTACATTTTCCGATGATCTCAAATATTATGTATGTGTGTATTAAAAATAGTTAAGGGAAGGCCATGGAAGGTAAGGGATGTTACTTATAGAGATGGATTGCGGAGTGTAAGCTATAGACACTCCGCAATCCATGGCGTCCCAATCCATCCATCCATGTGTAGCTGGAGCTATCTCCAGCAGGCCAGGGTCATACCTATAAGTCTGGCTGTTGCCGGGAAGTCCGAATCCTGAAACTTCTCGTGGATTAATGTACAGAAAACAAAATTCTGGAGACATAGTATTACGACACCGCAGATTTCTCCCCAACTCAGAACTATCTGATTGAGAAACGACCACCACAGATAGCTACCGTAGTAAGACCAGTATCAGTTCAAAAGCTCAAAGTTCAAAAATGCTCCAAAGCTAGCCACTTCAATATAAGTCAAGAGTTTTACCTCAGCGTCAAAATATGTAATCAACTTAAAGCCATGTTTTCACAATTGTAAATTTTGACCTTCAGTTCAAACTATTCTATTTTAAACATTAAGAATAAACAGCACAGACCTATACCGATATCAGATATTCTGATATTAATTAGAAACCGCTAGGCAACATCAACATATTACGGAGAATTTTATTGACTACCGCCGCCCATGGGCACCTGCAACTCAAGAGTCACAAGTGCGTTGCCGGCCTTTAAGGTGGGAGTAGGGGTAGAAATGAGAGAGGGGAGAAGAGCGGGAAGAGGGGAGAGAGAAGGGTTAGGGCCTCCGGTATCCTCACTCAGGCGGCGAAAAGCAATGCAAGCATCGCTTCACTGCCGGTTTTCTGTGAGGCCGTGGTATCACTCCGGTCGAGCTGGCCCATACGCGCTAAAGCATGGCTCTCCCACGAACAAAATCTTACCAAAAAGGTATATCAGACCCATATTGTAAAAGTTATATTTAAACTATCTTTTTCCCGCGGCTTTGCTCGCATAATAGTTATTTTTTCATCACTCTGGAACAGTACTTTTTTAGGGTTCTGTTCTTCAAAAGGAACCCTTATAGGTCCATTTTGTTGTCCGTCTGTCTGCCTGACTGTCAAGACCCTTTTTCTCAGGCACCCGTGGAGGCATCAAGTTGAAATTAACATCAAATACTTATGTCAGCGGTTACTTGAAGCTGTAAAAAAGGTCAACGCAATCAAAGGAGACGGCCACTAAGCTTTAAATTTTAACAAATTTGAACATTTCGCAGGCAAATCAAAACCTATATAGGGTACTTCCCATTGACCTAGAATCATGAAATTTGGTAAGAAGCAAGGTCTGACAGCACAAGTAAAGGAAAAAACCCGAAAATCGTCAATTTCTTGTTATGTCACATAAAAAAATTGTTTTTGTGATTACAAACTTATATTTTGCGGTTTGTCGTATATCGCAACCACAAAGTTAAGTTTGTCTTTCGGAAAAAATGGGCAAAAATCTCCGAGAATTGATTCCCGAGATGGATGTACTATCTACGTACAAGTTTGTTTACTTACGGAACCCTCGGTGCGCGAGTCAGACTCGCACTTGTCCTTTTTTTTCTAAATGAAAGGTACCCCATATCCTTTTCTGTATCCCTGGCAACGTGTATGCAAAATTTCATGATGATCGGATGAATGGTACAGCATCGCATAAAATACGAACAAACAAACATTGTATTTTTTTTTATTAGAAGATAAGACCCCACAATTCATCATCCTCCGCGTCTTTTACCAACTAAGTTGGGGTCGGCTTTCAGTCTAACTACGATACGGCCGAACTTTGATTATTTTACGTGAAGCGACTGCCATTAGACCTCCACAACCCAAGTACTAGGCGATATCGACGTTCTGTAGTTAGACCAGGTTGTCGGACTTTTTAGGGCTCCAACTACCCGTAACGAATGCCACAGATGTTCGTAAGGCAACCGGGACCGGCGGCTTAAGGTGCTCTCCGAGGCACTGAGGGACCTCAATATGTTTAGAATGGCACCCATCCTAAGACTGACCTGGCTAGTATTACTTAACCTTGCAATGTCCCAGTTAACCACGAGCCCCTCAATAAGACACAACTGGTAACATAACAAGATTGAACTTTCCTCGCTAAATTTTCCTCATTAAATTCCAATAACAAGTCGCATAATCATAAATTTTAATAAACGTTAAATCGCCGATATCAGAATTACTTCGCCAAGTATTTAGAACAAACTCAATATTGCTATTGAAAGGGTGGGTAACTTCAATGTCACCGAAGAAACTGTCTGAAATATTAATCATTGAACTTGAAGGTCACACCACAAAAACTTATAATGGAAACTTCGAGAAGTTATTAACTTTGATTAGTCGCAAACGACGATTAGAACTATAGGAACTTGAAGACTAGGAATAAAGTTTCTTTTAAAACAATTTGCACAGAGTATATAGGAATGACTAGTAGTTCCCGCGCGCCTTCGCTCGCATGTACATATTTATATATTTTGCGCTGAACCCTAATTCTCTTTCCAAAATAAAAGTAGCCAAGGTTCTCCTTATAACATCAGCTATTTGCCAGTGAAAGTCTCGAGGAAATCGGTCTACCTGTTCGACTCCGGTCTTATTCGAGATGACAGACAAAAATTTACAAAAATTTTAAAAACTGATTTTTAGGCATAGGTATCGTGTAAATAACTGTATGAGCTTAAAAAAGACTATTATTTTGACATTAAAAACAGATACTCCAATTTTATTTATTTGTAATAATTATGTAATATTGATATTCATGAAACGATGAAGTAAGTGAGGAGGTTAAGCTCTCTTCCAATGCGAGTGGTAAACTTTTTCTTGCTACATGCGACACGTGTTTAGCATCTACATAAGGCATTCTCCTCAAATTTAATACAAAAAGTACTTTTTTAAACGGGCTCAGTCTGCTAGTTTTAACTTTTCACATTTACTCTGGCGAGCCTTTTGCCGTCAAACATGTAAGTATGGAACGAGGCATGCTCAACATTAGACTACAAAACCAAATAAAACTAGAAGTAATACGGAAATAGAACAAAACTACGGATATTACGAACTGTTTGAAAAAACTAAAATGGAGGTGGACAGGTCATATGATGAAGAATAAAAAAAGAAATCAAGGACGTGACAGAGTGGTGCTGAAGACTACATAGAAGAACGAGAAGGAGATAACGTCGTAAGTGGGAAGACGACATAAAAAGAGTAACAGGAAGTACGTGGAGAAGAAAGACACCTGATCCCTGACTGTGGTAAGGTTTTGGGGGAGGCCAGAAAGCAAGACAATGTTCGCGAAACTGGTGTCAAGTAATACCAATTAGTATTAAAGTAAAGCATGTATCTTTAAGAGGGATTGTTAAATAAAGGCTATTATTAATTGCACGGATGGCGCAATGGTTTAAGTGCCCAACAAACATTTTATAGGTTAACACGACGTGCCAAATCTAACTTTTGGTTCCATAAGCTGGTCGCAAATACGTTGCTATCACGTCGACACGACCGAGAAAAGGCCCATTTTATACGAATCAGTGTCGTAATAGAGTCGCGAAGTGGTCGCATTAATCACAAATAGTCATGTAGTGGTCGCGTAGATGTCGTGAAAGCCCAAGCAAAAGTCTTCTCATCGAGTAATGGTGTTTACTATAACTGCTTCACGGCATTTTATCGAATTACATATGTACTATCGTGACTTTTATAAGGGATTTTGATTGACTGTGACGATCAATTTTATATTGTAATAAATTATTTTCATTGTCAGTATCCATTTTGTATATTTATGTATAGCTATTTGCATCTTCAAAACTAAAGTGTCCTGTACATTAATCTGTTGGGAAATTAATTTTATCGAGTAATATGAGCAAGTTTTATCTATAAAACGAACGCACCTTATATATTCTTTAAATTAAGCAATATTTTCACAAATATTTTGAATGAATGTGCTAACAGTTACCTTTTTAGGACTTAGAGTTCAAGAAACGACCATAATACAACGTCTAAACAACTTATTAATTCTGTGCACTTAGAATATGTCAGCCATTAACGTAATTAGGGTTCATTTAGAGATTTCGTGTAAAAAATCAATTGCCCAGCTTTTTTATTCATATTAACGTCATACAGTTATTTTTAAGAATCATAAAAGAATGCCTGGTTAATGAATTTTTATACACTAATACGACATCCAGTCACTGTAAAGTTATACAAAAGTGATCAAATTGACTGAAAATCATTTAAGAGTGCATTTTATCACTCTTACACGACCATCACGTAAAAGTAGTGCCCGCGACTCTAATAAGATAAATAACGGTGTAAAAGTTGTATAGGCGCTACTAAGACGACAGCACTGGTTATACCGCTAAAAGTTGTATAAAGTCATATACGACAGGTTGTATAGAATTCGAATAAGATGTCTAATACGACTAAAAAGTCGTATAAAGTTATGAGACACTAAGCCGTATTACATAATGAAATTACTTAATTACGACGTTTATAGCACTTCGAGTAGCGTTAGTTTCACTTATGCGACTAAAATGTTTGTTGGGTGGTCACCTCTTATGACCGCCACAAATATTTGTCCCGAAATTTATGCTACTAGATTAAAAAACGTGAAAATCAAATAAGATATGACTGAGATAGTCTTTTTTTTCATTTTCAATTTGAAGAAGCTCGATCGAGCACCGTTTGGCGTGGACGAAAAATGACATCGCCCGCTTAAGCACAAAATTATTATAAGTTTTAAATGATTGTGTACCTGTTCGGAAGGCTATTTTCGCATCACTGAGAATAGATTAACAAAATGTAAGTATTCAACTAGTTATATGTAAAATTTGGAGTGCTAATTGTTATTAATAAACAAATAGCGATTTATTTCTTCTACTTATGTTAGACACATTTTATTTTTGAATTTGTATAAAATTACCAGCAACAAATCTGTGAAGATTACATGACGAAACGATCATTAGTTTTCGAGATATTTCAAAAATCCATATCGCCGAATACTGCACATTTTTCGGACGCCATTTTGGGGGTGTTAAATAATAATAGTGCATACGCCCACTGCAGAATCATAAAATATAGGCTTCGACGGAAAAATGTGTGCAAAATGAATCGATTTGGACGACCTGAACTGACCCAAATAGCAATTAACATTTAAGCAAATTTTAATAAGTAAATAGAATTTAACAAATGAATATTAAAAAAAAAATTGTATGTTCAGGAGCATAAAAGACGTACTCTCCTAAAGTTTCACGTTCACTTAGCTTTTTATTCGAAATTAAAAATAAATTAAAATTTTGCGATTTTCGACCGTAATTCGTGATTATTATACAAATAATAGACCAAATTTAATCAAACTGGTCTTAAATTTTTTGGATTTTTACCATCTATACGATAAAAAAGTTCAGTATGCGCAATCATAATACGGTAGGAGAAAATCACAAAAAACTCAATTTTTGGCGATTTTTTCGCATTAAAACGTTACTTTGACAATGTTCCGAACGTCAGAAATGGAATGAAATTCAGGACCAAGTTCTTCATATACTAACGAACAAGTTTTACTATGTTAAAACCAGTGCGTAATTAAGTAAATTTGCCTTTTTGTTTAATTCCACTGGCCTTATCCCACTAATATTATAAATGTAAAAGTTTGGATGGATGGATGGATGGATGGATGTTTATTACTCTTTCACGCAAAAACCATTGAACCGATTGCGATGAAACTTGGTGTGTAGAAAGTTGGAGACCTGGATTAACACATAGGCTACTTTTTATCTTGATATTCCCACGGGATTGGGACTTACTCGGGTGAAACCGCGGGGCGCTGCTAGTAGTTTTATAATGGACATGTGTGCTTTCTAGTTTGTTTTATGCTGATGCGTTGCACTGAGACACTATAATGACAATAGCCTCAAATTGCCAAAGGGTTATTGGTATCAACTATTTTCTAAGTACCTATCGTTGCATTATTACTAAAGTTTTCAACATTCACTAGCCTTGGAATGGCTGCATTCGGTAACGAAGAATACGCACACACTTTGTTTACGGATTTTGCAACGGCGTCGCTACAGAAGCTAAAAGCGACTGTATAGTATGGTTTCCTGATCGACGGGTACTAAACGTATGAGTGTTTTCGAGTACAGGTCGACGCGTCTGTGAAACTGGACGTTTGGCAGCACAAAGAAACGATTTGGGCAGATTGTGTGTTCATCACACATGAAGATGAAGAAGAAATACTAGATTTATTGCGAAGAGATTCTCCAATCTCTACAATTTATTTTTATCCAGCAGGAAGAAAACAAACGCAACAAGTACACTACCTCACAGAAACGTGTTCATATAGACCGATAGGGCCTTTTTACATTACACTTATAATAGTATTCCCAACATTTCAACACGCTACGGCACGTATGGGCCGGCTTGACCAGAATGATACCACGGGCTCACAGAAAAACGGCAGTGAAGCAATGTTTGCATTGCTTTTTGACCAGTGAGTGAGGTTACCGGAGGCCCTAACCCTTCCCTCTCCCCCTTTCCCCCCTCTTCCTCTACTCCCACCTTAAAGGTACCGTCAGGTGACCCGTCTACTCGTTAGCCTCCTATACCATAAAAAAACATTCGTACCAATTTTTAGCTCTATGCGAATTATTGTAACCTTTGTGTTTTGACCTTACTTGACCGTAAAGTTAACTTTATAATTGTAACAAATAGTTAACTTTTAGTTAACACTTACATTTCACATCCAGAATAAGGTTTTCACTAGAACCTTCTCCCAAACTATTCCTCGCTGAGCAGACGTAGGCTCCCGCAGCTTTCCTCGAAACTCGTTGGAGGACCAGACTCTGGTTTGCTAAAAGTACTCCTGGGCCAGGTTTGACTGTGACACCCTATTGACAAAAAAAAAATACAGAGTTATAAAAAACTGGTGGAGCCGACAAACGTTGTCCTGCCGGAACGTTTAATTAATAACTTAAATCATTTTAATCAAACAGTTGTTTTCGACAATAAAACAAAAACGCTGAAATCAAGACACTAAAATTAAAAAAAAAATAACAATAGAACTAGCCAAATAGTGACGCCATTTACCGGGTCCTATTGTGAATCTAAACAATCCAACAACCCACTGAAACATACACAACATTTTTTTTCAAGCCATGCACTTTTTTTGTTATGAAACATGATTGTGACAGTAGAACTCTCGAGCTGTATACCTCATTTCACGTAAAGAAATTCAATATCAAAACGTCAAAATTAAAGTATTATTTTCTTTAAGGGAACAGGGAACAACTTTGACATGGAACCGAAATCCCTTAACCAAGATCATCTACTAGGTGAGGCGGGTTTTTTTTTATGATGCCCCCTATGGGCAAACGAGCAGACGGGTCACCTGATGGTAAATGACTACCGCCACCCATGGGCACCTGCAAATCAAGAGTCACAAGTGCGTTGCCGCCCTTTAAGGTGGGAGTAGGGGAAGGGGGGAGAAGGGAGGTTAGAGGGGAGGAGAGGGGAGAGGGGAAGGACGGGAATAGGGGGGAGGGGGAGAAGGAAGGGGTAGGGCCTCCGGTAACCTCACTCACGTAACAAAAAGCAATGCAAACATTGCTTCACTGCCAGTTTTCTCTCCTCAAAGTCGTTTTGCCTAATCTTCTACAAACAACAGAGTGATACTTTGATATCGTAAGTGATACTCTGTTTAACACATCAAGGACAATTAAGAAGATTCAAGGAAGTTTAGCTACAGTTCTAAGTTATCGTTCTCACTAACTCACTCTTTAAATTCTAAATTAGATGTTTTCGGGAGTGCTTAGAGTATTGCAAGAAGTGCATGAAAGAAAATCCACAGATTCAATCGCTTAGATCGCTCGTAATTTCTTGAAGTTATTCGACTGAAATTTAGTTGTGTGTAGACGTAAGAAACGCGATTATGTAATAGTTTCTATAAGGTGAATATTATTAAGTTTATAACAAAGTTAGTTTACAATCGGAAAATGTATTCGTGGTCGAATCACGTTTTCAAGTATTCAAGTCTTTCTTAAAGAGTTCTTAGTTTAAAAATTTAGAGTAAAGTGATGCTTTGAAATATCAAAGAAAGCCCTCTTCCGTTTGTTATCTACCGAGTGTCTGAAGGCTTTGGACGACTGGCAATTAAACTTGTTGCTAATTATACTTTTTGCAACACTTCCTGAATACAAATAGGTTCATATTTTAATTAGATTGGCGCGTTCCTCTACTCCGTAATTGCGTTTGTCTTAGGAGAGGCGTAAAATTTATGTTTATCATATAAATACATAATTAGAGGATAAACACTGTTTGTTTAATCCATTTGATGTTGGTTAAATGATAACTCTAGCACTCTAGCAAACAGATTAAAGAAAAGTATCCAAGAAAAATGTTACAAAAAAATTAAAAAGTTGAAATTTTTTGTAATTTCAAAAAAGTTTCTCATATTTTTTTTGGATACTGCAACAGCTTTTTTAATATGTGGTATGTGATACTCTAGCATAGTGTAAACACTAACTAATTAGTGAGTCTAATTTTTTTTAATTTTATATTAGAACAACTCAATATTTTTTTATGTTTTGAACCACAGGACTCTTATAACTATTAATACAATATGTACCGCTGAGCTGCACGTAACATTCATCCAATATTAATAAGACTTTAATCCACTATCTTAAGATTAAATATATCATGTTTGTTGTATGTAGATGTCTGGCTTTGATTGGTTTTTCGAACGAAACCATTTGACGACTGTTGCGTTTGTGTGTGTTTGTCAAATGTTTTCGTTTCGAGAACCGGCGAAAAAGGCTGCATTTAAAGATTACATTCTTTATTATAATGCAATGTGGATAAAAAAAAAATCTTAGTGACGTATTTATGAAGCATTTGTTTTATATTTAGATGATGGCGTCACCTCTTCTGTTTTTTAACATATTTTATTTGAAGAATAGCTACAATGTCAGCAATTTTAAACAAACTTCGACACATCACAATTTACTCAGTTGTATAATGTCGAAACAGGAATAGTTTGATCTACAGATACTAACCAGGAATTGTCCAATCGCATTGGAAAATTTGCGAGAAATTCATGCAATTCATTGATTGATTCATTTTAAAGTGACGTAAAGCATCATATCACAAGTTATGTTAGTCTTCTCGCAATTAAGCGATATACATTTATTAAATTAGTAGCATCAAACCGTTTATTTACTTAAATATAGTTGTTGGTCGGGGCTGGTCATCTCCGGACTGCTATTACTTAAATATGTATAGTAGTAATTAGCGCGTCTATTTATATTTTAGAACAATAGGTATGTTACATTGTCCTCATATTTCATTTACGCTTATAAGCAATGTAACCAGAAATTTGTAAAAAACATTTTGAAAAAGAGTGTCCTTGGAGTTTCTTGCCTGTTCTTCTCCATAGGATCTACGTATTGGAACAGGCAACTAGCTTCACGACTGACTTAGTCTGACTGATTCCTACTCCTTACAATTCAAAAATACCTATTATTGGTTTAATTGAAATAAATGGTTTTGATTTTTTTTTATTTTGTAGGATACTCACGTTATGCGTAAAATAAACATGATTGTGCCATGGGTTCGCCCGGACTCTGCAGTCTAAATACACGTCTGATCCTTCCACCACCTTGCTTGCGTCCAAGTTGGCACCAAGCTCCAGTTTTGCTACAGGAAGATCTGGTGACAACAAACATTTATTAACATAAGTTTTATCTTACTTTGGGTAGCAGCCTTCAACAAACTTACTGTTCAAATGATACTAACAATGATGTGATTAAACAAATTGTAATTATTACTGTATTGTTTGCTATTCCAGGCTATAATCTATCTCTGTGCCAAACTTCAACCAGATCCGTTCAGCCGTTCTCGCGTGATTGAGTAACAAACATCCATCCATCCATCATTCTTCTTATTCTAGGATATTACACAGTGATATACTTGACCCAAACTAAGCGCAGCTTGGACTATGAGTTCTAGAACATAGATAAACATACTTAAGGACATCAATTTTTCTTTATAAATAAAAAAAAACAGTAAACAAAGAAACCCCTAGACCAATGCAAATACATATTCATGCCTACAAATATTTGGACTGAGCGGGAATCGAACCCGTGATCTCTGATGTTGGAGTCGAATGCAATATCATCGCGCTACAAAGGTCTTAAATATTTTTTTTATGGGATAGGTGGCAAACGAGCAAACGATTTATCTGATGGTAAGTGACTATCGCCGCCCATGGGCACCTGCAACTCAATAGCCACAAGTGCTTTGCCGGCCTTTAAGATGAGTGTAAGGGAACGAGGGGAGGAGGAGAAGGATGGGGGGGGTGTTTGGGGCTCCGGTAACCTCACTCAGTCGGCGAAACACAACAGAGCATTGCTTCACTGCCGGTTTTCTGTGAGACAGTGGTATCGCTCCGGTCGAGCCGGTCCATAATAATGAAACAAAGTATTATAGATCTAATCGTGTTTTACTTACGTTGTATCTCCATTTTCCACCCATCCTCGTGTGTAGAATGAGGCAGGCTCGTTTGAATTGCCCTGCAGGATATTACTCTGCCAGCGTCTTCTATTGATGGCACAAAGGTGAGAATGCTGTTGGTCACGTTCCCATCTGTTGAACTCTAGCAAATAGAAACAAGACATCATTAGCGGGTTTTTTTGGTTTTTCTCAGGACTCATTTCTCTCTTGCTCTGGGATTAAGGTCAGACCACAGAAGGAAGGACCACAGGACCGAGAGGGTAATTTTTTTTTTAAATTTGTTTTCCAAAACTTTTAATTACATAAATACATATCTTAACCTACTGACAAAAACCTATCTAAGATGTATCAGTGGTAGGTAAGTCGCCGCTGATCGTTAAACAACTTAAAAAATTGGTTGTCTGTAAATTCGGTTTACGGACGATAATTTTACGTGATAACGTCATAAGAAGGGAGATAGAAGCGTCACATGCATGCGAACGCTTAGTCCGATCGTGTCTCTCTATCGTTTGTTCCGCGCTCTCGCTTGCACGCTTGGCTCAGTCGGAACGTGACAATGAGTCATGCTTTTTCGTGCTTACAGCCGGCTACATCGATTTATAAGACGTTTTCAAAACTCCTCGTTTATATTTACCGTCTCAATTAGAAATGTCTTTAAGACAGTGCGTGATTTCTTGACATTTTAGAACATAACAATTTACCAATAATTTCCTATGGAAATGAGTTTAACATATACTGCACAACACGTTTACCATGGGTATGTTCCGTTATACACTGAGAGCACTGTTCAGTGCTCGTACTAGAGAGAAATTCGTTGCGTTATAGACTGACAGTATACTGCCGCAGTATCGTAGGGAAATATATGACGTCATAAACATCGCCATTTTAGTACTGTGAGGACTGGAGTTTTCGAGGTAAGGTGCTTTCAGTGCTGTCATATGGCTGTCACACTGTCACTTTTATTATGCGTTTTGATAATTGACAACTGACAGTATACTGGAATGCGTTCCGTTATAAACAGTAACCAGTATAGCTAACTATAAAGGATCGGCTTTGCAGTATACTGAATTGACGTCATACCTTACAGTGCTCTTAGTGTATGTATATCGCACACCATATCTATTATAAAATTGAGGTATAAATGGCAGTGAACGCAGTGATGTTGTCTAAAATACAAATGCAGAAATGTTATAAAGAAAACAGAAAAACTGATAGCAAATGCCAGAAACAGGTATAAAGTGCTATGCACAGTGCAAAGAGGAAATCGACAAGCGTACATTTATTTTCAATTGTAACAAAACCGCTAACGAACGAGTGAACGTATGTATGCACGACGGATGTTGTTGGTATCGATCCCCATGTGGGATAATTATTTATGCGACTGACTTACTGCGATTTGTTCTGAGCCTATTACAATTTGCTCTTAAGTTTAGCATAGCACAAACATCAACATAACGATTGGTGAGGTCCGGTATTTGATTCATATCCTGGATTTATTGCAACACAGATTCTGGACAAGTATTCGAAAGACAGCAATAGACCTCTACGTAGACAGCAATAGGCTCTATAACCTGGGACTAGAGGTATACATATAAACTCAATGGATGAACAATCATTCGTCCCCTATTTTGTCACCCTTAGGGTGGAAACTTTTATTTGAAATATAAATGGGACCAACTTCGAAGTATACTCTATCTAATAATGAAATAATTATCGAAATCGGACTACCCTGTAAAAAGTTATGGTCATAAATAAAAACAAACAATATACGGGTCGACTTGTGAACGTCCTCCGTGCTTTCATCGTTTAAAATATACCTCTGTGTATGCCTTCGGGAATATAAGAGGCGTAAACATAGAAATATTGAAATAATTTAATTAATAGCAGTAAATTTTTTATTGTATTCGTCATGAAAATAGAAAAGTAATATATTTCCTGGAAATCTAAAGTAATAATTTACAGTTCATAACAGACATTGATGGATACCTTGATTGTTCACTAGTATGACGATTGACGTTCAAATTACTGCAATATAATGCCTTGAAAATTGTTGCTGAAAACCCTAGCAGTTAGGATAAATATAAAGTGTCATTGCCATTTCACAGGGTTGTCACAGCAAAATTATATATCAAAGCTGATACGGTATCAAAACACAGTTTTATACTACATTTTCTTTTCTATTCCACTAATACATTTGAACAGAACAACAAGCTAAGAACACTCTCAATTAGATTACCTTTCAAACAAAAAAAAAGGTGTATCAAAATCGGTTCATCCTTTTAGAAGCTATGATGCCACAGACATACACACAGATATAAAGGATAAACCTATAACACCCCTTCTTTTTGCGTCGGGCGTTAAAAATATTTAAGACATTGAAGACAGGCACAGAAATAACGCCTCTGGCAACAATGCAGTTAAGTTCAAATTAACTCGAAGAAAATAAAATGGGTATTCCATTTTCAATTAAACTATTCGCCATCGTGGGCTTGCTTAAGCTATTATGTGTCGAATGTCTACACATAAGAGGTGCCCTTTCCCTTGAACATACAAGCTTTAGGTGTAACTGCTATAATAATAGGGTGCACATTACAATTCACAAATTCTAGACATCAATATTTTAAATGATCCTGCATCGTACTATAAAAGTTTTCCCGCTGATGAGTAAATTACAACAAATCAATATGCTAGTCATGATTTGGGCGAGGGTTCTCCTACTATGTTCAAAAAAAAATTATGTAATGATCCTCTTTTGCGGAGCATGTATTGCCAGTTGATATGGTATTTACTTTAAAACGTCAGTATCATCTATTACCCTCTGAATGCGGGGAGAAGTGGACTTCGACTGGAATTCAGCCTGATGCTCAGTGCAAACTAAACTTGTTACGCTAACAAATATATTGATGAATTAGGTGGTATTTCTAGCAAATTGAGAAGGTACCACCACGTTGATACTACATTTATAATACATACTAGGTGTTTAAAAGTAATCACACCCTCGCTCTTCTTAGTATTGTAAGTCACTCATATCTTTATATATATATATTTCTTCTGTGCGTGTGTATGGTACTGAACTCCTCCTAAACGAATGGAAAGATTTTAATGAAATTATTTGTGTGGATTGTGTGTGTGGAAATCTTCAGGTGGATTCGAGAATGTTTTAGATTTACAATTCGACCTGGTAGATAGCGCTGCGATAGAATACCCTTACAGGAAAAATATTTTTTACGTTCCGGCCGTTGACCATAGCGCTTCTAACATACATAACTGTCAGTCGTTTGACAGTTGGCGCGATTGACAGAATGCGCGCTGCAAATATCGTTTAAAACAGATGCATCTGTCGGAACTATGTTTTTGTTTTTTTTTAAATTAATTATACCAATTTGAACACAAGACAAGACAACGTCTGTCGGGTCAGCTAGTGTATGTATATTTATTAAACTAGACAACTAAAAGTGTACGTTTTACTTTCGATTGCAGAGGTTTGATGGCGAACGCTTTTCATAAGAAACGATATTCAACGAAATTTGGTTTGACTAGGAGCTGACTCCAATACAAATAAGAAGGATAAAGCAAGAATAAATGAAAGAAAAAAGTTTCAGTATGACCTTATTGTACCTTCTGCTATAAATCTTATTCGACCTTTATATTAAAAGATCTACAATATAAATTTAACCATGCCTTTTTATTCTCTCTCATCTCAATTATTTAAACACGTTAAAAAAGAACAGGAAAACAAAAACATATCAGAATCAGAATAGTCACTCCTATATCAATCAATCAGATTCGAATCAAAGTGCCCATTACCGATTGTGGATACGTTTAAAGTTTCAATACAAGTCTGTTGTAATGACAAGCATCCATTGTGCTGTCCCCTGTACTGTCTGATGGTCGTTATGTTAAGGGTAATTAGGTTCACTGACTCGATACTAAGTTCCTAGCGACATCTATTAGGCAGTTAGAGTGAATATATGTTGCGATTTTAGATAAGAGATGGCGCTTAGCTGTTTTTGATATCGGTAACATCATTCTTATTTTGTCTGACTGTCTGGTCATTCTGAATCGTTTGTATTTATTATTGGCATAGAAATAACCGAGACTTGAAGAAGAATATGACCTACTTTTTACCCTAAATATTAAAAACATATAGTATGTAGGTATACAAACAGATTACGAGTGCGTTTGACAGTACAACATTTATCATGTCTCATTTCCGCGCTTCCACTCTTTGGCGGTCCACGTTGTTATAATATTCATTTCAGTGAAGTAAGCTCAGTAATTTATAAATAATTGTTAATAATTATATACAAAATAGTGGTATATTAATGCCTGATTTGACTTTGATAGATTTAAACTATCGAGAAAAAATACGTTAAATTGTAAATGGTTGGTTGCAGTTCACAATTTTTAGTTTAGATTATAATATCGCATCGGTCGGGACCTGACGTCTCGGTATCACCATTGTGGTGACTGCCCCGAGGACACGGCGCTTCACACGCTGGCGGAATGCCCAGCCTGGGCTAGCCAGCGCTGTGATCTCGTCATGGCAGTTGGTGCTGCGGGTAGTCTCTCGCTCCCAACCGTGTTTCTGGCCATGGTTCGGAGCGAGAGCGCATGGAACGCAGTGAACCAATGCTTGCATTGCTTTTCGCCGAGTGAGTGAGGTTACCGGAGGCCATAACCCTTCCCTCTCCTCTATTCCCGTCCTTCCCCTCTCCCTTATTCCCGTCCCCTCTTATCCCCTTCTCCCCTCTTTCCCCCTCTCCTCCCCTCTTACCCCCTTCTCCCCTCTTTCCCCCTCTCCTCCCCTCTTACCCCCTTCTCCCCTCTTTCCCCTTCTCCCCTCTTTCCTCTTCTCCCCTCTTTCCCCCTCTCTCCCTCTTCCCACCTTAAAGGGCGGCAACGCACTTGTGACTCTTGAGTTACAGCTGCCCATGGGCGGCGGTAGTCATTTACCATCAGGTGACCCGTCTGCTCGTTTGCTATACCATAAAACAAAACATAGATAAATAATTATCTTCATGTAATTTGAAATAAATTTGAATCTATAAATGAAAAACTAACCACAAGATTCATAAATGTAATGGAATATCCAAACCCGATGTTTCATTGTATTAGAATTCTATGATTACATTGCAGGAATGCTTTTGTTTGTTCGTCAGATATTTCTACGTATTCTTCCCAACGGCTAAACACGACAATTAAGCGAATTTAGTTAAAAGCAGTACAGAAACAAGGGCGGAATGAAATCAGATCAGTATTCTACTGCGCTACGGAAAGTAATTGTTCTGAAACAGTTTCGAGAAGTGCTGGGTTTACTATTATATGTTGGTTTCAAACTTGAATATCTGTAAGTTTTAATACAGAATCAGAACCTGTATAAAACATGTATATTAGTGCGGTATTAATTTTTTATATTTAAAGTGCCGAACCTCTGCGTTTTACTCAGTAGAGACCCCACGCGTGTCTGACTGTAAGCGATTAATGACAGCCATAGCCCGTCAAGAAAACTGAAGGAGGACTGCAATCCGCAAACTGCAACCGCAAACTACAAGCGATACTACTGGTTTCTATGAAAATGATTTCGAACAGGGTGATTTTGCAGAGGGCGACCGCGGCTCGCACGGCACAGTGGTGACGCGGACCCACGGAACGCGGACCGCAGAGGGCTCACCCGTGCCGAACCTCCTAAAAAATCTTATGTACAGGCAGATACTTTCTAAACTTTTCCTACCTTTCTAAACCTATTTTGGTTCCGCTTTTAAATAAAATCTCAGTTGGTTTTCTTTTCTTTTTAGAATATAGTAACAACAACTCGTCATAATCTTTCTCTTTTAACAAAAGAGACATTAATAAACTACCGGTAGCTTCAGCTTTAGCTTAGTTAAGGTATGAAAACGACTGAAGGCTTCAGCAAGACAGAAGTTTACAAACGGCCATAACCACAAGCAGCAATGCGGTGCACTGCAACTACAAGCCGCAATAATAACTTCACACACCTCACACACGGCCGTCTGATCCCAAACTAGCCAGAGCCTGTACTATGGTAACCAGACTGCTGATAAATATAGTATATATGTATTACATACATAAATACCATAGATAAATTACACCCAGACACAGAACAAATGATCGTGCTCAACACACCACACATCCATAGGTTCCCTGTAAGAGATTGCAGACTGCGATAAGGACGCTTATTGTACTACTGTTTCTAATGTATTTCTTTTTAATTGTATCCTATTTATGGTGTGCAATAAAGAGTATCTATCTATCTATCCTGGGTGGGAATGGAATCCTAATAACACAATGAGGATAGTTTCATATATATAAAGTTTAAGTTGTCAATTCAGTGGCAATATACGTGTTACCAAGACTGCTTTATTTTTGCTTCCAAATTATCCCGAATTCTTCAGTATTATAACTATATAAAACTAGAGACATTAATAATATAGACAATGTAAACATTTTGCTGATTTAATGGCAGTAAACAATGTAAATGAACATGTAAATTTCCAGTTAAGTTTTGGCTTTTAGCAAAGTTTCGGCAATTTGATACGGAATAAGGTTTCGGTTTCCGGTTTCAGCGTGTTCAAGTTGTACGAGTTTGAATATTTTTGTATAAGTAATACAGTAAATGACTGCCAAGTGGAATCAGTTTTTCAGTTCTTTATTGAACGTAAAAGCGGTAGGTTCGGTGGAAATTTGTATAAAATAACAACTTGTGGCAACTCATTTAATTTAATTGTTTAGTTGAACAATTGTGTTACCAAAGATACCAAAAAAAAGTGTTATGCCATGGCCGGAAACATTTTTAATTGCATTCTAAATTCTTTAATGCCGTGTTCCAATAAACAAAAAACGATTCGTTTTGCTTACGGACGGTAAAAGTTCGATGAATTTTCAATGAAAATTTTACCGTCCGTAAGCAAAACGAATCGTTTCTTGTTTGTTGGAACGCGGCATTAAAGAGCTTCCTGCTGGTAAATTCAAAAAAGAACTAAAGCGTTGGTTGCTGGAGAAATGCTTCTACTGAGTATCACAACTGCTTAATTAATGTAAAAAAGAAGTATTATTAAGTTTTAATACATTACTGTATAATTTGAAATGTATATATTTTTTTTTATTGGAACATTATTCCTATTAACTTCTTTAATGATAATTCAAATATTATATATATCCTTTTATACTACTACAGTCATTAAATAAGAATGTATGGGTCATATTTATGCTGTTAAAGATTAGTGTTATGGAACTGTCTGCCTAATGCCTGTTTTTTTTTTTTTTGTGCGTGAGGAAACCCCCTCGGGCCGTCACCCCACCGGGGTTTTCGGCGGGGCGGTGTGTCGGAATCGAACCGACTAAAACCACACGGTGTGCCGTACTGCGCCTTAAGTAGGAGGGATCCGGGAACAGCTTTTATTAAGTCTGCCGAATGCCTGTGCCCGAACTCTAACGAAATTTTCATCAATTTATTGTATTGTTTATTATAATTAAGCCAAAATATTGTAACATTTGTACGCCCTAGCGGTAGAAATGGAGGAACTAATGTTATATTTATTAAGACCTAATGTACCTATTTGACGCAAATAAATAAATTTGAATTTAAAATATAAAGGCTAAGTGGTAATCGAGTACGTTAGCACATTGCAAGGTTCTGTAATACTAGCCAGGCCAGTCTTAGGATGGGTGAACATTCTTAACGTTAAGCCGTCGGTCCCGGTTGCCATATGTTCTGTGGCATTCATTACGGGTAGTTGGAACCCTAAAAAAAGTCCGACAACCTGGTCTGACTACAGAACTTCGATATCGCCTAGTACTTGGGTTGTGGAGATCTGATGGCAGTCGCTGCACGTAAAATATCGAATTTGGCCGTTTCGCTGTTACACGGAAAGACAACCCTAACTTAGTTGGGAAAAGCCGGAACCGGAGATTAAATTAAGTACCACTCTCCTCATCAATCTAGGGCATTGTTCACTCCGAAACTAAAATTGTGGGGCGTAGCGTAACCTGAGTAAATATGTAAATAGCATTTATAATGATATGACCAGTTGACTGTTGATAGATATTTCCCCAAGGTTTACTTTACATTATCTACACTATTATTATCATTTTTTTAACCCCGACACATCTAAGTTTGAGGTGTCTGTGTGTCTGTCTGTGGCATCGTAGCTCTAAAACGAATTGACCAATTTAAGTGCGTTTTTTTGTTTGTTTGGAAGGTGACTTGATGAAGAGTGTTCTTATATATAATCCAAGAAAATCTGTTCATCCGTTTGAACATCATCAGCTCTTTTCTAATCGTTGAAGGGATTTTCGAGTCGGAGGTGTATTAAATTTATGATTATTAATAGAACAGTTTAACTTAAAAAAAAAAAAATATATTTTCAAGTATTTTTTATTTCGTTACTTATTGTATTGTTATCACAACTAAAGTTGTGTACCAAGTATTAGATCAATCTGTCAACAGGAAAGGGATAAAATTTCAGTTATGTACTAAATTTGGACTGAGACGGACTGGCCTGTTGACCTAGTGGTTGGTGACCCTGACTGCTATGCCATAGGTCGTGGGTTCGATTCCCACCCGAGTCTGGGTGTTCTTTGTGTCCGTTCTTTGTATGTTTGTAAAGTTCCCCGCGACACAGGAGTTATTCCTAATGGGGGACGTGACGTTAAAAAAAAAAATTGACCGAAAAATAAGGCAAATTAAATAAATTGCTGAATATATCACACCTAGATCTAAACAGGTATTTACTCAAAAAAGCACTTATTTCAAAAAAAGGGAAAAACTAATGACTGTGTCTCTGTGCACTTACAGGAGTTTTGAATTTTTATGTGCAGCTAGAAGACAGATATTGTAGGAATCTTGTGTTTTAATCATGTTTTGGGGCTGAAAATGGTACTTATTTTAGTTGCTTTTCATTGTGTATGTATATTTGTTTTATTATTTTGGGATGAGTCCGTGTTGGTAAAATTAAGCGTCAAGCATCGAGTTATGGTAGTAATTTTAAATGTGGTTTATTGGTCGGTAGGAATTGAGATAAGGAATTCGAGGAAGTGCATCACTACATACTTATTATAAAACGAAACCCCCCGCCGCGTCTGTCCGTCTTGTAATTGAAAAACTACTGAACGGATTTTTATGCAGTCTTCACTAATAGACAGAGTGATTCATGAGGAAAGTTTAGGTGTATAATTTGTTAAGATTTTGTGTAAATTTATTGAAATATGTTGACGATGTCTCTGCTACCCGTACGAAGCACGGGCGGGTTGCTAGTTACTAATAATTGAGTTAGCTCCGTTTAAATCCAGGTGTGCGATATGTCTAATCAATACCTTTACTGCGTCAGTATTTTAGGTTAGAGATTTCACACGACTTTTATGACTCTTTTACGGGCGAAGTTGCGTTAAATTTGTGTTCAAATACAGATCTTTGTAGGCTTATATCTTTTAAATCACTTTTTATTCTGTAATTCTGACACTTAATATATAAAACAACTAAGTAAATGGATATCAGAATTAACTTTCGACGTACAATCAAACCGTAAAAATGCAAAACTTTTGCACAAATGATTATGAGAGCGTACTCCTCGGGAATAAATAAAAAAGAACCATCATATACAGCTAGGTTGGCGCACTTTAATATGTTGTCTCTGGAAAACCGGAGTAAAATTACGGACTCCCCCCTTTTACTGGCAAAAATTTTGCGAGGTAAAACTATCCTCAATTATTAAGCAGAATCCGTTTCCGAGTCCCTTCAAGATACCCGCGTGCCCCCATTACCCTACTTTGTCCTCCACTTCGTCGGACAGTTCTCGGTGCAAATTCTCCCATTCCCCGAATGTGCAAGCTGCTAAATGGTAACAGTGATCTCGTAGACGTACGTGTTTTTCACTGAACAAGTTCCGTAAAATATTTAAGTCGCAATTTATTAATTGATCTTCTCAGTCTCGCATCAATTATTGTAAGTTTATATTTTATAGCACTATCCTGCATATACAAAATTTATAAAAAATTTTTTTTATAATTCTAACTTAATTAAATAAACAGCAGTAAATAACTCAAGTGGTGCTTACCTGTAAGAAATTGTGACACTAGAATAAGTTAATATAAGTTTGCTTTTTTGTAATTTAACCAGTGTTAAAAATTGTTGGTGAGCCAATAAAATAAATTAAATAAATAAAAAATAAAAAATAAATAAATAAATAAATAAATAAAATAAATGAAATAAATAAAATAAAATAAATAAATAAAACTTGCAGCAGTAATAAAGGCCAATTAAGAATTTCTTAGGATTAGATATTTTATGTCCCTCAGTTACCTTAGAACGCTGCTATAGTTTGACATAAATTTTCATATACTTTCTTTTTCGAATTCGAATAAAGAAAGAAATTATAAATAGTTTATATAAGGCATTGCAGAAATCTTATTACGCTTCATTTTTTCTCCAAATGAAGACATATTGAAGAACTGTTTTGAACTTCTGGCAGACAAACCTTTGTTCACTGAGTTCAAACCGCAATAAACTACAATCAAGTTAAAGTTTTTTTCGTTGATATTTCAATGCAATAAAATCCAAAATAAGTTTTGGCACAGGATAAATTTCACGCCTCAGCGAGAACCCAGGCGGCCGCGGCGAAACTCAAACCAGTTGTATTTGTAGTAAGTGTGGGGTGTTTATGTTTCACAAGTAGTTGGGAACAGCAAATTTTTGCGCAAATTGGAGCAGAGCGACTGAAAAAGTTCCCCACCCTGCCAAAGAAGATCATAGTTATCCAGTAGGTACTACTGGTGATAGACTTATCAACGCACCGGTGAAAGTACAGGTGTAAAGTATTTATATGCAACGTTAACTGTTTACAATCAGGTTGGCTATGTGCTTGTTTGCCACCTAAGTTGCTTAAAATAATGTTATTCATAATAGGTATGCGTAATAAGATTGATAACCTTGACTCGCTAATACATATCGGCGGTTAAGGCTTTCACGCTTTTAGTGATTCAACACACACTAGTCGATCCTCACACTTTCACGCACGTTTATGGTCGCTGCTCTGCTTCTAAAGGTAATAGTGTGATATTAGAAACCCTGTAACCTTCTTTAAGAATTGGGCTATCAAATGCAAAAAGATTTTTTCAAAGAAATTCTTCCGCCTTGTTATACCGTCTCCCATAGTTTCACCCGCGTCTATGGCCACTGTTCCACTCTTAAAGGTCGTGGCGTGATGTTACATAGCCTATAACCTTCCTCAATGAATACTCTATACAACACAAAAAGAATTTTCCGAGTCCGACTAGTAGTTTCAGAGAATAGCGCGTTTTCCCAAACAAACAATTAAACAAAAAAAGTTTTTCGGCTTTATTATATAGATAAAAGGGTTCTATTGTTATCATACTTACAGTTTCTCTGATGGTCTTAAGTCTTGTGCCTCCCTTCCACCAAGAGATCGTCGGCTTCGGCCGAGCCCCTACGGCTTGGCACGTCAGCTCCGTACTTTGGCCAGCTACTAAAGGCCGCTTGCCGCCTTGAAGACGCACCCAGAGAGGGCGTACTGTGGACAAACAATGTTTTTGCTATTATTTGCATGCCATTGCCTAAAATACTCAGCAGAATAAAAAAAAAACAAATTTCAACTGGTTTTTTACCATTTTTACGTGTAATTTGTAACTATTTTTGAAATTTTCTTCTATGCCTGAATTATTTTTCCAACTGTAAACACCGAGTTAGAATCTTGGGCTGAAACAGCTTGTGGAATATTCTCAGTTTCAATTTAGGTATGAATATAAGTGGTCGCCTCGCCATACGCGCCGAGTGTTGTGGGTTCGATTCCCACAAGACACGAAAATTTGTGTAATCCACAAATAGTTGCCCCGAGTCTGGGCGTTCTTTGTGTCCGTTGTTTGAATGTTTGTAAAGTCCCCGGCGACGCGACACTGTACTCGTTCATAGTGCAGGACTTGTCTCATATTTATATTATGTCGGTTTTATATTAAAGGATTTACCTTCATTTTATTAAAATGAATTGTTGCTAATGGGCATGATAACCAAAAGTTTTATATCATTTGTGTATGTGTAACGAGATAATGTCGATTGTGTCATCTTTTACAACTTTAGTAGTATTCAACAACTGCCCGTGCATTTAGCGACCGTTACCGTACCCACTTGTCCTGTCGTGCAACTTCTAATTTAAATGAGAACTTCGTTGTAGTATACTACAACTGCCTATGCACTTCGGGACAGGATAAATAGTTAACACACTTAATTGTCCTATCGTGCAACTTCCAATTTGAATAAGAACCTCGTTGTAGTATACTACAACTGCATATGCACTTCGGGACAGGATAAATAGTTAACATACTTACTTGTCCTACCCTGCAACTTTTAATTTGAATAAGAACTACATTCTGGTATACTACAACTACCTATGCACTTCGGGACAGGATGTGACAGCTGTCGCTTTACCAAGACGGCGGCTATACGCTGTCAAAGTTCGAGCGTCCCGAAATTTCTTTTAAAGAATAGTAGCTTTTAGGACAACATTTTGAATTTATGTTTATGTATATTTTGACTTTATTTCTGTATGTATTTTATTATTTATAAATATGTATAGCCCTGCAGAATTTTATTTATACATATATTCACTCTCGCCTTTATCCCCGAAGGGGTAGACAGAGGTAAAAACAGCAGCAGGTGCATTAAACACCCACTCACTATTACTCAGTATCGCGACCATGTTTCTTGCTCAGATTCAGTCTGAATATAATACGGGAAAATTAGGAGTATATTGAAAGGGGAAGGGAAAATCGCTTATACGGATGGTTTGGAGACTATGCGCAACAGCTCGAGCACGTCACGGACGCATACCTGTAACTCGAACTGTATTGAAATGAAAGTTCTTTACAATCGTTGTGATCTGAAATTTCGATGAAACGAAAAAGTCACACTAAAAAGAGACAAACAAGACAAACATTCATAAATAGGATTTAGTCTGCGAGAGAATGAGATAGAATACAAGTATACAGTGTTTCCTATAACCTTTGTCTGCGCCTGCGTACTACGAAACCTCCAGAAAAGGCGTCATAGTCAACGTAGTGTATCATTCATGTGTATCATTTTTGTGCATTTGCGTATTAAAATTCGTTGGTTAATTTATTTATGTTAATTATTTAACACATCTGGGTTAATTTGAAGTTTCACTTCTGCCGTGTGTGAATTGCACACACACACTTTTTTATCATAACTTTTTTTCTAAATATAGGATCAATATTATACATATACACCTATTACGGTAAGTAAAGTAAATTATTAAAAAAAACACAAAGAAAATTGAATTGTAATGACCTTTTTCACTTATGTCGATATCATCAGAAATAAATTAACACATATGCCTATTAAATATCAATCATTTATATGAAATTAATGGTTGAATGGGGTGGGTGGGTGTGCCAGGTGGTGACGCCACATGTCTCGATTAGGGTTTTAGAGAATGGGCGGTAGCATTTTAGATGAAAAAAAAACAGTCAGTCGTAGGACTGCACGTCAGAAGTGAAAACATAACTTCACAATGTATTTGCATATACATACACACACACACACATCTGTATATATATTTAATTAGCTGAAAAATAAAAAGTAGGTATTAACATATCTAAATGTATACATAGGGTACACTGGAAGTTCTGCGCTCCTGGCCGCTCATAAATGTTTGAATTTCGAATGTTAATTTTTTTTAAATATAAGAAACTCGGCTCCGTCTTACAAATTTTCGATCAGGTCATGACTGACGCGAGTTTAACATTTTTTACTCATCCCAAAAAGTGCACAACCCCGCTAAAGAAGATTTCACTTCAAAAATGTTTTTACTTGATAGTGGTGAAGTATGAATAACAATAACAAAATTATATACAAGTTAGTGAGTTAGCGAATAATATTAACAACAAAACTAGATAATTAGTCATAACTCACACACGAATGTTTTTACAACATAATAAAATGTAATCCTGCTAATATTATAAACGGCGGTTTGTGAGGATGTATGGAGTTTGTTACTCTTTCACGCAAAAACTACTGAACTGATTACAATGAAACATGGTATGTAGATAGCTGGAGACTTGGATTACCATATAGGCTACTTTTTATCCCGATATTCCCACGGCACCGGGACTTACGCGGGTGAAACCCCGGGGTGCTGCTAGTATTATATGTGAAAGTTTGTGAGGATGTATGGAGTTTGTTACTCTTTCACGCAAAAACTACTGAACTGATTTCGATGAAACTCGGTATGTAGATAGCTGGAGACTTGGATTAACACATAGGCTACTTTTTATCCCGATATTCCCACGGCAACGGGACTTACGGGTGAAACCGCGGGGCGCAGCTAGTTCAATTATATTTTTTAGTAGGTGATTTTGATCTCAAAATTCTCAATAGATCTCGCAGCTTTGTGTCTGGAGCCATAACTGGTAGACAACTCGCCGCTAATAACGTGAAACCAAAAAATGTAGTTGACGAAATACACCTCTACCTTACCCTTAGGCTTATACAGCTTTGGGTGTTAAAAAATATTAAAGAGAAGAAATTTCTTCGATTTTTTAGGGTTCCGTTCTAATAGCCTAAGTACTAGGCTACGAGTACATACGCTACTTTTATTTTGGAGAAAAAATTAGGGTTCCGTACGGTTATATAAATATGTACACGCGAGCGAAGCCGCGCGGGAACTGCTAGTTATATAGTAGTTATAATAGCTAGCACATAAAGACAGGATTCTCAAGCGGCTACATTATCATTATAGTTGGGATGTTGTATACTAATTATCTTGATAATTTTTATTGCGTGATGCAGAATTGATAATGATAAAGTACTTCAGCTTGTTCATTCGTTGGCGCTGGGTATTTACCACCCGAACGATCACAAGCGGATTTTTTTTCCATTAGTCACAAAACCCAATATAGTTTTTACCTTTAGCAAAACAAAAAAAAAAGAGAGAGCCATGCTTCGGCACGTATGGGCCGGCTCGACTCCGCTCGATACCATAGCCTCACAAAAAACCGGCAGTGAAGCATTGCTTGCATTGCATTTCGCCGCGTGAGTGAGGTTACCGGAGGCCCTAACCCTTCCCTCTCTCCTATTCCCGTCCTTCCCCTTCCCCCATCTTCCCACTCTTCCCCCCCCCTCCCCCTCTTCTCCTACTCCCACCTTAAAGGGCGGCAACGCACTTGTGACTCTTGAGTTACAGGTGCCCATGGGCGGCGGTAGTCATTTACCATCAGGTGACCCGTCTGCTCGTTTGCTCACTATACCATAAAAAAAATTGTTCACCATTCGTGACGACATTATCGGCAGGGCAACTAACTATACCCCAAACTTAGTACCTGAGAAAACACGAATTAAAATAATATAGTAAATTACTGGAAAAAAACTAAACGTAAAAAGTTCAACTTTTAGGGCTGACGCTTTTATAAATTCATTGTGGGCTTCAACAATAGCCCACTTGTGGGGAACAAAGGCTAACTTAACTACGATTCAAAAGATTCCGATCCCTTTTTTTATTTAGAACACTTAAGACAATTAAGCAGGGCTTTTTTGTTGCTTAACCCTTTTTAGAGTACCGTGTGGTAAAACACAAAACCTTTTTGATGAAAGGTCCGAGTACAATAGAGATTTGTGGTTTTTAACGGTTCAAAGTAAACTGAAATTATGTTTGTTTTTATTTAGCTTAAATAAAAATATGACATAAAAAAATTAAAACAAAGTTGGCAACTAGTAAGTTACATTTATTTTTTCGCTGTGTGGTAACCCTTGAGCATTGTACTTTCGAACGGGAGGATGACATTTTATAATCTAACCGACTAAAATCGGAGTGTATTTTATCATAATTGGGACAATTACTAAGATTGAGGATAACTTAGCAGGAAAATGAATCAAGAATGCCTAGGGAATTGAATGTTAAATCTCTCCCATCGACTAACACACACGACTGCTTCTGGAATTCTTCTCTAATTTACTTTCACCATGAAGGCTAAATATCCTTTCGCATCTTCTACTCTTCTTTATCAATACAAATAAATAAAATTGAATTGTCTGTTTCTAATGACAAAATAATAGCTTTTTTAAGCTCAAACAGTTATTTGCACGATACCTATGCCTAAAAATCAGTTTTTAATTTTTTTTTGTCTGTCTGTTTATTTCGACTAATCTCCGAAACCGGCGGACTGATTTTCACGGGATTTTCACTGGCAGATAGCTTTTGTTATAAGAAGTAACTAAGGCTACTTTTATTTTGGAAGAAGAATTAGGGTTCTGCGCAAAATATATAAATGTACATGTGTAAATGTAAACTAAGCGGCGCGGGAAGTGCTAGTAGCCAATAATATGCTCGCAAAATAAGTACACCAAGTGACGTTCTCTGTTTCTTTCCGTACTATGGATAGAATCATTTTCCCAACCAGAGTCGAGTGTCGCGTGGTGTTGTTTGGGTTCACACGCTCTGGTGAACACTTACTATCAGTCAAAATATTTTGTGCTTAGTGATATAAACATTATCTACATTCCCACTGTACTTACCAGGAGAAAAGTTATATAGTCAGCATACCACGATTGACATCAATGATTTTGCGTCTACACTCTCACGGACCAATACTAGTACATAGTCTTTGAGAGTTAGTTAGTGCCTTGTGGAGACCGTGTTCACCACAAGGCCCAGGTAACCACCACAAATCCTTCCTCGTATAGTCGTTTCCAATATTTTAACGAGCGTACAGAATGGCGTCTTTTAAGTCTAATGCATAAAAATGGTTTCCAATATTACAATTAATATAAAACATTATGTAACAAATTAAATTGCACCCGTGAGAAATCAAAGAATTCTGTTCGCTATTTAAAAATGCCAGAAATGTACGGATCCCATGACGAAAAAGAAATAATCAATTATAGCATCGCTTCCTTATGTTCTAAACTAAACTTAATTTCATAACCGGAAAGTTCTATTTAGATTGACCGTTTTATTACACTGGTCGATCAAAAGCAGGTAAAGTACAATGTGAAATAAATTCTAATTAACGTTTTTAAGGTTCAAACTTAAGTGAAATCGTAATGAATGTAGGTGCAAAATCAAAGGTGTGAGAAACTTTGATATTGAGTGCGAATTTTTAACTTATTGTTTTAAAGTGCCGTGATACAGCTTCAATTTTCAAGGTGTTTTTAAGTGAAGTACTTCTGTCGTTCTTTGTTATTTAGAGCTGTGAAGAGGTTATATTGTGCGCCATATTAAATGATGTAGTTTCCGGTTTAGAGATTATTGCAGATATTAACAAATAAAAATAAATATAATGTAGATTATTTCTCTATGATATCAGGTACGATAACGTTAAGGCGAAGTTTAATAGCTGTACAACTTGCAGCTTGAGCATCAAGAGAAAAGAGGGGGAAGGGGGGTGGTTGGTGACGTGTTGGTGATGCGAAGGCTTATAGCTCCCGGTAACCGCTTACTATCAGGCGAGTAATGTGTCTGTAGCATCGTAGCTCCTTTATAACGAAAATACCAATTTTGATTTAGTTTTTTTTGCTAGTGTTCTTAGCTATCTATCAAGAAAATCTAACCAGCTTTTTATTTTTATTTATTAATTTATTTATTATTAACGTAGGTAATCGGAAGAAATTGTATGTAATATAGGAACACCTGAAAATGCTTCTTTTTCTATGAAATGAAAACGATCATAAACAAATTTATTCTGGGGAATCTGTTAAGTAACGTGAAATTAATTTATCAATCATGACGAATGGTAGAAGTCGTTGAAAATGTCGGCAAACCAGAGGTAATTACGTCAAGTATTAAACGCTAAACAGTTTTCTTTTAAATTAAGATCATGTAGGTCTAGATTTGAGGATTTTTAACTATTTATTTGAAGTACAATAACACTATCGTCGTTTAGCAATATAAAAATACCCTTAACAACGATAATTTAGAAGTGCCATCTGGGACGGTTCAACTTTTTTTTTTTTAAAGACTGCTCCCGCATTAGGATTACTCCTGTGTCGCGGGAGACTTTACAAACATACAAACAATGGACACACAGAACATCCAGACTCTGGTGGGAATCGAACCCACTTCCTATGGCATAGCAGTCAGGGTCACTAACCACTAGGCCAACAGACCAAACTATGGCTTTATTTCAGAGCATTCAGACTCTTATGTCATACTATGACACGTATCTTGTGAGTAGCTCCTACTTTTTATGGGTCCTACATATAAAAAAGTAGGAGCGTTGTGCTTTCTCTTTTTTCTTCCTTTGTCTCCTGATCTATGAAGGAAGGAACCAGATTATTTTTATTTTTTTACTTCAAAATACTTTTTATTACTTTTTTGCGGGTTCCGAGACAGTTCAATTTTGTCTAGGACTCTCTAAATGCTATGCTCGTCGATTTCTTAGGTCACTGTCGTTCATATTTTTGTACAAGGGCCACAGTAGTGGATATTTAGATGGGGTTAATCTTGAAAAAATTACGATATATCAACAATACAAGTTTTCACTTTAGACAGAAATGTTTGTTGTCTCCGAAACGCGTTCCGTAATAACAAGGGACACGGAAGTCAAACTATATGAAATATCGAACAAGTTCTCAACTTTGCTGACGTCCATAGTGGCCCAGCAGCGATCATGTTTCATTACTTTGACAGAATAACTTTGAGATAAAATTCACCTTTGAAAGTTAGACACGGTGTAAACAGGGTTGAGTTTAAAGTTCAAAAGGTGAGTTATTTGATGGGGAAACTTTGATGATTTCAGAGTCATGATTTCCGATGGATATGAGAGTCTGTTTATGGCTGTCAGTTGGCGCCGGACGTTTCAAACTTTCGCTAAAAAGAAGCCTTTGGTGTGCCTGTCTAAACTTCATTTAAACGGTTCTAGGCTTGTGACAAATTGAGAAGATATAGTGATTAATTAAATAATTTTTAATGAAAACTTAAACCCGCAGGTTTTTTTTTTAACCTATGCAAACCCCCACGGGTCGTCACCCCACCGTGGCTAAGCGGTAGGGTGGTATGTCGGACTCGAACCGACTAAAACCACACGGTGTTCCGTGACAGTCCATATTGCCAGGGCCTCAGGTGTAAACACGCTTATCCAAGGACCTTATGTTGAAATATAACTTGTATGTACAAGAACTTTAGAATACCTTTTAAGTAATCTACTAGTTTATACATATTATCTTTTCTGTAGTTATGGGTTTGATGCTCCCATAAAATGCGTGTGATACTCAGATTTTCCTTGAATCTGGGTGTACATATATGCTGTCCACAAAATCATTTTTTCATTTCCCTAGCACAGGATTAAAATCACTACATATTATAAAACAAAGTCCCCCGCCTCATCTGTCTGTCTGTTCGCGATAAACTGAAAAATTACTAAACGGAATTTCAAGGTTTAGGTGTATTATTTGTTAAGATTTTGTGTAAATGGATTGAAATATGTTGATGATTGTTGAAGATAATAAGATACCGGCAACGCACTTGTGACTCTTGAGTTGCAGGTGTCCATGGGCGGCGGTAGTCGTTTGCCCCCTATAATATAAAAAAAGCTAAGAACACTCTCAATTAGATTACTTTTCAAACAAAAAAAAAGCTATATCAAAATCGGTTCATCCTTTTAGGAGCTATGATGCCTCAGACATACACACAGGTATAAACGTTAAACCTATAACGCCTGGTAAGTGACTACACTTACCATAAATGTTATAGGGGGCAAACGAGCAGACGGGTGACCTCCGTCTGCTCGTTTGCCCCCTAAAACATTTATAAAAAAAAAGATGTTCTCTGCTACCCGTGCAAAGCCGGGGCGCGTTGCTAGTTATTTTATAAAATACTTAAACAAAAAATCTGATCACTCCATAAAGAGAAATTATAATCAACAAATTTGGTTATATTATAAGATGGGGATGATCTTTCAGAAAAATCAATCTAGATATTCAAATCTAATTCAATCAATGTTCGTAATATCTCGGCTTATGGCTGCAGGTAAAATATTAATAAAATCTCATCTAGATTATACTTCACAAGGACAATCTATTTTTATAAGGATAATCTTTTTCCAGTGAATAAAAACGTGAAGTTCATCGTTGCTGAAGGAGCATAGTAATATTTTCTGAATCTGTACGGGCACGGTAGTGACCCCGCCAAGACAAGCCAAGCGAAGCGCAAGGGCACTACCTACCTTTTCTCGAAGTGCTTCGTCGTTTTTTTTAAACCCTCATAACTTCGGTTTGGATTATACCAGATAAACAAAATTCTTGGGATGTGATTACAATAGTCGACTTATTAAACATAGAAAGTTTCAATTGCATAGCTCTTATACTTTAGATTTTATTGATTTCTAAAAAAACTCAGATTCCGTCACTGACTCACTCACTGGTGATCATCAAAATTCTTAGGGTACTTTCTGAAGTCCTAGAAAGTTAAAATTTGGTATGTGAGCTAGTATTAGTACAAAAACAACAAAAAAATCTAAAACTTGGAACGTCTACCCCCCAACCCCTTAAACTAGGGGATGGAAGTTTGTATGAGACTGCCGCAAATTTCGATGCTAGAGGTCTGAATATTGATGATAAAGTGACTCCTTATAATAAAGAATATAATACACATTTCAGGATTTTTAAACTTACAAAAAGAAATGAAATCCTACCAAAAACATTTTCATGTAAAATGTTGCCAAGACGAAACTGTATGACTCGCATTGTCAAAATGTTATCAGATCTCATTTAGAGCCAAGGTTCTAACTCTACACGCCCTAACTCTACAAGCCCTAACTTTACAAACTCTACACCTTAGTTAAAAAGTGGTCTAGCCGTTTAGGATTCGGGATAAAAAGTAACTTATGTGCTATTCCAAACTATAATCTATCTCTGTGCAAAATTTCATCCAGATCCGTTCAGCCGTTCTGGCGTGACTGAATAACAAACATCAACCGAACTTTTGCATTTACAAAATGGTGGTAAGATTAGTCTAGAAGTAAAGATTTTTCTAGAAGTAAAGATTATTCTAGAAGTAAAGATTATTCTAGAAGTAAAGATTATTCTAGAAGTAAAGATTATTCTAGAAGTAAAGATTATTTTAGAAGTAAAGATTATTCTAGAAGTAAAGATGATCCTAGAAGATTTTCTACAAATAATTCTTGACATCAATTCTTGAATCAGAACATTAATTTATAACAACAAACTGAGGTTTGTTGTGTGGTGTGAGCACCTACAGTAGAAGTTAAATACAGCATTATCTGCCTACACTCCAAAGACTATAAAAAACATATCACGCACATCATTAAAGACATCAAGAACAACAAAAAAAACAACAAAAAACTAAAATTATACAGATGCCGCATCCACTTCTCACACTTTCAGCTCCTTGTCGGTACATTCGGTTACAAAAGTATATCAACCTGTCAATTAGGGTTCCTTAGATTATCATCTCCGTTATGTATGGCGTGATTATATCGGGTTCCCAGTTTTCGGGGATCACTGTGATTTACACGACGACACAATTTTGCGGTGACACAGATTGTTTTTGAAAATGCGAAATTTTTGTTCCGTTAGATTTGGGTCGTAAGTTAAATTGGTTTAAGATTCGTTCTACAAAAAGAAAATATACACAGAGGGTTTCTGTTTATTTTAAATTATGCTTGCAATATCATTGAATGCTGACAACCCTACAGAATAAAATCCCATCCCTAGTATAAGATTTATGAAATAACTCTTCCTCTTTTGTAGATGCTCCTAGTGTATTAGGAGCATAACAGAGAATTTAACTCTTGAAAAATCTTATATTATATTCATATTTTGTATATTGCTTGCAACTGAAGTGCTGACTCTTTCGTTACACATTCTACCAATTGCGTTGCAAACTAGATATTAAATATGAATTTTGAATTTCGTAAGTATCACTTTGCGACATGGTTAAATGTTTTTACTTTAGGTACGTAGGATCGATTTTGCTATGTTCATGATGTACCATGTACCATGACCGTGTACGTAAACTGAAGAAAATATATTTAATACATAAAGATTTCCACCCAGGACAAATAATGGTGTGCTGAGCCATGATCATTTGTTCTGTGTCTGAGTGTAATTTATCTATAATACGTATGTATTTAGAAATATATAAGTATGTTTATCAGCAGTCTGGTTACCATAGTACAGGCTCTGCCTAGTTTGGGATCAGACGGCCGTGTTTGAGATGTGTCAAGTCATTATTAAAAGTAACAATTTGAGTCGTTTCTGAACCTCAAAAGATTCTGGAAATTCAACTCACAGCAGGAACAACAACACATTTGTATTTTGGGTGTATATGTTTGTAACGAGGAGTCTTTCTCCAGTCCATCTGTTCTATACCAGTAGCAATGTTTAGGAGTTCTTACTTCTAGACATTATTTTTCAGCGCTCTAAATTGTGTTGTATGAAATTCAGAAATATTTTCAGTTTGAGTGTTCTATCAACTTTGTACTGTAAACTGTACTGCACTTTGCATTATTCAATCTATACTAAATGTAACATTAAACAAGTTGTATGTTATAGCATCGTTAAGGTTAAGGACAAAATGTATGTATAATACAAAGACATACAGACACAAAGCACAATAAATCATAGAACAACTATTTGCGAATGAAACAAATTATACTTCCGTCCCAGAATCGAACTGACATTTTTAAATTCGGAAAGTTGTAGTCATCCTGAACTGGATGCAAAATCGATTGATATATTGGTGTCGTGCAATAAAACTATTTCAATAAAATTTATGAGGATAATTTTACGTCAGTAAAACTTAATTCACTGAAACTACACAAAATGTTCTACAGCATAAATTTTAGATAAAAACTTTAAAAATCTTGCTTCAATATAAGCTTGCCATTATTTTACATGTAGCTTTTTTATTTTCCTCATAAAACCAGTGAAGTTGAGGAACGTGAACTCTCTTTGTGGTTTTTGCTACATGATTTGGTTTTCGGTGCAAATATCCGAATAAAATTAATTGAATGTAAAGCTAAATATCTAAAATGTTTTATGAAAATGTGAAAAATTCTTACAGATCTTAATAAAAAAGATGACACACAGATGAATCTCGGATTACCACATACACGAATTGAAATCAAGATTCAAAACCAAGCGAACAAAGTAGCGAGTGAAACCTAGGCTAAACTTTTGTCTAAGAAGTACTCCATCACAGGCAAGCATTTGATTAAATGGGCATCCTATTTAAACTAATGAAAAACACTTTTGTACTTAACATTCCAAATCAATAACATGCAGCTAAATATCTTGCCGATAATCCTGCCATGTAAGAACAAGACGATCTACTTTTCTATAAGCAAGAAAGAGAAAGAAATAGTGAATATGTGCAAGTCACGTAAGAATATAGTCTGTATCGGTAATGACGCGTCAATCACGGGTTACGGAGATGAGGGGATCATGTAACAGATATGGGAAGGATATACGACTAATATGAAGGTTTGGTATTAAGTGGGGTTTGACAGCACTATTTGGTGTTTTTTTTTTATTTAAGTGACGTATCGTTTGTAAATTTGAAGGCGTGACACAAATTTCACGTATAAAATGTAACTGTTTATTACATGTAGATTAATGTGAGGATGTCGGAATGTTTTGTTTTTAAATTAATTTCAAACAGTTTTTTGTAGGCAAGGAAGTGAACATAGCAAAATTAATCCGCGCAAAAAAATTGCCTTACTGTATCCTTCTTTCCCCCTCATCACGCTACATCACATTTTCCGCAAAGCCCTCTCTGCCAAATAATCCCACTAATATTATAAATGTGAATGGATGGATGAATGTTTTTTACTTTTTCACGCCAAAACTACTAAATGTAGATAGCTGGAGACCTGGATTAACATATAGGCTACTTTTTATCCCGATACTCCCACGGGATCGAGACTTACGCGGGTGAAACCGCGGGGCGCTGCTAGTTCAAAATATAAATGTTATGTCGTATGATAATAAAACGTCAATAACTTATCAATGTCCTAAATAAACATATTGTTAGTTCCGCTTCATAATTTGGTATTCATATCTGAATACGATAGTTAAGTTCTGGGTTTCGGCTCCTAGCTAGCATATATTGTTATTTATTTATTTATTTTACTTTTATCCCGATATTCCCACGGGATTCTAACTTATGCTGGTGAAACCGCGGGGCGCTGCTAGTACATCATATTAGATAAATGTCCTCGCCTCCTGTATAATCGAATTTACCCTATATCGAATAACTGTTACATTATTATGTATTAATATACCTAGCCACTAGCCATATTTAGATAATGCATTTTTCTTTTTGTATTTTGATAATGACAAAATAATCAATTTCTATGTATAAAGTAACAGATATGAATCCATACAAATAAATAAAATTGAAGTGTCTGTTTGTAATGTCAAAGTAATAGGATTTTTTAAGCTCATACAGTTATTTGCACGATACCTATGAGTAAAAATTATTTTATTTCAATTTTTGTCTGTCTGTCTGTCTGTTTGTTTCGGCTAATCTTTGGAACGGGTGGACCGATTTCCACGGGACTTTCACAGGCAGGTAGCAGGAGTAACTTAGGCTACTTTTATTTTGGAAAAAGAATTAGAGATCCGCGCAAAATATACAAATAAGTACACGCGAGCGAAGCCGCGCGTAAATGCTAGTATAAAATGAAAAATCAAGAAATAAATAAATATAATCTATTTTTACAAGCGATTTTCGGAAATCAATTTTCTTCTATTGTGTCAAGTGTAGTTACTGTCTCCGGTGCTATATTATAAGCAATGAATACAATAATGATTGATAATAATTCATAAGTTACATTATTATTTAAATAACCGTCTATCGGAAAACTTCTGTGTCCGAGGCTTTCGCTGTATCTAGGCTCACAGTTATTTGAAACACCTACTTAAAATGCAAAATGTTGCACATTACTAGTTTTCTCATCAACCCCTCTAACTAAGGTATTACAATTAGGAGTGGGTTCATTTTGGTAATATACTCTGATTCAAACCAATAACCGCATAGATGGCGATGCTGTCATCACAATAGATTTACAAAATATACCAGGTTACAGTTTGAGTCCCTATAGCGGAAATTATACTGTTGGTCACGTAGTAAGCGTCATTCAAGATTACAGCCTTCGTCTTTTCTGCAGACAAATATAATCAGGCAATCACTTCTATTGTACCTTGTCCTGTGTTTCGTTTATGTTTGGTCCCAGTGCATTACCTTGAGGTACTGCATAATTTACATACCAGACTTTACAGGCATATGTTTCCTGTTTACGTTTGTTAAGATATTTTTGTATAATAGAATCAATAGTATTTTAGCGTAATCTAATCACTTTTCTTGAATTTTATTTTGAGTTAAACGAGTATACATCAAGCTTATTCAAGTATTACGATCTACTTAGTAAAACGCTTGTGCCATGTCAGAAGATAAAATTTCTACAAATGTAAAACCTATTAATTGAAAATATTAAGAAACTAGGCCTACTATCTATCAGGAACAGTACTTCCTGGATGGAAGATACGACAAAGTGCATACAAAATTTCATGGTGATCAGTTTAGTAGTTACAGCGTAAAAGCATAACAGTCAGTTAGGATATGACTACCGAAGAAACTAAAGCATTTCAAAGTCTTATTTCTCTAAAGAAAAACCTAAACAGGGCGGATAAAAATTAATGTTTATAAGTAACCGAAATTAAAAGTGATAACTTACTACATAAAGTAAGATATATATTCAAAGCTTGAGTTAAAGTTTATTCAAAATTTTGACAAACTGGAAGATAATTAGTTGGATACAAACTATACAACAAGTGGGTTGGCTACCAAATAATTAAATCCCCGCCTAGACCATTAACTACTACAGTTGAACAAAAGTTTTATTCGAAGTAAGTTGAACAAAGTAAACACTCTTTAATTAATATTCTGGAGTCTTAACGATAAATATGGTTTTGTTACAATATTTAAAAGCAGTCTGATCCACCTCCACCTTCGCTTGATCATCAGACCATCGGTATCAACCTCAATCTAGTGTAGTTTTTTTTTGATGGAACAGACTAGAAAAATAACTCAAGTGAAGCTGTGTGGGTAAAAGATAGCCAACAAATTATTTGATGTATTGTTTTGTGTGAAATTTTAGGCCACTAGAGTCAAGCCAGGTAAAGATTTATAGCTTATACGTAGGTATAACATATGACGCATAAACTTGGTGATTAATCATGAATAATGAACAGCGTGATACAAAACACGCCTTCCCACTTGTTTAAGGTAAACAGGAAGACACGGCATAATTATTATACCATTCGTATAACTTCACTTCGCAGCAGCGAAATAGAAGGAGGTGGAGTTTAATGAATGTGTAATAAGCTCTCTAAAGTTTCAAAGTGCAGATTCAGTTACAGACTTCGCGGGATTAAATAGTTGTGGAATTCACTCAGTATACTAGGTAGTTGTGGAATATTTGTAGATAGTATTCAAATTTGATATGTTATAGGTGTGTATGCGCAATTATAATGTATTGAAGAAAGGACAAGGTATACTTCTACTCGACATAGGATTATAACCACCTGCGCATAATTTTACAAATTAAATTATTAGGTACTGAGGTGACTTTGTTGATATAAAAGAAGGAAGAATGAAACCGGTATAAAACACTTATGAGTAGGACAGAGATGGAGAAGATTATTTAGTTTATGGTCATTGTGACAAATTACTCACTCGCTATATTGTACTAGCTGATGCCCGCGAATAATTGTTTGTGCGATTTAAGACATTTGTTCAAACTATTATCGTATGAGAGAAGTCAGAAAGGTATAAAAAAAATGTTGATAAAATATCTGAGTTTGCCCAAAATTTTCATTTTAAAATATAAAAAAAAACAAACCTCACAAAAAAAATGTTGGCAATGTGCATCTATATCCGAGGAAAAGCATAAATGTATTCGAGTAAATGGGTAAAATTTTAAAAATCGGACTGTGTCCAATTTAGGACCGAGCATCTGTGCCTTTTTTAAGGTAGCTGTGATAGTTTTTTTTTCTTTTTTTCTTTTTTTCTTCTACCTTTTCTTCTACCAGAACCTTCTACCTCACGATCTCGACGACGGAGGACCAGTCAGCCTGTGACCACAGCCAGTGCAACCTGGTCGAAACGTCAGGCAATTCAGAGGTACATAATACCTTTTCGTGATCGCGTTAATTCCCGTAAATACATAATTATAACTGTGATTGGTTTATTAATTTAACCAAGCATGATAGCCTAACCTTTAAGTACTTACGGTTGACGTCAATGGATATGTTCTCCGATACTGGCGATATAAGCGGGTCGGTGACAGCCTGTGAACGAACAGAGAGTTCATTACTTAGAATCCTGTAATTAACTATACAAATATCAGTTTCTATATTAAATATTATTTTCTTAGTCAAACTACACTGTAATTAACCTACTAATACTATCTACTACCGTAGATTATCATTAACCTACAGAGGTTAGGTTAAGGAATATTAACAAGTTCAATCCAATGGGGGGTCACCCATTGGTTAAAATTACTAAATCCTCAAGGTAGAAGAAGGTTTGTTTGTTCGGAACGTCAGAGGTGTCCCCCCCTCCCCCACCCCACCAGAGGCGAAGAAACAAAATAAATTTTAAGTGGGAGAGTCATGCTTCGGCACGTATGGGCCAGCTCAACCAAAGTGATACCACGGCCTCACAGAAAACCGGCAGTTAAGCAATGCTTGCATTGTATTTCGCCGAGTGAGTGAGGTTACCGGAGGCCCTAACCCTTTCGTCTCCCCCTCTTCTCCTCCTCCCCGCACACTCCCTCTTCCCCCTTCCCCTACTCCCATCTTAAAGGCCGGCAACGCACTTGTGACTCTCGAGTTGCAGGTGCCCATGGGCGGCGGCAGTCACTTACCATCAGGTGACCCTTCTGATCGTTTGCCCCCTCCACTCCAACCACAGCAAAATATAAGACAGAAGCAGAGAGAGAGAGAGTAACCTAGTAAAGAGAGCTCTTCACTTTGATACTGGATTTCTCCGGAACTCATAATGGGAGATCCTCGTCTCCCTCTAGCATAATATACTGAACGCTTCAGAGAAAAGTTTGTTCCAAGTAATTTTTTTTCTACAAACCTGGCAGGTTATATCCGAGCCGAAGTCCGATCTTTGTAATCTGAACGACACAGTAGCCCTGGCTTCTGAGTTAGCGAGAAGAGCGTGGGCCTTCCACCAGGACACACGAGCAGTTGGACGACCTGTCAAAAGAAAATTAATGAGTATAATTGAGTATTGAGTTGAATAATTACGGGACGTAGTATTAATAGTATATGGGCGACCAAGCTTCACTCGGCAATTTTTTTTTTGTTAGCCTTCCCACTCATATGCCCAGATAAAATTCAAAGCAAATCTTTATCTTAATACAAAATTTAATTTAAATCGTAAGAGCCGTTTCCGAGATACACGAAACACATTTAAATACTCGTAAACATACACAACAATTGCTCGTTTAAAGTTATCAGATTATGGGACATTACACAGCGAGACCCGAACTAAGCATAAAGATTCTAGAAAACATTTAAACATTAAGTACACGTTTAAATATTATGCATATTTGCAATGAGTGGGCAAGAAAACGCGACCACTTGCAATAGAATGCAAGCAAATATATTTGCAAAGAGTGGGCAAGAAAACGCGACCACTTGCAATAGAATGCAAGCAAATATATTTGCAAAGAGTGGGCAAGAAAACGCGAACACTTGCAATCGAATGCAAGCAAATATACATATTTCTGCCGAGTGGGCAAGGTAACGCGACCACTCGTAATCGAAAACAAGAACACCACGCGCTCTATGAGTCGTCAATGTGTTTGTTGTTATTTGTTAGATGTTTTTCACGCGCTTCTATATAAGCGATAGCTTCGCTTGTAACTATGTAAACCAATCTCGTAAGTCAATTTTAACCAACTTCTAATTGTATTCAATGAAATTTACATGTTTGTGCATACATTTTTGTGATTTGGATGACAATGCTATAATTTGGCATCTTGGAGCTGATCTGATGATGGAGCCAGGCAGTGTATAGTGGAATTCTTTTTTATTTCTCAATTTGTTTCGCTATTAAAGCGTGTTTTTTAGTTTTTAAATTATAATTTACTAGCAACCCGTCCCGGCTTCGCACGGGTAGCAGAGACATCTTCAACAATCATCATCATTTTTCAACCAATTTACAAAAAGCTTTAACAAATTATATACCAAACCCATACAAGGACGCAAAACTATCCACGGGGATCGGGGCTCTTTGATCCTTGCATTGCCAATACAGTTACTTCTAGACATTTTCAAGTTTTCGTGAGATTACTATTGAACAAGTGAACACCCTATTCCCATCGTATAAACTGAAAACATGGCTATGACACAATTTACCCATGAACAAGTGGTAGGCAGAGCTAATTTCTTCCTGGATTTAAGACATCCGACTACAAGCTACTACAGACTACAGACTTCTGTCGCGTTTTTTAAAAAGACAACTCCCGCATTAGGAATGATTCCTGTGTCGCAAGGAAAATAATACCAGCCTCTAGACAACTATTTGAGAATCACACAAATTTTTGTAGTGGTTTTTTTTTTGGTTTGTGTAGTGGCGAGGCGACCTCTTTAACCATTGCTGTCCATACAGTCGTTACAAAATTATTACTGATAGCTAATGCTATTTTTAGCACGCATTTATTAGCTTGGTATGTATGTATGTAACAGAATCTTTGAACGTGATTTCCCCTTCAAAACGTTGGATTAATTTGAAACTTTGCACGCTTATCAAGGACCGATGACAATGCAATAATTTAAATAGTTTGTTCCATTATCCTGATCAGGATCTTTAGGATGAGCGATTTTTTATATCCGAAGCACGGTAATGTCTTGCGCCAAGTACGCGTTTAAAATAAATATTCCGGAGAGGGAGCAATAAATATTCCGGAGGAGCCTGAGAATCCGAGAAAGGCAGCAGGCGCACAAATTACCCATCACACGGAGATAGTAACAACTTTAATATATTATCGCTGCAAAAATTAAAAACCAACCATTAATGATAAATTGAACTAAAAAGTAAAAAAAAATAAGTAATAGTTTAAAAAAACACTAATAGAAAACCAAAACTAAAAAAGTGGTAAATAATTTTCAATAAATTTAAATTAAGAATAGTGTAATTAACAAAATAAATGATTGAAAAAAAACCGCGCGCGCCCCTCTAAATTAGATTGGATAGATACACCATGGTGGATTTCCTTTCTAGGGTACACCTGAGGCCCCAGCAAGAAGACCCAATGACGCACTGGAGGAACACTATGTGATTTAAGTCGGTTCGAATCCGACATACCACCTTACCGTTGGCCCGGTGAGGTGACAACCCTTAGGGTTCCCACCCAAAAAAGGCCATTTTACAAGAACATATTTTTTTTTGCTAATCACTCTATTATTAATTTAAATTTATTGAAAATTATTTTCTACTTTTTATTTATTCTGCATCTGTTCCCGATTTTTTGGTGTCAGTAATGTTTATGATACTTAGCACTTACCACAAAGCTTGCCCGATTTTTTAACAATAAATCTAATGAAGCCAAAGAAAAGATCTAAACGCCCTTTCTTAACCTTCCTTTTATTTGTAATACGACTTTCGCCTGTGATTTTTAGTAAAAAAAAGAAAATTGGTATAATTATTAAGCGGCAAGGGGCGAATGTATTTCAAGCTACATTTAGTACAAGTGGTGAACGAAGGGGGTGAGTAAAAAAACTTGTAAAACAATGGCCTGGCGTGTACCCTTGTCAAGTTGGGGTTAAGGAAGTCGGGGTGAGGTGTAAGTTACAAGGGGAGGAACTGTTTTTCAATCTGTTACTAACATAAGTCTTTTAGTTCAAAGAGCCGACAGCCGATGAGGAAGAAAAATGTCGAGGGTTTTGAAAGCTGAACATCGTAATCTCAATTTTTTCCTTTACGCTACGACACTTCCTCAAAGATTGAGAAGAAGAAGAGATTGAAGAAGCTTCTTCAGTCAGGCTTGCTCAAAAATCTCTTGAATATTTTGAAATATCGCTACTGTTCATAACTTACGCCATCACCCAACCGCCGCGTGCGTGAATCGGACATTTTTCGTTAAATCGTAGCATGTGACGTTTGATACAGGTTGTGAACGTTTCAGAAGCAGGGAACACGCATGTCGGCCGTGAAATTTGTGATATAGAAAAAATGTCGACAACTTTCTGCGGGTGGCTGATGAAAGATGTGACGAAGGAAGGGATGTAAAGTTTAATTATGATTTGCATTTATTCTTTGTTCGAGAATGTTCGGACAGCAACCATTTGCCTTAACATGGGTCCACAGATACACCAAACATACAACAAAAACATGAAAAAAACTATTAAATACGTGTTCATGTAGTTTTTCTGTTTAAACGTGGTTTCTTATGTCTTGGACTTCTTTCGCTTACCATAATATCACTTGCAAGAAATCAAAAATCCTTATCCTTACCAATATTATAAATGCGAAAGTAACTGTCTGTCTGTCGCCCTTTCACGCTAAAAGTGACCATATGCATAGGTGAAACAGCGGGAAGCGGCTAATATCTCTATTTATTTATTTGTTTTAAGATAATTCTTTAAAAAAAAACGACTTCAACAAAAAAAACTATTCCATAAAAGACTTATATATGGTTTTCTCATGGATACCATTGTCAGAACTAGACCAAATATGAAATGGAAATGGGACCACACGGGAAGCACCAGCTTTCAAATAAAAAAAGAATCATCAAAATCGGTTCACCATGTCGAAAGTTCTGAGGTAACAAAGTAAAAAAAAAAAAAAACAGTCGAATTGAGAACCTCCCCCTTTTTTGAAGTCGGTTAAAAACTGTATAGCTACTTTGTAGGTTACAATTTTCATTTTATTTTGCAGTCAGCCTCAGCTGGTTGCATTTGCAATATACTTAAGCTAATTACACAGTTTCACGGCAAGTTGTAGTATGGTATTATAACTGACAATATCTAATTTTAGTTTAAAATTCTCAAAAAGAAATAATTCTTTCAAAAAAAAACCCACTTCAAAACAAAAACTATTCCATAGAAGACTTATATGGTTTTCCCATGGATGCCATTGTCAGAACTGGACCAAATTGCAACGGGACCACACGGGAAGCACCAGAACGATTTGCTGAAAATGGCGGGAAAAAAACTGGATGAGGAGAGCTGACGATCGAGATCAGTGGCGTAAATTAGGAGAGGCCATGTCCAGCAGTGGACGATGAAAGGCAGATGATGATGATGAAGATAAGGTTGATTTCCAGTATTTGAACTGCGTTAGAAGGTATGTTTTTACTTGCAAATGAGTATAATACATGTGTGTAATAGTGGAAGTTGGATATTCTAAGTGCCTTAAAGCAAAAGTTTTACTTAACAAAGTTACGTATATGATACTGTAGTGAATATTCTCAAAGTCTACTTAAGCAAGCATAAAGTAGACTTTAACACTATTAATTACTTTGACACAGGTTTGACAGCACCCTGTAAATATTCATATTATAAATATAGATGTCTTAATTGCCATTTATTGAATCCCTTTAAAAACAGAAAAAAACTAGTAAAACAATTTCAGTACAATAAAAAAGAAACAAATTTTACACTGAGGGTCTGTTTTCGGTCATATTTTTTTTTCTTTTAACAAGGCCCCTCCCCCTCCATAAGAATATATTATTTTGTACTAAATCATTTTACAAATACGCGCCATATCTAGAGCACGCTAGTTGACAGGTCAAACTCATCAGTGAGCGTGAAACTAACACGTTTGGAATGTCAGCTACACTCACCGTGCCGGTTATGCACACACGTAAAATGCGATGATGTTTTGCGTTCAAATAAGGCACATTTTTATAAAAAAAAACCGTGTTATAATATATATATATAAAAAAAAATATTTTTAATTTAAACGTTTGACGTTTAAATTGAAAATAATCTTTATTTAACATAATTCAATGGGTTAAAGAATTTGTTAAAATTGCTTACATTTCAGTCGAAGTTGTACTAAAAGAGTGTTGAAAAAAGGGTTCAACGTTGGAGGTCCTTATTAAGGATCTTACAGGACATCCTTTTTATCATCTTGATGGCGAAACACCTATATAAGTACCTCAATACATGTGCACAACGTCATCACACGTCACGCTTACTATTTGAACATTGCTGACGTAGTCAACGTTAGAGTGAAGCAGTTTGAACATATTAATTAATCAATTATGGTTTTTGTAGACTCGGTTCTATCTCCCCCTCTTCCTTCTCTACGGTTGTACTGACGAACCATGTGCGGCTAACGGGATGTTGCTTGAAGGAGTTAAAGTGATTTACTGTTTTTAACCGACTTCAAAAAAGGAGGAGGTTCTCAATTCGACTGTATGTTTTTTTTTTATGTTTGTTACCTCAGAACTTTCGACTGGGTGAACCGATTTTGATGATTCTTTTTTTATTTGAAAGCTGGTGCTTCCCGTGTGGTCTCATTTCAATTTGGTCCAGTTCTGAAAATGGCATCCATGAGAAAACCATATATAAGTCTTTTATGGAATAGTTTTTTTTGTTGAAGTCGGTTTTTTTTTAAGAATTATAACCTCAGAAGTCGAAAACGGAGAGGTGGTAGTGTGGCATGAGTTTCCGGCCTGTCTGTTTGCCTACTTTATTGTATTTACTATTCCAAGCCTATGGAGTTTAATGGCTTTATTTTTAGGTTGTGATATGGAAATAAACTGTAGACTTGACGGCACAACTAGTTTCCAAATGACTAGACTATGACCATCTGGGGTAAAAAAAAACTTATATATAAACTTACCTCCAACTGCGATACAGGTTAAATTAACCTCAGTTCCCTCATCGTACGGCCCAAGAACTTTCCCTCTAACCTCGTTCCCTTCATGGTTCAGGATTATCAGCCGCTCCGGAGGTACTAGAATGATTAAATGAAATATTAGCCAGTAACTCTTTAACTCTTGATATAGCTTGCATTGAAGAAGTAATATCTTATGACGATTTGGTTGAAAAGAAAACATAAGGTTGTCAAGGAAATTGCACACTATGTTCCACGAAATACTAGCACAGTATACAGAATTTATTCATCGACCTCGGAAACCTTATTACTTCAAACATAAGTGCGTTAATCGGTCGACGGGAATCCGACCGGTCTCCCGCCGGGACCAGCGTACGGCGTGACCACGGACTCCCCGGCGGTGACGGCGTGACCACAGACCTCACAAGAAAGATGTGTTTGACAGAAAGATACAGTCTGTATGCTTCGCATTGTTATACAGAAAGGTGCATGAATATGTTATACAATAATTTTAGCACAAAACCCATTTAGAATGTAAGCTCAATCACTTTCTTTTTACCGAATAAGCTAATATTTCATAACATAGGCCGCTCACGTAAATAAAACGGTAGTAGAAAATAAATACCAAGAAATTTATAGACTGTCCGGATGTGTCCGGAAAAATCTGCGTATAAAATAGGAATATTGATAACGTGTTGTTCTGAAATGCTTTTACACCAGGAAATGCATGTCAAAGGAAGTTTTTACAGATTCTAGTTTAGTAGGTAACACATTATTAATTGTGTGTAATTTTGATGGTATGAGAAATAAGAGGGCGCTAGTGCAAGAGTTGAATTCGTCATTGGGAGCGTCATCGAGAGTTGGAGTATGATAATTTAGCTGCACTTAAATTGCAATGAAAACCATGATGTTGTGGTAAGACAATAATATTGATAGGTATGTGGGAGAGCCATGCTTCGGCACGTATGGGCCGGCTCGACTCCGCTCGATACCTCGGCTTCACAGAAAACCGGCAGTGAAACAATGCTTGCATTGCTTTTCGCCGCGTGAGTGAGGTTACCGGAGGCCCTAACCCTTCCCTCACCCCTTATTCCCGTCCTTCCCCTCTCCTCCTCTCCTCCCCTCTAATCTCCCTCTCCCGTCTTCCCACTCTTCCCCCCTCTACCCCTCTTCCCCTACCTTAAAGGGCGGCAACAAACTTGTAACTTTTGAGTTACAGGTGCCCATGGGCGGCGGTAGTCATTTACCATCAGGTGACCCGTCTGCTAGAAAAAAAAAACGCCTAATAACAATTTGTCTGCCTAGGAAGTTTAACTTAGGACATACAGCATGAGCAGTCATAAGAATAAACCCTGTTGAAATTGGCTGTGGGAGAGCCATGCTTCGGCACGTATGGGGCCGGCTGGACCGGAATGATACCACGTCCTCACAGAAAACCGGCAGTGAAGTAATGCATTTCTTTTCAACGGGTAAGTTTTCGCCGCGTGAGTGAGGTTACCGGAGGCCCTAATCCTTCCCTCTCTCCCCCTTCCCACTTTTCCCTTCTCTCCTCTTCTCCCCCTTTTTCCCCTTAAAGGTCGAAAACGCACTTGTGACTCTTAAGTTGCAGGTGCCCATGGGCGGCGGTAATCATTTACCATCAGGTGACCCGTCTGGTCGTTTGTCCCATATACCATAAAAAAACTATTCTATCGTAAAACTAAGGCAGAAAAAGGCATATTATCTCGATAATGGCAGACGGACTACGCAGTCTAGTCTCTTAAGATAAACAAATTATTGCCTTTTCATAAATCCTGAATGTAAATATCACTTTATTTTTTATTTCCTTCTCTCGAGTTATTGCATGGTCAAATATTGAAATAATCCTTTACATTTATGGGAAAAAACAATACTAAAACATTTATGGGAAATAACAATACAAAACAATATTATCTAAACCATAAAACTTTAACATAAATCTATATAAACAGTATTAAATGCTATTTCTTTGTAACGGCATTACTTAAGAACAATAGGACCGATTCCGCTGATTCATTTTTTTTAATTTCATAACGGTTTGATAAGGTCTCTAGAAAATGAAAAATTCAGGAAAAAGTCGAAAAAGTCACAAGTGCGTTGCCGGCCTTTAAGGTGGGAGTAGCGGTAGGGGGGGAAGAGGGGGGAGAGGGAAGGGTTAGAGCCTCCGGTAACCTCATTCAGCGAAACACAACGACCATTGCTTCACTGCCGGTTTTCTGTAAGGCCGTAGTGTCACTCCGGCCGAAAAAAAAGACGTGATCCACGAAGGTAGATTTAATACAAGTACTAAAATAAACGACCTTTACATACCTTTCGTGATAGTTGTATAATTAAATAGGTAATGTTATCGTACAAACTTCTATTAGTGTCGTATAAAGCCACCTTAACTAGAACTTATTTGTGTAATTACTTACTAAGAACAGTTAGATTAAGCCTTGTGTTCTTGGTCGGGGACTTGATGAAATCGACTCGGCATCTGTACTGTCCACTGTCCTCTGGCCTGTAATAAACAATTTGTTTGTAGATTTATTTATAACTAGCTGCAAAAGTACCTTAAGTTACTCCTTATAACACTAGTTCCCCCTTCCGCACTAGGAATAATTCTTGTGTTGCGAGGGACTTTACAAACAGACAGACAGACACACAGACGCGGCGGGGGACTTTGTTTTATAATATGTAGTGACTAGACATCGCATGGTGGTCGAGTTTCGACCGTGGTGTTTTTCATTGGCCAGTATAACTTGAGCTGTCATTGTCTCGTACCATGACAGGTCAACATATACTGGACTTCTCCTATATATAAACTGAAAGTATTACAAATTTCACGTTTATGCGTTCGTGAAATTTTCTTAAAAAGGTAAAAAGGGTACAAATAATTCTCTTAACGTCATATATATGTATTTTTAAACACACGGCCGTCTGATCCCAAACTAGGCAGAGCCTGTGCTATGGTAACCAGACTGCTGATAATCTTATTTATATATTACTAAATACTTACAATATTATAAATTACTCACACTCAGACACAGAACAAATGATCATGCTCATCACACAATTATTTATCCTGGGTGGGAATCGAACCCACGACCTCTGGCTCCAGCAGTCAGGGTCACTAACCACTAGACTAGACCGACAGGCCAGTCAATAGAGTGAATACATGAATATTATGGCACCTGTTCAAAGTTAGTTAGACCGCCTTCGTGTCGTACGTGCGCTTCTCGACAGGCTGTAAAGGACTCCTTCCATCAAATGGACAGCTTCACCAAAAATAGTGGGCAGAACATTTGAGTGATGCAGCAGATAGGGTGTGATTTTAATCGATTCGACTCTGGACTCTTGCACGATGGAGCGATTATCGTCGGACGTATCGTGCCTAGAGGTTTTGGACAGGGATAAATAAAATGGGGTCATATATCCTTTTTCAATTGTGATCACAGTTAGTTGCAACATTGTCGTTGAATATAGTAATCAGTGAGACAAAGCGGTCTTAGAATGGAGACCTAGGGTGAAAAGCGACCTACAGAAAGACCACAGAGACACCGAACTGGATTGAAGTAGCACAAGACTGGGTTAGATGGCGCAATCTGAAGGAGGTCTACACCAAACTGGTTAAGAATGGCTGAGAAGAGAAGAAGGTTCTGAAGTTATGTTGAGCAGTTCAGAAATATATGTTTCAATATTTACATTGATAATATTTTTTTTATATATTATTAATAAACATACTATTCATGAAGTGTGTATGTAAACATTAATCTCTAAATAGATGACAAACAGGACGAATCTGAACAAAGGTATTCAACCTATCGATAAAAAACATATATAAAACGAAATCGATTCCATCGATTACAACACTGTCATCGCTATCGTGCGATATCTTGTACCGATGCAATAAATAACCCTTTTTCAAACAATTTATCGTTTGTAATAATTGGTACATATCGGGAGCGATATATAAAAACAGTCGGATATTGCCGTAGCAATGAATTTTATTTATCAATGAAACTAAAAAAAAAACTTTAGAGGCAAACTTTTTAATGCCCTGTAGTTGATTTGACTATAATTTTTAATCATAATATCATTATAATTTTATATTATTATTTATAATTATCATTATCGTTACACGTTAAAGTTTCAGTTAGCATGAGCAATACATATATATTTTTTTTTTATTTAATTGTGTGTTGCTACAGAATAAAGTACGATTCACACCAAACGGGCCGCGCCGGAGTGCGTTTTTAGTACGGTGATGGAAATTTAAGTTTGTATTAATTAGTACTTAAAATTCATTTTTGCGCGCGGTTGGCTCCGCTCACTGGCACTCGGCTACTGAAGCGCGACTCGACGCGCTCCAGCGCGGCCCGTTCAGTGTGAATCGTACTTAAGCAATTAAATTTCTCAATAGATAGGAGTGATGAGTTTAAGTTTAAGGATCTCATTATATATTTCTAGTTTTAGTTTTCCAGTTCTAGGTTTACCAGACTTTGACATTTGGACAGCAAGAAAAAACTGTGTGGTGTCGTGGGACACCAGATAGGAACGAAGTTCCTTTTTATAAAAATATTAATTTCGAGTTCTATTCGAGGTATGAAGAAAATAATTATTCGGGTATACATTTTTTATTATGATTTTTTTATCGATAAAAATCAAAAAAACTACTTTACAAAATTATTTTAACACCTTTATTTTATTTACAAAGATTTATAAAAATATATAATAATAATAATACCAGTCATCACGTAGACGAAGAACGAAGTATAGCCATCATACATAGACTATACAAAAAAATCTTACGCTTTTTTTAATGTTACGGACGTTTTTTGCCGGCTAGGGTACCCCTCTGCAACGCCCCATAAGGAACTTCGTTCCAAAAATAGAAATTAAAAATATCAAGCATCAAAAAGAAATTATAAAGAAATTCATGCGTTTCCTTGAATACATTAAACTGACTATTGAAATGTGTCTTATACTCTAAGAGGAAAGTAAAAGTAGACAATATGTAAACAGAAACTTTAAAACATTTTCTCTAACCGAAAATGTATAATTATTCAATCAATACAAATGTTCAATCGAAAGATTTCTCCAATAAAACGTCAATTATAAACAAGAGTTCATTGAAAATCTTAAATCGAATCGACAAGAATTCTTATGTAGGGTAATCTGTGTCTATATATTCAATCGCAGCACTATAATCGATTGTAAACAAAACAAACTTAGTCGTTTACATAAACCCAGAGCGCTTTAATGGTCTAAGGTTTTACCGTTGGTCTAGTCCGAAAGAAACACGATATTCTGTTTACAATTACATCAAGATAAGTAAATAAACAAGAATTTGATATTTATCTGGCAATAATAATTTTATTTCTAGAAAATAAAGTTGGGTATAGTGTTTAGAACATTTGTAGATTTTGCTCCAGGCTTTGCTCACGGAAAAGTTTTTCTGTACCCATCGGGAACAAATACTTCTTGCTGGATCACAAGTTATGATCGGTTGAATAGTTAACGCATGAAAGCCTAACAAACAAATGATTATCATACTAATATTATAAATGTGAAAGTTTGGATGGATGGATGGATGTTTGTTACGCTTTCACGCAAAAACCACTGAACCGATTGCGATGAAACTTAGTATGTAGATAGCTGGAGACCTGGATAAATGCATAGGCTACTTTTTATCCCGATATTCGGACGGGAACGGAACTTACGCGGGTGAAACCGCGGGGCGCTGCTAGTATGTACATATATTATATAAGTTAGGAGTAATAGACTGTGTTCAGGTGACGGGCGTTGGTCGTTGGGCTAATTAATATGAGTTACACTTTGGCGAATGTTCAGTTTTGAAATCATACAAAATCCAGTTACATCAAACTTTGGTTTATAAGGCTAAGTTGGCAAATAAGCACCCGCTCATGGTAAGTGGTTACCAGTACTCGTAACATCAACAGTTGGTATTACTTATACGTTGTTAACACTATCTCCCCTTTTGTGGAGTTCTGGTGAGCCTGCTCTATAGTAGCAGAAAAGGATAGAATCAGTTTTGCTGTCTCACTACGGTCATTTATTTGTATAAATGACCGTAGTGAGACAGCAGTGGTAGTACTGGATCAATCAGTCAGCTAAAATTCAAATAGATTTTTAGATATTGTTATATGTATTCTAATTGGTAGAACATTAATTTGTAAAATCTGAAATTTCTAATAGATAAAGTTTAGTTATATAGGTACCAAAAATGTATTAGTGGGTATTGATACAATACAATACAAAACCACACAAACTACTTAACGGTTGTATTGTATACCGAAACCCAAAAACTAATAAAACATCCCTACGTAGGTATTCCACGCACACACGTGCACTTGTGCGTGTGTCCATCTACTTGTTTATGTAGTAATAATAGGTAATTATAATATATCTGTTGTGTATTGTGTAACGTCCATGCGGTGACCTGATTAAATTCGGTTTTAATTAATAAAGCCGAAATTGGTGGCGGTTAAACCGAACAATACCGAGCTTTTGCCCATTATTAAATTTTATACAGTTGTTAAAAAAGCCTCGAATTATTTTAAATAAGAATGTAGTCTCCATAAAGGACCGCATATTAATATATATTAGTATATTCATATAGCATAGCATACATAAAGCCGCCTTAAATAATGCAAAAATCGGTGCATCGATATGTGGTTGATAATAATAATAACTTGACACATCTCACGCAAGGCCGTCTGATCCCAAACTAAGTAGAGCCTGTACTATGGTAACCAGACTGCTGATAAACGTACTTATAAATTTCTAAATACATACATATTTTAGATAAATTACACCCAAACTCAGAATAAATAACCATGTTCGTCACACAATTATTTGTCCTGGGTGGGAATCGAACCTACGACCTCGAGCTCAGCAGTCAGGATCACTAACCACTGGACCAACAGGCCAGTCACACATACATATTAATTGCAATAAAATAATAAGAGTCTACCCGTGACTACGACTGGTGCAATTCGGTCGATAACATTTATTATGTAAACTGTTATTTCGTGTATGCTAAGCAAAATCTGTCTGCTTGTAGTATCATTATATCAGCTTTTTACTAAATGTAGTTCAATGTTTACGTAGTAGTATTACCAAAAAAAAAATTTTTTATCTGTCTATCTGCCTGTTTGTTCCGGCTAATCTCCGGAAAGAGTAGACCGTTTTGCAAGGGACTTTCACCCGCAGATAGCTGATATTTTAAGGAGTAATATAGGCTACTATTATTTTGAAATTGAAGTCATAATTATACATTGAATGTTTAGTGAGTATTGACGTATGTACATAAATATTTCTCAAGAATTAAATTGAATATCAGAGAGTCATAATATTAAAGTAAGTTTAAAATTAATTTCAAAAGTTATAAGTCGTGTAGATTGTTTACATTTATCATTAAGGAATTCATCGACGGAATAGTAACATTTGTCAATTAATAGCTCAACGTAAACTGTTTCCTTCATTGATAAATAGTTTCATTAACGCTTCCTTCATTGATAGATAGTTTCACTTTTTATGGTATCCGGTTTACATATGCATGGTCCCATTCCTAAAACATTCTTTTCAACTAGAGTTGTCTGACATCAATTTTTTTTTTTCTATAAATTCATAAAGTACCTCACACGAATTTCATGATTTTGGACACCTCCCCCCGTCCTTGTCACATTGGTAGAACCACCCCTCTCCCTCCTCCGTGTGCCATTGCGGCAGCCCTACGTCACACCGATGGCACATACACATGGATGGCAATCCGTCCAGGTTTCCCCGGCTTTGTCCTAGTTTAGACGGCGTCCGGGAAGCGTCCAGGCGGGGTTTTCAAAAAGCGTCCGGGTAAAACCCGGACACTCTGTGCCAGGGGCAACTTATAATTATTAGATGAACAAGCTTTAATAAAAAAATGGAATCGACGTTTTTTTTTAAGGTGTCCGGGAAAAAATCTCTATTTCACACATCTGTCGGGGTTTTTGAAGAGATTGTACGGCGTCGGCAATTTAAGTGATGGCAGATCTAGTGTGACGACACGTATTTTGAAAATTTACACCCAGAACTGAAAAGAGCAGTTTTAAATGTAGTCTTATAGTAGTAGTAATATGTAGTCTTTCGTTTACAGGTAATGTTTTGTGTTTAATACTTTAGATTTTGACATGTGACGTCACGAGCTGTCTTGTATCACACACAATGTCACACTTCGTTGACCCCCTTCCCCTTAACGTGTAACGTAATTTATGGATGGCCCCTGAGTGGGTCTTAATTATATTTGGCAAAATGTGGGCGTTCAATACGTTCTCTGCCTACCCCTTCGGTGATGCATGCGTGATTGTATGTGTGATGTGAATTAAAACTTTACATTATGTATTTAAAAAGACAACTCCCGCATTAGGAATGACTCCTGTGTCGCGGGGGACTTTACAAACATACAAACAACGTACACAAGGAACACCCAGACTCGGGTGGGAATCGAACCCACAACCTATGGCATAGCAGTCAGGGTCACTAACCACTAGGCCAACAGGCCAGTCAATTATTATTCATTAAGTATAAACTTTTTCAAAAACATGGAATTTTAAGTTTAAAGTAAAACTACACGCACCACGTTAATATTAAATTCAATGGTGCCCCAAAAACCATTAAGAATCCCATTCCCTTTTAAAGGGCGAATATCATTATACGGGTAAGAAACATGTCATTAGTTGTATGGGCGCCATATTGCGTCGCTATTGTGAACTACTCTTAATTAATATCGTGCGCCATGCTGATAAAGCCGCGTACACGACGTAGGGGACTCTATTAGATTTTTAGATTGTGTTTCCTGTTGTGTTGCTTGGCGGTAAATGCAAATTAAAATGGCTTTAAATAGGGTCCTGAAATGCATTGGAACTAGCTTGAGACGGAACAACAAACAAACAAACTATAATTATCGTTAACAAAAGCTTCTTATAAATACTAAATTAATTGTTTTCAATCGTCCCACATACACATACCTACAGATAACTTACACCGATCGTGTTCATCACACAATAATTTGTCCTATGTGGGAATCGAACCCACGACCTCTGGCTCAACACTCAGGATCACTAACCACGAGACCAACAGGCCTGTACAGATATCACCATTAGTAACTCTCGCATATTGCCAGACCTTAACCAAACATCTCTACTCACAAGCAGAATTAGAGGATAATTCTGATAATCTCGTCAAGGAACATTACCTATTTCAATAATAACCCTAACCCTTCCCTCTCCCTTATTCCCGTCCTTCCCCTCTCCCCTCTTCCCCCTCCCCCTTTTCTCCTACTCCCACCTTAAAGGGCGGCAACGCACTTGTGACTCTCGAGTTACAGATGCCCATGGGCGGCAGTAGTCATTTACCATCAGGTGACCCGTCTGCTCGTTTGCCCATATACCATAAAAAAAAACTAAATATTTTATGTATGTATGTGTGTATTATACGTATGTATGGTATACATACGTACAATACTTAAACAGATTTGAAAATTTACAAATTGTATAGGTATGTCGAATCCTCAGGTACAGAATTAGATATACATTATGTCTAATTTTGTGCACGGAGTGGGCACGGGCGATAAGAAAACTCCCTTTTGATATTAAATCACTAATCACTGATGTATTGTAAACACGCAAAGAAACACTGTACAGTTCCATGGCTAGTGTTGACTCGGCGGTGACCAAACTAAAAGTGAATTCTTCCGTCAGCACGTCTATCCCCCTCCGTCTAGACTCTTCGAATTTATTACAGAGGGCGCTCTAAGCATCCGTACTAATGACTGACGATGCGACATTTACACTTTTTTGCTGTTGTGCACCATGAGTTACCTACTAATACCTACTAAACAGTTTAGTCCATCCTAAGGTCGTCTGTAAGAGATCGCAGATTGCGATAAGACCGCCCATTGTACTGTTACTTAATACCATATTTCTAGATAGTATAACATTTTTTTGGTGTGCAATAAAGAGTACCTATCTTACTATTTTAACCGTAAAATGGAGATGCTTAACCACTTAGTAAATTTTAATAAACATTAATCATCATTATCATTTGTGCCGGTTGACGCCCACTGCTGGGCATAGACCTCCCCCAAAGATCGCCACAACGTTCGGTCCTGCGCTGCCCATAATAAACAAACAATATAAATAAACATAAATAAATATATATAATAAACATCCCACTAATATTATAAATGTGAAAGTTTGGATGGATAGATGGATGGATGGATGTTTGTTACTCTTTCACGCAAAAACCACTAAACCGATTGCGATGAAACTTGGTATGTAGATAGCTGGAGACCTGGATTAACATATAGGCCACTTTTTATCCCGATATTCCCACAGGATCGGGACTTACGGTGAAACCGCGGGCGCTGCTAGTTAATATATATGTTTTTGAAGTGAAAACTTCTTTAGGCACGTTTGTGCACTTTTGCCATGGGGAAAAAGCACTGAACTCGTGACCGTCACTCTAATAATACATATATAGGTCCACTAGAGGGCGCTAATCTAAACATTGAGTTCTGTCAGCTTCTTGTTAATTAATGTCACCAACCTGCTAATGTGATGTTTTAAGTTCGTCGTTTCGTTTAAATTTTCACTTCTGTCGGCAGTCCCATGACTGCCTATTTTAATTGTGTAATGGCATAGGCGTTTGACTTCCAACTCACCTGATGGACAGTGACAATGAAGAAGAAGATGGTACACGCCTATTCAAGAGAAACCTATTCACTCTACACTTGAACATTCCAGGATATTAATATTAAACAAACTTACCTTAATTTAGTAAGAACCAATACAGCAGGTCTGGTGTCGCTCTTGAATGTTGCCCTTACGCCAAGTGTGGCATCTGACCAGTGAGAGGTGACGCCTTCACGGGTATCCAGTCTGTAAATAAAAAAATAGTTACTTTTTGATTTATGACAAAATTACCAGATCTTGAGAACAGTCATAGGCTTGGTTAAAGCAAATACAGGTGGTAATCGAGCCGAAGGTCTTCAATCCACATCAGCCCTTTTATAAATTAAGACCTTCACAAACCTTCAAAAGCATAAAACCTAAAACTTCAAAACGTATCACCGAAGGGGAAAGGGAGGGAAAAGTTGCTAAAAAACATCACGTGATTACTAATTACTACGCACATTAATGAACGACCTCTTTCATGACTGTTGAGAAAATGGTCCAGACTCCATATTAAGCCCATGGTTCTTTAGAAATCTAAATGATTTTTAAATATTAAGCTGTTAATTTTTTAATACATCGTGTTCATCCCACTACTATTATAAATGGGAAAGTTTGGATGGATGGATGTATGGATGGATGGATGGATGTTTGTTACTCTTTCACGCAAAAACCACTAAACCGATTGCAATGAAATTTGGTATGTAGATAGCTGGAGACCTAGATTAACGCATAGGCTACTTTTTTATCAAGATATTCCCACGAGATTGAGACTTACGCGGATGAAACCGCGGGGCGCTGCTGGTATATTATAATTTTAATCTACTTAACTATAAGCACATTATAGGTCTTAAGGCTATATTACTTTGACCTTGTAAACTCTGTCTCAAATACTAGAGAGCATATTGCACCACTATAAACTCCCATAATGGAAGAATTTACCCTCTTGGCTACACAAAAAAGTAACGGCTAGCACTTTAACCCTTACGGTCAGGTTGGCACTATGAAACTCCGGCCAAAGTCGCCCCGAAGAACTCATTAATAATGCAAAACCATCTTATTTTGGCAACAAGCCCGTCTGTATTTATTCTTTCACATCCTTACTAATATTATAAATGCGAAAGTAGCTCTGTCTGTCTGTCTGTCGCCCTTTCACGTCAAAACTACAGAACCGATTTAAATGAAATTTGGCACACAGTCTAGAGTCTGAGAAAGGACATAGGTTACTTTTTAATGCGAAAAAAGGGGTAATTGAAAGGTGGAGATGAAAAGTTGTATGGAAGTATCGTCATATTTAGAGCTAGAAGCTTGAAATTTTTAGGCTGTTGATTCGATATAAATACACTATTCCACGCGGGCACAGCTAGTTTCCATATAAATTCATTCATTTTGATCCATCCATGAGATAGCATCTAGCATCCATCCATCCATCCATCCATGAGATAGCATCTAGCAACAAGGGCGCCCTTTACACATGTATATGTATGTATACTTCTACTGTAACAATGGTATACAAATAAAGTGTTATCTATCTATCTACAAAAGCTGTTATTCTGTTGTAAAATATATATACTCAAAAATAACCTTATTGCGTTATTACCGTAGCTAAATAAGACCGCCACTGAAATAGCATTATGACGGTGCATTTACAGTCATTAAATAACCTATCATTGTCAGTTTACGTATAGGTATCGTAACCACAAACAGACCGACATGCTGTTAGTTATAAAATTAAAAAAGATGACCGTGAAATCGTTATGGTAATGTTGGTAGAAGACATTAATACTTGGTATACGTTACGCCATTCAGTTACGTCATGTATATGTCGTAACATATAGTTTCTGGAATACAAATTTAAATATATTTAATTATTTTTTTTGTGTTATCTGTTTTAACCAATTACGAATTAGCAAGACAATCTCATATTTATCCTAATATTCTTTAATTTATTGATACGTTTTGAATTTATAGAAGTACTAGCAGCGCCCCGCGGTTTCACCCATGTAAGTCCCGATCCCGTGGGTATATGGGGATAAAAAGTAGCCTATGCGTTAATCCAGATCCAGCTATCTACATACCAAGTTTCATCGCAATCGGTTTAGTGGTTTTTGCGTGAAAGAGTAACAAACATCCATCCATCCATCCATACATCCATCCATCCATCCAAACTTTCACATGTATAATATTAGTGGGATATTTTAATAATACCTATTTTAACTAACAAGGGTAACAGTACGTAAAACCGGGTTTTTTTGTTGTTTTTTTTTTTACTTTAGACCAATCATTCCACATTTGAAAGTACATACTCTAATGCTATATCTACTAGCTCTATATATCTGTACCATTGCTACTACTTATTGATCTGTTTTTATTCATTTATGTAGTAATTATTGACTGAAGGAAGACATACGATATACGTAAAAAATACGTTAATACCTGAAAATTCGTTTAGTGCTTAAGGACTAACTTTAATATTTAGTTTATATGAATAAATACACAGTTACGAACCTTCCATATTAAAGTTAGCCATTAAAAATTAGAACTTGTAAACGTATACTCAAGTGTCATAATAGTTACCCCAAAGCTTTTAAAATGGATGAAGTGGCGTAAGCTAAAAATGTTTTAAATATTAAAATAGTGATTCAGAACAGTTGAAGTGGATATAGAATATTCAAAAGCATAGTTAAATATATTATTAAAAACATTATTCATAAGTTATAACTAATATAAATTTCAACAGGTCGTTTACTAAATTAGTATAAAAGTTATTTATTTAAAATGCAGTAAACTTCGTATTTTATGTTTCAAATGTTCAGATATTGGAATTTTTTAATTGATTCTGTCATAGTAAGTTTATTTATCAATATATTTAAGATATAAGCAGATGACATTGATTGTCAATTAAAATAGATCATAAATGAAACCTTTCCATTTTTTATTCATCTAGTTTTATGTATTCAACATAAAATTTATTCAATTAATATTTTTAACGCACTCGAGTTTATTCTTCATTTTATTTAATTCACACTTTTAAATTTTTACTGGGCAATAACTAAAATGAGTTTGCTTTACGAAAATGTTGTTATTGACAGGAAAAAAAATATTTTAGCGCCTAAAATTTGTTTTGTTGGTTTTGTATTTTAATTTTCAAACCATCCACTTAAAATTATGATTTGAAGATTAGTTATTGCCACAATTAGGTCATGAAATATGTTTAATTAAGTAGTTATTATTTTTAAATTGTCAAACCACACACTTAAAATTAATGATTTAATGACAGGAAAGTATATCGTCACAAGCCGTTATTTGACACAAGTTCCTACAGAATACCGTTTAATAAAGAGCAAGAGGTTTGATATGATATTCCACCATCTTATTTGAGCCATTGCACAGAGGAAACTTCCACCCCACATAAGATGACGGCTAATTAAGACACGGTAACCGCATACAATTAAGTTACTGTCTTTAAAACATTGAAGAAATTTGATTCGATTTGCAAATTATGTTTTGCTTTCACATTCCCTGCAAACTATGTTCAAAATTAAAAAAAAAGTGTGTGTGTATCTATGTACGCATGTAAGAAGTTTTACTTTTATCTAGTTAAATAAAGTTTATTTAAATATATTAATAAAAATACTTCTCGTCAACTAACCTCAAATTCTACAAACGTACTCAAAGTAATATGTAAAAACCATTTTTATCACTTATAATCACAGTAAATTTTCATAAATAATACATAATACATACCGTCAACTAACCTTAAATTCTACAAACGTACTCAAAGTAATATGTAAAAACCATGTTTATCACTTATAATCACAGTAAATTGACATAAATAATACATAATACAGTCATAAATAATACATAATACATACCGTCAACTAACCTCAAATTCTACAAACGTACTCAAAGTAAAAATGTAAAAACCATTTTTATCACTATCGTGAAGTTGGTAACTTTTTTGAAAAACTAAAATGTTGACTATCTAACTTCAGGGTGTCGGTTTTTTGTGACGGTGTGCGCGCGCATCGTAAAAAATTACTCTCATCCTTTTTCCATAACGCGCCAAAAGAAGTATAACTTCAAAAACATCGTCAACTAATCTTTGAATTTTTAATCCAACCAGAAATCAAACCCTCAAATTAATTAACCGAACACATACCGTACCGCTACACATCACATATCCAAAGTCCGTTAACCCTCAAATGACAAGACACGGGCTCAACCAAATCACTCGATCACGACTCAGCTTAGGTGTCTTTGGTGTGCCGCAGGAAACGGTTGACAACATCCACTGGGATCTAAATTGACAGATTATAGGGATTAATGTTTTACTATGGTTGTGCCACGGTGATACTTACACGCAACAGGTTTGTTTTTGAATCTTTGTTTAAAGGTTTAATAAAGTATACGTTGCGGACTTTTATTTACTTATTTATTTTCCAAGACATTACAAGTTAAAAGACCAAATACAACAATGTCACTATAAAAAAAAAGTGAAAGCTATACCATTTAAAGACAACTCCCGCATTAGGAATATTCCTTAGAACGAAAGAACAAAAAAACCAAGTGCGAGTCTAACTCGCGCACCGAGGGTTTCGTATAAACTTGAATGTAGATAGTTTGTCGATCTCAGGAATCCACTCTTAAAGATTTTGACCGTTTTTATTGAAAGACAAACTTAACTTTGCTGTTTCAAAAATGCTTCCCCGTACATACATCGATATACGTCACAGTCAATTTTCTAAGCGCAAAATATAAGTTTATGTGATATAACACCAACTTAATGTTATTTATTCAAACTCTTTGCACATTTGTACATAGGCGGACTTAATGCCTAAGACATTCTCTACCAGTTAACCTTTGGATGACGCAGAGAAAAGAAGAAGTAGGTGCAATTAAAAATCATGAAAAAAATGTTACTCGGTCTTTTTTATTGTCCTGTAAGACGTTGCTTCTCACCAAATTTCATGATTCTATGTTAATGGGAAACACCGCATAGGTTTTCATTAACCTGTGAAGTGTTAAAATTAGTTAAAATTGACAATCAGTATTGATTTAGAAATAGCGAGAATAATTTCAACTTGATATGTCCACGCGTTCCTGAGAAGAGGGTCTTAACAGACAGACAGACAGGCAGACAGGCAGACAGACAACATTATAGACGTATCTAGATTGTGTTGCTCGATTGACTACATTATAAATTTGATTGCAATTTAATAAAATCTCTGTACAATAAGTAATGATTGATAAAATTATGTAACAATACATTGACCTTCATTATGTTGTACAAGAATATGTCTGAACATTTAGAAATATAATTAAAAACATTAGGTTTCATTTATAACCTTCTGAGATATGAATATTTAAAAAACAGTTAGTTTGGATATGTCAAATACACTAATGTCACAATGCAATGTAGGCACAGGTAGATACTCGTACACGTCCAGTCCAGTCCAGTCATTCTGACAAAACGTTCAGAATATTTAAGCTCGTGCTGTCGGAGCATATTTCTATTGATTTACTTGGTAGACTTGCACCAACTACAAGACAAATAAGTCAAAATACATGAAACACGAAAAACTTAAATTAGTACCGTCAACGCCACGTTCACGGTAATGATAGTCTATGTATACTTTATACTTTTTCTGCACGTGTAAAGCACTGGTGACAGTAAAATAATATTAAAAAAATACTTAAACTCTCTCAAAAGGTGAAAATAATAAATGGCTTCATTTCAGTCACTAATTTAATGAACTGCACTTATATGGCTAAATGGTTACCTCGCCAATTGAAACCACGGCGCGTTTTACTGGGATGTTTAAACTATCCTATATAAATTGATATGATTAATTAATATTTTTTTAGTGAGAAGGAGATTCTCTATTTGACTGGCTATATTTAATATAGAGGTAAACCTTCAAAGACGTTTCATAAAAATATAGGAAAAACTCTTCTACTGACATTATTTAGGTGTGTTGCTGTCGGTCTTAGTTTTTTTTTTAAACTAATTACTTAACTTCGTTGAAGAAGTCTTCGTCTCATAAACGTACCTATCTATTATGTTTAAACATAAAAGACGTAAGCAAAAATTGAATTTTAATACGTACCTTAAATCTTGTACAAAAGTCCAAAGTTACTCCCATAACTGTTCCCCCGTATTCCCCAGTTTTTGGCACCGCGAGACGTATCCAAACAAACAAAAATTATCTTTTGTTTTCGCGTAATGTCGAAACTTTTTATTGTTCCCCAACAATTTTCAATTCCTTTTTATGTGGTTTTAAGTTCAATATATGAGGCATGCGTAATGGCGTACTGTTTTGTTTACAAATGAAGCTAGATATAGTTTAAATTTAAAGTTTTATACCTGGCTTTCCCTGCCAGGTATACCTAAAACTTTAAACTTGAAATGTTTGCATTATTGATTAGTTTTGTAAGGCTATTTTTGTCGACAACAGTCTTATTATTCCCTAAATTGATTTAAAATACTACACAGCTAATGTTTAAAGGTTTGCTAATCGACGAGTCTAACTCAACATTGGGAGCTGTATTCTAAGCTGCAATGATATAACTTAAGTTTCGGCACGTATGGGCCGGCTCGGCCGGAGTTGATTGCACTGTTCTTCGCCGAGTGAGTGATGTAACCGGAGGCCCTAATCCTTCCCTCCCCCCCTTACCCCCTTCCCCCTCTATCCCCTTGCCCTCTCCCCCTCTTCTCCCTTCCCCTACTCCCACCTTAAAGGCCGGCAATGCACTTGTGGCTCTTGAGTTGCAGGTATCCATGGGCGGTGATAGTCACCACCAGGTGATGTCTGCTCGTTTGCCGCCTCTACAATAAAAAAAGAAAAGAACAACCAGCTCAAATGTGTCAAAAATTGCACGCAGAAGTCGCGGTCACAACTAGTCTCAGACAAGACTGGATCAAACCGAACTGATAGAAATGTAATAAGATTAAAGCATTAAAATGATCATTCTCTTGTAATCTGATGAGAACTGTTTCCAATGTCAGTTGATTCAATAACTGTTTTGGTTATGCTTCGCACTAATAGTTCTTTAAAATATTTTTTATCTACGCTTCTCGCTACTCGATGCTCACTGTTCTATAAAGTACATATTCGATTTCTGAATATTTTTCAGCTCAATCTGCGTGAAATAAAAACTGTCAGTCAGTAGTAGTAAGACTGCACGTCAGAAGTGGAAACATACACATATATAAAACACACACATACACACACACACACACACACACACACACACACACACACACACACACACATCTATATATATGTCATATGAGTGCCCAACGTGCCTAAAGAAGTTTTCACTTCTAAAAAACTTGTTATGTATTTGTTTCAAAAATGCTCAAAGTTTACAGATAATATCATTGTTACTTGTTTAAGTCTACAGATAGTTAACATAGCTAGATGAAAACGACGTCAGAGCTATTTCTCAAGAAAATAATAAAAGAATATAAAGTGTCGTTTGTATGGGGACCAGTGTCGCCAAACTTAAAAATCCACAAATATGAAATAATAACATGATTGATTATTTGTAGAAAATGCAGAAATGCAATAAATTAGAATAGAGTTAATATTGCAAAATTCCGCATAATTATGACACGTACGTTATACTTCCTCACAAACGTCACATCTTTACTGTCAGATATTCTAAAAGCTCTTCCATTAGCTGTGCTTAATGGATGCCATAGAGGTATCCATCAGGCTTTGTAATCAGGGGAAGAATGACGTTGACAATATGGAGGGACTATAATGGAAACGTGCTTTAAATTAAAACGACTTAAGCGCTCTAGCGAGCAGGAAATACTTCGGCGTATTTGATCCGAACTAGGTCAGTGTAAGATTATGGTAATCGTGTGATAAGCCAACTTTATCTTAGCCGTAAAATTTGACGGCTTTCCTATAAAATTTCAATAATTTTGAATTGACAACGCGCTTTAATTAAAAAATCAATAGTTTTAACTATTATTTTTTAAATTCCTAAACAAATACATATAAATTTGACTTTGTGAGAGGCTCCAATCTCTCACAAACTTAAATGTGTACACATATATTCTGTTATTCCTTCTCGATACAGCGCCCGCGCAGCACGTGCGCACTGACACACGAAATTCAACATGACGGACGATATTGAAGAACAATCGGAACAAAATCCCTTTGAATTTGCTACATATATATCATCGAGATATTATGTACTAGAGAAGCAACTCAGAACAAAATTCATATTTTTATTTGAATTAAAACAAAAAAGCGCTGCAGCGCTAAAATAATAATTTGTAGTCAAATCCTACAGTATTAACAAACAGCGCTCGATCGTTTTTGATTTGTAGTTTTCTTTCGTAAGGTCCTAAGCGCCGTGATTTTCATGGCGTTTACGCGTGTTGCCTTGTTTGCCAAAGATTTGTTTGCACTGCGGTGCAGGGACCGCAGTTCGCGTTACAAACTTTTTCTTCGCAGTGTCTACTCTATACGTTAGTAATAATAATAACTCAGTGATATATATGTTTCTGCTACATTTTTCATTGATGCTCCGCTCCTATTGGTCGTAGCGTGATATCATACAGCCTATAGCCTTTCTCGATAAATGAGCTATCCAACTCTAAAAGAATGTTACAGTAATAGTTCCTGAGATTAGCGCGTTCAACCAAACAAACCAATCTTCAGCTTTATAATATTTTAGTGTAGATATATATTTGTCTATTTCTTGCAAATAATAGGATTAGATAACTATTGTAATGAGGAAAATAAATGTATTTATTTGTTTTATGTATACTCACTTCTGTTTATCTCTGAAAAGGTTGTCAGATATGTATTGAGCACATACATTTTGTTAGCTTTATGTTTGGTGTGGTACCAAACGGCATAGGGCAACGGTAATAGGAGGCGATCCTATTATCATTGGGTATGTTTTTGGACTTCATGCTATTACTGAGTTTTACCTAACAGAATCCTAACATAAATAGATAACAATTCACGCTAGCTAGGAGCCGAAACTCAGAACCTAACTATCAGATTCAGATATGAATACCAAATTATGAAACGGAACTAACAACATGTTTTTTAGGACATTGTTATTTTATTGGCATTTTATTATCATACGACATAACATTTATATTTTGAACTAGCAACCCGCCCCGGCTTCACACGGATACAAATTATACACCTAAACTTTCCTCATGAATCACTCTGTCTATTAGTGAAAACCGCATGAAAATCCGTTCAGTAGTTTTCCAGTTTATCGCGAACAGACAGACAGACAGTGGGAGACTTTGTTTTATAATATGTAGTGACTAGCAGCGCCCCGGGGTTTTACCCACGTAAGTCCCGATCCCGTGGGAATATCGGGATAAAAAGTAGCCTATATGTTAATCCAGGTTTCCAGCTATCTACATACCAACTTTCATAGCAATCGGTTCAGTAGTTTTGGCGTGAAAGAGTAACAAACATCCATACATACATTCATCCATACATCCTTACAAACCTTCACGTTTATAATATTAGTAGGATAACTGAATACTAATTATTGTTTCCCTAAAATATTCACACTTTTGACATGATATTAATATTATAGTTTTATAAATTTCTTATTGAATTATTTTGTTATTGCTTTGCCTGCAATGGTAGAATATGGTAAAAGTACAGAAAGTTGTATTAGCTTTTAAGATCTGCAAATGTATACCCATATTCGCAAATGAATAAATAAATAAATAAAAGACTGGTCTTTTAACGTTAAATTGTTTTACATTTTAACCAAGATACCGGTAACTTTGGCCGTGGGAGAGCCACGCTTCGGCACATATGGGCCGGCTCGACCGGAGTGATACCACGGCCTCACAGAAAACCGGCAGTGAAGCAATGCTTGCATTCCTTTTCGCCGCGTGAGTGAGGTTACCGGAGGCCCTAATCCTTCCCTCTCTCCCCCTTCCCACTCTTCCCTTCTCTCCTCTTCTCCCCCTTTTCCCCCTTAAAGGTCGACAACGCACTTGTGACTTTTAAGTTGCAGGTGCCCATGGGCGGTGGTAGTCATTTAGCATCAGGTGACCCGTCTGCTCGTCCCATATACCATAAAAAAACTATTCTATCGTAAAACTAAGGCAGAAAAAGGCATATGATCTCAATAATGGCAGACGGACTACGCAGACCACGTTGCCTATTTTTTAATGCTCTTACACCGTCTTGGTAGGTTTAAATTTCGACAGACCCAATCCGCCATGGCGCCATGCCTATTACGAGGGGATGCCACCAGATGGGGCCTGTAGTCACAGGATACACAAATATTGCATGTTTCTAAGTAATTACCTGGTAAAAAAGACCCGTAAACTGTGTATATGTAGTTAGCGGAAACGAAAGTTTTGGTAGGCGGGGCCTAGCCGTGACGTCATAGTGGCGTGATGTGGCGGGGCTGCGGAGGGGCTCAGGAAGGAAGATCGTAGCTCGAGCGGTGACTCTCGTCCACTTTGACTGCGACCACCAGATCGGAAGGACGTTCACCATAGTCGTATTGCTTTTTAATATTTCTGATTTTATTTTGTGTGTGATATAATTTAAGTTTTAAATATTGTTAGTAAAGTTTGCTAAGTTGATATTTTTTTTTAATAAGAACCAGTCAGTTAACTAGATATATATATTATACTAGATGCACCCGGCATGCGTTGCAATGCCTTTTTTTATAATTTTACATGAAAATTTATCGTACCTACAATTATTGTATTCGATTGCCATCTTGCAACCCTATTGCGAATCTGTAGATGGAACAGAATAATATAAAAATCGCGATTAAAACATAGGGGTTGATCATAGAGGGTTGAAAATTCAGGGTTGTATGTATTTTCTAATGCTGTATCATAAAAAAAAACTCTAAAAATAAAAAATAAAATTAGGGGTGGACTACCCTTAACATTTAGAGGGATGAAAAATAGATGTCCGATTCTCAGACCTACCCAATATGCACACAAAATTTCATGAGAATCGGTCAAGCCGTTTCGGAGGAGTTTAACTACAAACACCGCGACACGAGAATTTTATGTATTAGATATATGAAGAGTCAAAATATTTAAAAATATACATACGTGTAAATAGGCGTCTCGTGGCCTTGCTTGTACCATATGACAAGCCCCATGCGGTCATCTGGTAGTGCCGGCGTGACGTCACAAGGCAGTTCCACTTCGCCTAAGGTTGGTGCGTGCAGAGACTCGATGGCAGCTGTAAAGAATGATATATAGTTAGGTCTAGCAAGAAAGATTGTTCGGCATTAGATTTACAATAATCAATGTGTAAATAAAATCTTAGAGTTTTGACGGTGGCTTTTAACAGACAACTATCGTGGGAGAGCCATGTTTCGGTACGTATTGTATGGACCGGACTGATACCACGGCTTCATAGAAAACCGGTAGTGAAGCAATGCTTGTATTAATTTTCGCCGAGTGAGTAAGGTTACCGGAGGCCCCAACCCTCGTAAAGTAATCTTAAATATTCTTGAAGTCATTAATAAATTTCAAATCCCACTAATATTATAAATGTGAAAGTTTGGATGGATGGATGTATGGGTGGTGGATGTTTGTTACTCTTTCACGCAAAAACCACTGAACCGATTGCGATGAAACTTGGTATGTAGATAGCTGGAGACCTGGATTAACGCATAGACTACTTTTTATCCCGATATTCCCACGGGATAGGGACTTACGTGGGTGAAACCGCGGGGCGCCGCTGGTACTTTCTATCTACTACTTTTCATGGCATTATTAAATAAAGAACAATATTTCAAAGAAAATTAGCTTTAATATCAAAAATCACAGTCTTTATCATCCCAAGATATGCGATATAAGAAACACCTTTCAACAAAATTTCGCCCAAAGCGAACTCCGATGAATGTGCAATAATCACTGTTATAAAATACAAGTGATAAAAAATACCTGTGAAATTGGTACTGTCGGAGAAATATCGAGTATAAATAACATGGTAGCGAGTAGCGAATATTATTTTAATGATTGCTGTTGGGCACAATTCGTGTTCCGATGGGTAGATAATGTGCTATCTGATAGTTGTGAAGGAATGATCAAGGCTTACGATTGTCGTGGTGGGTTTTCAGTTCTTGTTATGGTAATCTTATGGTGTTTAAATAATTTCTGGATTTAAACCATTTGTCTTGCCTTTTTTCAGAGGGTTCTTGTTCTTGATTTATTTTTGTATGTTTTTTTATGATTTTCTGTACATTTATTGGTCAACGAAGACAGTAAGTTGTTACCTACACATGGGACAATAACTCGCATAATGGTGACCCTATCAAACACGCTATTTGGGTTCGATTTCCACCCAGGAGAAATAACTGTGTGATGAACACGATCATTTGTTCTGTGTCTGGGTGTAATTTATATATAATATGTATGTATTTAGAAATATATAAGTGTGTTTATCAGCAGTCTGGTTACCATAGTACAGGCTCTGCCTAGTTTGGGATCAGACGGCCGTGTGAGATGTGTGAAGTTATTATTATTATTAATAGGTATGCATCAAACACTGCCTCGCTTTTGAAGAAGCGGCAGGAAAAGCTAGGGCGAGGTGGGCAACAATCGGCTGGGGTGTCAGGGCGATTGGGAGATTTAGGGTTTTACTACTGGCTCCATAATCAGATCAGCTCCAGGATGCCAAATTATAGTATTGTCACCCAAACTACATATAAATACATTTCGATACGACAATTAGAAATAAATTAAAATTGATTTCCGAGAATTGTTTCCATAGTTCGTCAGTTAATTAGAAGTGAAGCTAATAAAAGTAAACAACGACATTTAATTACTGTTTCTAACCGACTCACAATATTACTTTTTCTAACTCAAAGTTTTCCGAAGTCCAGAGCACGCACATCGTATTCTTATATGCATAGGACCCCGCATCGGTATCGGACACATATCTCAATACGCGCAAAGAAATTCAACAAATGAATAAAAAAAACAAATAACCCTCCTTACAAGCCAATCTCATCCTTATCTATTAAACATCAACAATCAAATTCATGAAACTTTTAACTTAACTTCTCAACTTCAGTTTGTGAATATGGACTTGAAAATTGCTATTCCCACAAGCATCGGGAAATATGATGCGTGAATCTGCAATCTAAGTTTCCTCCTCCTTACTGCAGTGGAAGCCTTGAACGTACTTCCTGCAAATATAGGAGGGATAAAGGAGGTTAAACACCCTCTCTTCGACAAGATGAACATGTAGTGCCCTCGCGTCGGTGTAAGGGGATGAGGTGAGCATCAATTTGCATCGTAATCAATAGCTTCATCTTTATGCTGCGACGTTTCTGCATTAATGCATATACTTTGTAGCATGCGCTTCATCATATAAATATTGTATCAATATGTTCTCATACAATCAGTATTAATATCATTTTATTCACATCCGATGGGAGTGTTATCCAATTACATTTTTATAATATTGTAATTTATCTATTATTATTATTTTATTTATTAATTTTTAATTGATCTAATATCTACTTGTCTATGGCTTTTTGTAATTTTTCTATAATTTTCTATATTTTTGGAACATAGTTCCTCATTAATACATGTAATTTTCGTTTCAACCTACTTTAAATAATTATTAATATTATGAGTATTTGTGAAATTGGCAGTACGTTTTATACTTATATTTTCATTGTTATGTTTTGCACTTGTATTCATATGTATTTTGACCTGCAAGTGACCTTTACCAATAAATTATGACTATTATTATGACTATTACCTGAATGACATCTTTGTATCTTTGATGCATTAGAAAATTTTACACAGATAATTAAAATGGTATGTAGGTTTATGAAATGAGTAATTGATTGAATGTATGAATGACTCTTTGTTTGTAGAAATATGGTAGATGAGATGTCAATTACAATAATATATTCCGCGAAATGTATAATTGGTATCCGAAAATTAATTATTGTGGCATGACCAATCAATTACTATGTAGTACATACGGGAATTACCGCGATCACGAAATAGGTATTACATACCTCTGAATTGCCTGACGTTTCGACCAGGTTGCCAGGTTGACCATGGCCAGTGCAGTACTTATCACTACATATTATAAAACAAAGTCCCCCGCCGCTTCTGTCTGTCTGGTCGCGATAAACTGAAAAACTACTGATGGGATTTTAATGCGGTTATCACCAGTAGACAGAGTGATTCATGAGGAAGGTTTAGGTGTATAATTTGTTGAGGTTTTGTGTAAATTGGTTGAAATATGATGATGATTGTTCATGTGTCTCTGCTACCCGTGCGAAGCCGGGGCGGGTTGCTAATATATACATAAATATATCATGGAACGCGAAAGTTTAACAGTTAGAATAATCTTAAATACTGTGATTTTGTACAGTAGATATTTCCTTTCTAAATAGCCATATTATTATACTATAATCATGATGGCTTACATGGCGCAGCAATCGAGCAATCGACTACAAACGTCAGGGGACCCGATTTGATCCTCACTCAGTGCAAAGAGTTTTGTGCATGTCTATTTGCGTTGGGTGTTTCTATATATGTATTTACAAAAGAAACAGTATTATGTAACTATGTTTATATGTGTTCTATAACCCAAAATACAAACTATGCCTAGTTTATGTCCCAGACAATTAGATTTTAACAAAGGCTTTTATAAGGAGACTTTTAGTATACATATATTATGGTCTATGATTTATTAAAATTCACAGAACTCAGTTTTTTAAATAAAATGAATTACAACATACTAAAAGATGAGTTAGGTATTCAATTGTCTATAAAATTATAAAAGATTCGTGAAAATACGTTAAGCAATTTTAAAGTGATAATGGTTTTTTGTCTAGAAACAATGTTGGGCATTCATGTGCTATAATATTTTTCTCAAATGTTCAAGGATCAAATACAGAAATGTTTAATTTTACAATGTTTTTTTTGTCAAATCGTAGTTTAATTAGATATTCTTTTTTTAACCACAAAACACAGCTTGATGGTCGGCCGTTTAGGCACTCGTAGGTTAGTGTATGTATTTGAATATGAAAAATGTGTTAAAAATTGAAGGACATTCAATAAATAAATTCGAGTAATAAAATCTTTTATTTGAATTTGAAAACAGACCGATTAATGTTTTATTTTTATTTTAATAGATATTTCACACACGATTCTCGATAAAATGGATTGCTGCAGCAAAATTGAACCGACATCGCTTTCGATGTACCGATTAGTTTCAACAATAAATTGTTTGGAAAATTTATTGAATTGGTACAAGATGTCGCTCGATAGCGATGACAACGTTCTAATGGATGGATTCCATATTTTATGTCTCGGTTCGATAACTCGAATACTTAAACAGTTTCGAATTTCCTTACTAAATGTTAATTTTGTTCAAGCTTTCAAGCCATAGTGATTTGTAATTTTTTTTTTTTATTTAATGAAGACAACTGCCGCATTAGGAAATACTCCTGTGTCGCGGGGGACTTTACAAACATACAAACAACGGACACAAAGAACACCCAGACTCGGGTGGGAATCGAACCCACGACCTATGGCATAGCACTGATCACTAACCACTAGGCCAACAGGCCAGTCAAGAATTGTATATATTTTTTGATGAATACGTTAAAATCTTGGAAACCTGGTATCAGTTAATGGAATCGTCAACGGTAGCAATTGCCATAGTATGATTTTTTTTTGTTACAGAATACTAGTAACGTGGGTCACACATTACTAGTATTCTCGTTAACCCCTCTTGCTAAGCTAAATGCTTGTGTTAGGAGTGGGTTCACGTCGGTAGTGCACTGGGTGGGGTTTGAACCCGCAACCATTTGATCGCAAGTCCGATGCCTTAGCCATTACATACATATATACATTAAATTTGTCGAATTCGAAGTAAAATAGCAGGCAGTTCAAATAGGATCAGGCTGGTCATGTTGGTTCCCGATTGCGATTTTCATCTTTGATATTCCATGTGTATCGAAAATTAATCAAAACTTGCTTTAACTGTAAACACAATGTCATAGGAACTTTTAAGAGTCTCTCAACCCTTCTAGACCAGGATGGCGGAGGACAAAGACCTTACCTCTCTCAAACTGAGAGGAGGCCAATGCCCAAAAGTGGCACAATGGGCTGAAATAGAAGTGGTGTTACAAAATTATGAAAAGGAAAAAAGGATGTTTTGGAGAGCCATGCTTGCGCACGTATGCACTCTCCCCCTCTTCCCCTCTTGTTTCCCTCTCTTCCCCCCCCCTCTCCCTCTTCTCCTACTCCCACCTTAAAGGGCGGCAACACACTTGTGACTCTCGAGTTACAGGTGCCCATGGGCGGCGGTAGTCATTTACCATCAGATGACCCGTCTGCTCGTTTGCCAGAACGCTGCCGCAACGAACGCTGAACGCAAGCTGGACAGTTTCAGGTGATATTTTGGGGTTTACACAGATTGTATTGTAAATAAACATAACGTCATACGACAAATTGAGACTGAGAAAAGCTAACTAGTTTTATTAAAGTATGCGTTCTACATCTATTGTACCATACCATAACCTTTAATAACAGATGGATGACATATTTTTAACATTTTGCTGATAAAGCTTCTGAAGTAAGGGTTATCAATTAAAAAATATTTTCAATTATACTCCTAAAAAAACACAAAAAGCAATTCAGTTTAATTTTGTGCGCATCAGTTTTTCAGGAAATTACGTCATGTGCAATCTGCTACATCGCCATGTTTTACCTTCTGGCCGCGTGCCAGGAAGGCTCGCGCGCTAAAAGTTGCCATACATTGTCCGGTTGAATTAAAATATGGCCGGAAAACTGTTGGCTTTTAGCTGGATTTTTTGAGTATGGACTAGAAGCATATATGTAGGATGGAGCATGAAGGGTCCAGTAAATTTCAGCTTGATATTCAACAACCTATTGGGTGAGTGGCGCCACTATAAATTTGTAATAAATAAAGTCCCGCCCGAGTCTAACGGCTTACCACTTGCTTGATTATTTCATTGTGCCCTTAGACGAATCCTTAATACTGCCTTTTAAGGAATAATTCAAGACTTTAACCAGAGGTCATAAAGGTTTTTTATGTATATAAATTACAGGCCCTATCGGTCATTTGCAACCTGCAGTGAAATTTCTGTATAATATATAAATAGTACAATATAGTATAAATATAAATAGTAAACTAGGTGCAGTCATAATTTGTTTAATATCTTGGAAAAAGCACTTCCCATAATCCCCAAAATTTCATCATTTTCCAGGCAAATTTCCCAATTTTTCTTTTTCTAAAAAACCTTATTTGAACTATTGCTAACATTCGATACAAAACATTAGCCAACTAATAAGCAGCATTAATTTTATTATTTTTTTATTTCATCAAGTTGTTATGACATATCTTTGTCTAGACTAGCGATTCTTAAAGTGGATTCCGCAGAACATAGGAATTCCTTAGAAAAGTTACCGGAGTGTATTTGGTCCAGGGTATTTTTATGTAATTCTCGAGAGTTAAACAGCCCGGATAGCTTTTAACCCCCCCTGGCCCAAAAGCGGGGTATGCCCATGAATGTGGGGTTTAATAAAATTGTAGGGATTTGGTGCGTGTTCCTTTACCTTACAAGTTTATAAACCTAGACCTGGTCTTTTTTTTTTTTTTTTGTAACAAGGTGGAAGATCCTCATGGATGTCCTCCGCCCTTGGGGGGGGGGAGGCTGAAGGGGTCTGTCGGACTCTTACCGACTAAAAACCACCCCGGTGTTCCACTGCTTGCCCATGATCGGGGGAGCGAGAATCGCCATTGCATTCTTCCGCAATCCTAGACCTGGTGTCTAGACTTTAACCAATCATCGTCCCTTAACCCAATACAATCTATACCGAGGTATTAAATCTAAAGAGTTTATTTATTTAGTTGAACATCCAAATTTTTGGATTTTTTTTTATGGGGTAGAGGGCAAACGGGTCACCTGATGATCTGTTAGTGACTACCACCGCCCGCTGACACCTGCAGCTCAAGAGTCACAAGTGCGTTGCTGGCTTTTAAGGTGGGAGTAGAGGAAGGAGGAAAGGGGAGTGGGTTTAGGGCCTCACAATGAAATCATTGCTTCATGCCGGGTTTCCGCACCAGTCGGATTTGAAAAAATCTTTTTGTACTTCAAAGCCGAATTCTGGAGGAAGGTTACAGACCATTTAACATCACGCAGCACCGTTAGGATCGGAGCAGTGTCCATAAACGCGGGTGAAACGGCTTGTAATTTATACACTGTAAAATATACATAACCCGATAATTTCGATCAACATAAACATGTGTAGGTACACGAAAGCTATAGAATAGAGGCGTTGGCACGATCTGGCCATAACCGTAAAACGTTTTCACGACAGCCGAATGTCAACGATGGGTATAAATAAAATATTCTGCAATAAAATTGTAAAACATTAGTTTATTTGCTACCGCATGTTCCATGTTCCAACAATCATTGGTTCTCACGTGTGGGCCTTGTCAGACACAGCATGTAGTACAAAGGCTTGACGTAAAACTAATTGGCAAGCGTTTGATGTAAAAGGCAGGCCGTATATCGCCTGAATGAAACTGAGTAACAATGCTTAGAGAATGAAAGGTAGTGAACGTAATAGAGAGCGACTTGTAGAAGCGTCTAAAACCACCCATTTCCAAAAATAAATTCATTTATCATTTAAAGCTTGGTTGCTTGGTGAAAGATGATGATCAGGTCAGAGCGCAATTGACAACGTCCAGTTAATCGAATTAAAACAAAAGTACTATGTAAATAAAAAAAAAATTAGGACTGTAAAGACGCCATCTTGTTTTACTTTTTAAGACAAGTGCGTAGGGTGTGCAATAAAATGAATGTTAATTTTCTTAAGTACATTTATTATGACTAGAGATAGCGTGGTGTTCGTGTAATTTCAACCATGGTTTTTTCATTGTTCAGTATAACTTGAGCTGTCATTGTATAGACTTACTTACCATGACAGGGCAACGCATATACTGGACGCGTGTAATTTCATTAAGCCGTTTTCACGTGATTTTTAAAGTTGTAAGACATATTGTTTAAAAATTTTAGCTTTCTGCACTTCTTCTATATATAAACTGTAAATATTCCAAAACTCACGTTACTACGTTCGCGAAATTTTCTTAAAAAGGGGTACAAAGAATTCTCTTCACGTATTAATATAATCACAGATAAGATAATAGTTACTTCGTGAATATAAGGTGATTAAAGATTCGATTAGAATAGTACTATCTGGTTATTTCGCCTTATTTTGAGATGCAACACGGAGGACCTTGGCAAAATGCGCAAAGCCTGAAAAGCTTGATACATGACAGGCAGGATCTTAAAATGAATACCTATGGGCAAGATTAAGATTGTGTACATTGTACATATTATATCAATAACTACACTCTAGTTGTGGACGAATACGTCTAAAAAGTGTTCAAACTTGGAGGTCTGTGTTCGAGAATTCTTTTCGAACTTGGACCATGGTTACCGATGGATGCAACTCGAATGGGCAGCTTGCGAAAATGAATACACTCCATTTGACCCTGTGCCCCTGAAAAACTCGGAGACTGTGACTGCTAGCTTAGTATAATAATATGTGTTTGGACAGGATGGACGTTTGTAGTAAAAATCTATTTGTCACTTTGTATATATTCATTAAATTTACATACCTAAAGAAAAAAATATCCAATATTACCTAAAAAAAAACACTTTCTCAAATTTATTACTTTGTGTTACCTCCATGGACATGCTGCCATTACTGCGGTTTGGCATGTTGTACCCCAAGTTTATTGTACAATTATGGGGAATATTATCCCATTCCTCTATGACAGTAGTCATAACTTTACAACAACCAAGATATTTTATTTATTTTATTTAATCAGTGTTTAATTGTCTATTAAATACAATTTGCTGTCGATGGGCTGGCATTGTTGGTTTCCGGGATTGTCAGGTGCCTTTATGTGCCCCGGATTCATTGCTTTTGAGTGATTATTGTCAGTCAGCCATTTATGAGACGTCTGTATAGCAACATTTGACTTCAACGCAGAAAAAATGTTTTTTATTATCTACAACTTTTGCGCTACCACCTCACCTAATTAATACATAAAGGCTTAATCAAAGTTAATCAAAATATTTGAAATGGTAGCTTATTTTGGAAGTGGTTACGTCAAAACGATAAATGTCAATTACAACGTTATATTGTGCCGTTTATTACAATGTAATTGTCAGCGAGTGGCTGATTAATTATCAACAGAAGTAATTATTCACGGCGTTAAGTGAATCTAAAATTAATCTGCTGTTTCTCTAGGTAGTAATCGAAAATTATGACATACTAGCTGATGTGTGCGGATTTCCTTGATCAACTAATAATAATAATTATAGCTTGAGCTTGGAGAATTGGTATTCCTGTCTTAGTGGCATCTCCAATCTCAGGACGGACATACGGGTACGTGACCCCGGCCTCTTCGAGCTACTGCAGTCTCAGTCTCATTTCCCCACCCAAAACTTGCGGTTTCCCTAACCCTAGCTCCCTCGCTCTATCTGTTTTCCTTACCCCAATTTACCTTATTCCTTTGTCCCATATGAAGACGACTACATTCCCAAGAAGGGTTGGCGTCAGGCAGGCCAAAACCCTTTGAAATATTGGAAAAAAATTTAAATAAGGCAGGAAGAAGGCGAATAAGAGCTAATTAATTGTTAAGACTCTCGACCAACACCTTCAGAGGCTCACGTTAGGCAGCTGGATTAAGAGCCTGATGCACAAGGCAGTCCTTCTCGATACGGCACGCATAGTGAGGAGGTTTCTATCTCTGGAACCCTAACCACCGGTAGCTTGGTCCTTGTACCTGTACGCGTTAATAAAGAGAATAATAATATGTGGAACAAATTGTCGCTTACGGGTGTCCATGGGCGGCGGTAGTGACTTACTATTAGGTGACCCCTCTGCTCGTTTACCTCCTATACCACATGCCATAAAAAAAGGATTTCAATTTTGGTAATCATCGGCTTTATAATAACGTCCAAATATTTCGTATTTCCTTTATAGTATGTCGAGAAACGTTAGCTTCGTTTTTTCTCAAATATAGGTTATAATATAAAAAAGCATATACAAAGATTTAAAAATAAATATAAACTGAGCAATGGTTCACTTAAAAAAAAAGTATTATCGACTTATTTACACCTAAATCATAATAAATTTTAACTGTAACCAACTCAATTATGTTTAATAAACCAACTCAATAAAAAAATAATTATTGAAATCGGTTTACAAATGTCGAAGATAACGCGTAATATACTCACAAAAAGGTGTGTGTGCAATTCACAAACGGCAGAAGTGAAACTTCAAATTAACGCAGATGTGTTAAATAATTAACAAAAAATAATTAACCAACGAATTTTAATACGCAAATGCACAAAAATTATACACGTGAATGATACACCACGTTGACTATGACGCATTTTCTGAAGGCTTCATAGTACGCAGGCGCAAAAACAAAGATTATAGGAAACACTGTTTACATGTATTTTACCTCATTCTCTCACAGGCTAAATCCTATTTATGAATATGTTTGTCTCTTTTTAGTGTGACTTTTTCGTTTCATCGAATGTTCAAATCAGAACGATTCTAAAGAAGTTTCACTTCAATAATAATTATAGTTTGAAAAATTAAAAAACACGCTTTTATAGAAAATTCAACTAAAAAAAATAAAAAATTTAATCGAATTATTACATTGTCATCAGTATTTGACAGGTGTGCAAAATTTGAATGAAATCTGGTCGTTTAAAGTGGGTCAAAATCGCGCCCAAAGGAGTCGGTTACAAACAAACAAACATACAAACGAATAAACATACAAGTGAAGCTAATATAGAGCATGTAAAAACAGTCCTATTAAGAATCTCCTCCTTGAAGTCGGTTAAAAATTAAGCTACATTTACCTAACAGAACACACCCTTAAGGTTCACACTCTTTGGTTAAAATGGCCTAATTCATTCAAATTACACGTGTACCCACCAAATTAGTTACGAGTACATAATTATTTTGTTTCGTACAGACTTATTGACATATACATACAATACAACATTTTAAGACATCAGACAACACCATTCTACATTATAACACTGTATACGTAATATATAGCACAGTATTCCAACTTTGTTTTATCGTTCTAGTGCTACGCATGCTATGAAGAAAAAATACGTATTTCAAGTACTCAGACAAAGTTTACTGTAGGTTGAATACACACTAGTGTATCATAATCGTTAACCATTACGGTTAACAGGCAATGTATTGTTGCTTGTTGTACCTATAAATAAATAAATAGCGTCCCGACCGTGCGTTTGCCGAACGATGGCAGCAAAAAAAATACTGGGACATGTTTTGTATTTGACCGGTTAACCGGTCGTGAAATTGGAGGGGTTAACCGCGATAATTACTCATGTTGTCGCCGCGTCAGGGGAATATATTCAATTTATTTAACGAAAATTAAATGAAAAATAATAGTATTTTATTGGATATTCAGACGCTGATTAAAGCGATGTGTCTTGTTTTTTATTCCTATGCTTTGAATTTCAATTTACTTAACGAAAATCTGAAAAGTAATAGTAATTTATTAGATATTCAGAGGCTGATTAAAGCGATGTATCTTGTAACTATAGACTAGGCTTGTAGAAAAGCGATTTGTGTCATCAATCACTCATACGATTTTTGTAACTAAAATTGAGTCAACGTAAATAAAACATTTAATAAAGTATAATTACGGGAGACAAATAGTAAATAAATTTAATTTAATTTAAGAGGTACCTCTGTACGTCTGATAAACCGAACCGACACGTTTCGTTTAATACAATTTGATATTTAATTTGACAGGCCTGGTTGTTCTGTAACATGAGTGAACATAGTGACTGTTTAAACAGTAAATTAAACACACTAAAATTACATTATAATACTATTCTATGTTTATGACATAGTGACTTAAAACTAACAGGATACAACAATGGTTCTTAGCTCAGCATTGGGCCACTTCTTAGTTAAGAGGTGGCGCTGATATTCTGCTAGTGGTTAGTGATCCTGCTGAGCCAGAGGCTGTGGATTATATTCCGTCCAGAACAAATGATTGTGTGATAATTTATCCTGTGTCTGATTGTAATTTATCTATAATATGTTTGTAATTTGTAAGTATGTTTGTCAGCAGTCTGGTTACCATACCACAGGCTCTGTCTAATTAGGATCAGATTATTATATTACCGCGATTACGTTATTCCGATTAACACATCTAATATTCCTTGTGTCTAGGAGGCCTAATAGAATACTGTTTGAACTGGAGATAGAGTAAAATAGCGATTATTTAATAAGAATTAGAGTTGCGAGTATTTTTGGCAACGGCCACCGTTTCCATCAGACGGGCAGTGCATTTGTTTACCAACTTAATTGTATCTTGCGAGTCTACAAGGCAGAAACGCGAACATAACGCTAACAGACCTTTATAACTATAGTATTCAGTAAGCTTTTAAACTAGTTAGGCTCTCAGACAGGTTGCCAATTTTAGATAAATTACTACCAAATAAAATAGTTAGTTTTAAAATAAACGGTTTTTCAGACAACGTCTCAAATGTAAACAATACTCATAAATAACCAACTTTTTAGGACAATTGAGTGTTCTAACACCGCATAACAAATCGTTGGTTTGCGAGAATGTCGACGCAATAAAAAATTCAGTCGAATTGAACTAAGTATATATTGAACCAAACCATCATAAATCTTTGATATTTTAAGGTGAACAGAGATGCAACGCCGATTTCGTGCTAACGTTCGTTAGAAAGCGACAAGTTCATTATATATTTAGAACAAAATACTCTAGCGGAAATCGCAAAACATTGCCATTCTCTAAAATCAATAATTTTTAGTGCCGTTGCTACTCTCGCAAACCAGCGAAATGTCAAAGGTAGATGCGTGAATGAAAAAACTTAGTAGAGTTTAGTCACCTCTGTCAATAACCTTCTTGGCTCTCCTAACAAAGGACTCTAAAATGTTAAGATGGTAATTAAAGTAATTATCCTTATATTCCCGACCACTCTTTTAGGAGTAACTGTTATACCTTACGAGGTCAAGAGTATGGTTTTAAAAGCATATTACCATTAGATATTATTTTATTCCATTCCTTAACAGAAAACCTTGAATAAAAATATCCTGTATATTTTTATTCAAGGTTTTCTGTACATGTGTGTCTGTTTTGTGTTACAGAAAACTGTGTTCATATTTTAGGGTCGTATAGTAGACCCCGCGAATAACGTAAAGCGCTAACAATTTTATAATAATTCGTGATTTTTAATACAGAAATCTTTTTCAAAAACAGAAAACTTATACTTGAAAATTTACCGATAAAGCTAATATTTCGTATGTGAGAGGGCTGACATTAATGAAACTATCGCTATTTAAAACCAAGGATGTTGATGGAATGTCAGGATTTTTCTGAAAATATCTGCATATAATAGAAAAGAGACATAATCATTGAAATTGGTGTGAAAATTCATGTGTTATTTAGAAACGTATTTTGTAAACGTAAATTGTTTTCAAGATATTATTTTCTCTAAATCCCTTTTTTCCTCAAGCTAAATCATCTATATGTCGGCTACACATAACCCTCCTAAAATTTGATCACACCTTTCTGTAACACTATAATAGATTACTAGCAACATACAACATATTTCAATCAATTCACACAAAATCTTAACAAATTATACACCTAAACCTTCCTCATGAATCACTCTGTCTATTAATGAAAACCGCATGAAAATGCGTTCAGTAGTTTTTCAGTTTATCGTGAAAAGACAGACAGACAGACAGACTGACGCGGCAGAGGACTTTGTTTTATAATATGTAGTGATAGACCTTCTTCATTATTATTTTATTTTTTTATCTTAACATCTCACAAATTTATTAGAAATCATAATCTCATCTCAATCAAATTTTTACCCAAATACCGTTTTAATTTATTATTAAAAACGGAAAGATTAATTATTGTCATAAACAAGATATTTATCCGCGGTTATGAATAATTACTCAAGGATAAATGGATAAATATGGAGTATTTATCCATTCCAACACAAAAAAATCTTTATAAAATGCTTTTCGTAATGTAGGTGTACATTTCTAAACAACACATTATTTATTTAATTTTTCAATTTTATTTAATTTTCATGTAAATTTTAATGATTTTATTTTTATGCACACATTTTCAGAACAATCCGCACTGAAGTGATGGTTATCAACTTATAATGCATGCCCAGCCTTTTATCACCCTACATTATCAATTATCAACTGACCAACAGCGTGGCGCTACTGATAGAACTAGTCATAATAGTGGCTATTAACTCATTTTTTTAGTACAGTAGTAGTTTAGTATAGTAGTATAAAATAAATACGAATTTTGGTGTGGCGACAACAGAACTAAAATTCATTCCTCTCAATTCAGTGAATGTGTTAGATATCATTCTTGAACAATAACAGTAATAAGTCAAGAGTAATGTGTCAACAATTACGCATTCCTACCACGAGAACGAATTTGCCCATCAAAGGAAATAAAAAAGAAAAAAATATTTTTAATTGCTACCTACCCTCGCCTCGTTCCGAATAGATTGAATATCAATAACGGAGATATATTGATGTTCTGTTACACCACGTGCTCATGATGTTATTTGCGTGTGCAATAACAACCATAAAATTTTAATTTTACATATATTTGTAAAAGAAACCTTACAAATTGATTTATTTATTTATTTAAATAGAAAGGTACTTGCCTTATAATTAAGTTTCTGTTATTATATGAAAGCCATCACTAGTTGTAAGCACAAAGTGTGATGCACAAATTGTTTTCTATCAAATGGTTTTCTTCTTTTTACCCGACTGCGGGGAAGCCAAAAAAGGAGTTTTTTTTTTATATTTATTTATTTAAGGAGGACATTATCAAAATAATGTTGCCCTCATAGGTGGTACACATAGAACTTAGATCCTATTTTTTAAAACTAAAATAAGCATATTATATATTAACTTTGCACTATCAGATAAAGGAAATGCTAATATACTTATATAGTCGCTAACATTGCGGTTGTCAAGCTTAAGTTTTTCTCTTTGGGCTTCGCTCCGGGCGCATTCCATGAGTATGTGATGGATATCCTCAACGGTGCCGCATATGGTACAGTTCGGTGACTCGACTTTACGCATCATGTATGCGAACTTATTTAATGGAACGTGGCTAGAGCGCAGCCTCAAAGCTGTAACTATGTAAAAGGAGAGTTAAACTTGTGTATGTTTAACTTGTATGTACGAGTATGTCCGCCTCTATGTTCCTTCTTAGTTACTAAATGACTGAAACGATTTTGATGAATAATATTTCGTTAGATTCGTCTCTACTGCGCGAGTGTCAATGGGTATATTAAAAATCAAAATGATGGATATTTGGTTCCAAAATATGTTTTAAATTTTTTCTTCCATAGTTATCCAGTGGGATATCAGAACAAATGGTTTACTAAAATATATACAACTTATATGTTGCAATTGGGTGTTTTATTTCCTTTAATAAATCAATCAATTAATGATGAATTGCAAAATAAAATTGTATTACAATATACGTATAGGTCTTAGGCAATTTTCTTACGACGGACACTTTCGTACCGTTTTATCCCTTTTATAAGGATTAGAAACAAGACATAAAATATTCTTGAGAAGTACCAATCTTCTTAGTTAACGTACGGCTACTTACATATTTCTGTAAACACTTATTTTAAAAATACTAATAGTTCGTTTGTCCGTTGTTCTAACTGAACTACTTCTTAAGATCTACCAACATATATCCGCTTCAGCAATAAATCCTTTCTTGCAATAAATTTTATTTGAATGTCCGGATGCGAATTCCATAAAACAGTACGGTTTCCTCAAATTAATTATTGTCTGCCAGTACTCAATCAATATTGCAAATATATCTAAGACCCAAACTAAGGAGAGCTTGTATATTTATGTAATGGGTTGAACGGTCCAGAACATAGACAAACATACAAAGATTTTTTTTGTAAATCAAAAAATCTTTTTTGTTATTTGTTTGTGGGAGAGCCATGTTTCGGCACGTATGGGCCGGCTTGACCGGAGTGATACCACGGTCTCACAGAAAGCGAGTGAGGTTACTGGAGGCCCTAACCTATCCCTCTTCCCTATTCTCGCCCTTCCCCTCTCTCCCCCCTCTCCTCCTACTCCCACCTTAAAGGGCGGCAACGAATAAAAAAAATACGTGCAGAGAGGATTTCTCCAAGAAAGTGGTGTACGTGTCAGGAAGATATAAATTGTAGAGTATTGTCTGTAAATACCTATACTGTTTATTTGTAAATCTATCTACCTACCGCCTGCACTTTATATATTTTATAACTTCTTATGAGCTGTCCCACGACGAGCTCATTCGATGTCCACGCTCCAAACCCGGATCGTTTTCCCTGTTTTCTTAAATCCTATATTTTTATACAATGCAAATATTTTAAACAACTTCTCAGAACTTTCTCACATTCCAGTATGAAATCCATACCAATGTAAATAGCCATATCTATGCATACAAATTGAACTGAGCGAAAATCGAACACTTAATACAAACGAGTACAACAACATTGCTGTGAAAAATATATAATAACTTGACACATCTCACACACGGCAGTCTGATCCCAAACTAGGCAGAGCCTGTACTATGGTGACCAGACTGCTGGTAAACATACTTATATATTACTAAATACATACATATTATAGATAAATTACACCCAGACACAGAACAAATTATCATGCTCATCGCACAATTATTTGTCCTGGGTGGGAATCGAATCCACGACCTCTGGCTCAGCAGTCAGGATCACTAACCACTAGACCGATAGGCCAGTTATATACTTCCACTTGTCTTCTAATCCTGCCGTGAGTAAAGTAGCTTCAGAAGAAGATGCTTTAACGTGAACTAAATAAAGTTTTTTTTATCTTTAGCATCTCAAGATTTAGCCCTTAGACCATGGCGTAAGTTTGAAAACCTCAAAGCCTTACAAAAAAGATTTAACCACAGTCAGTGCATCATAACGACAACTAATAAGTAGCTTAGTGTGCATGGAGTGTGTTTGAACGAAATGATATCTTTGAAACAAATGTAGGTCTATCATTATATAAGATGTCGGTGTACATTTTAGCAACATTGTAGGGAGACATAATTTGTAATCCTAACTAATTCCTACTTATTCCACTAATATTATAAATGTGAAAGTTTGGATGGATGGATGGATGTTTGTTACTCTTTCACGAACCAAAACTACTGAACCAAATGCGATTAAACTTTGTATGTAGATAGCTGGAGACCTGGATTAACACATAGGCTACTTTTTATCCCAATATTCCAACGGCATTGGGACTTACGCGGGTGAAACTGCGGGACGCAGCTAGCATATATGCGACATTAAGTTTATTTCTTATGCTTTCACGCCTTAACTACTGAACCGATCATCATGAAATTTTGCACACACGTTGTCAGGAGTACAGGAAAGGACATGAGGACCTTTCATCCAGAAAAAAATATTGTTCCCAAGGGATAAAAAAAAGTTACGCATATATATATTTAGGGGAGCAGTTACTAAAGTGCAGTATATGTACAATCAATCAATCAGCCTATCGTAGTCCACAGCACCCGTTCCTCCGCCTTCTGCATCCAGTCCATCCCTGATACCTTCTCTGGTCGTCGGTCCATCTGGCTGGGGGGCGTCCTTGCATTTACCGACATATATCTACCAACCGTCAAAAATCATATTTTAGGAAACGTCATTTTGCTTGCACAATCCCTTTGAAATGCACAAAAAAAAGATGTGTGACGTCATTTGTGTAACGTAGCGTAATCTTAGTATGTATATCTGAATAGTGATGTATTCGAATTGAAAGATAACAATGAGTTCTCCTTTTATTTTGGTATTCGAGTCGACGTCTGGTTATATGACTTTATTTATTACTTCCCTCAGCACCCGCGGGTATATTTATTGGACCACATTTAAGGAGATACAATTAAAATAATCGTTTGTAGGAAATCCTTAAACTTTCTTATCTCAACGGTAATGATATTCAGTTAACTGATTTACTTAGAAACATTGGAACTGTGGTAATTACAGAAATATCCTCTCTCGTGCCTCTGTGAGAGGTCTAGCGAGAAAACCATTTTAATTGTTGAGATGGCGCTTAAAATTTTAAAATGTATGACCGTCTATCTTGTTTCAGTCTTGATTTGTTAATCTATACTAATATATAAAGCTGAAGAGTTTGTTTGTTTGTTTGCTTGAACGCGCTAATCTAAGGAACTACTGGTCCGATTTGTAAAATTCTTTCAGTGTTAGATAGCCCATTTATCTTACAATAAAAACTTTCGTGAGTGATATTCATGTTTATTAGACGCCAGTGTGACGCCTGACACCGCCGCGGCAGGACGCTTCACTCCTTGAAAAAGGGCCCTCGTCGGGTCCGAAACTAGTCGGGCATCCCCGAAATACAAACGTGAGTAAAACCGTATAATCTCTAATAAGCCCATTTATCGACGAAGGCTATAGGCTATATATCATCACGCTACGACTAATAGAAACGGAGCAGTGACCATAAACGCAGGTGAAACTGCGGGGACGGCTAGTGAGAGATACAGCGACACTAGAGTTTGACAGTTGACAGGCCATGATCGTAAGGACCATAAGGTTTTCTTTTCCTTGATTCTTCTAGGCCCCTGAATGAAATATTATAAATGTCTCATAACCTAATCCTGTATATAATTTTTTGGAAGCTTTGAATTTGAACAAGAAGTCAAGCTTAAGTCGTCATTCCCAATAAACGCTAAATATTTTTCACTCGGGTGAATAAAAGCCGACGCGAAATGTCTAACCTGTCAAATATTTTACACGCAAGTTTTATTTGAAAAGTCAACATTTACGATTGCGAATAATCGCGAAAATGAAAATTCGATGTTCGTATTTGTAACATCACTAGTGTGCAGCGCAATCAATTAGGACCGCGCGCTCGAAAATTTAAACATAGATATTTTAACCCTTACTATTGTTTCGAGTTCCTATCATTGCCCACTACATAATAATCATAGCAAATCTGAGGTAATAAACGTCGATTAATGGTCTTCATTGTTAAAAGCACTTTTATGTGTAGTTATTTAGCACATAGGCTCGTAATTATAGTCTGTACAAACATGTTGGAGCGTGATCGAAATTGTACTGTATACTTTTGAAGCAAACGATCGTATTTATTTGAAATAGCTGTGTTAATTTTTCGTCTTTAATACGTAATTTCGACTCGCACTTGACTGGTTCAAATATTACTTTGTAAGCGAATGTTACAGTATTACATTCATTTGTTAAAAAATACAATAATTTAGCTACTGAGTATTCTATGATTGAATTGACAATTTTGTACACAGTACATACAAAATTGTCTGTACACAAAAGAAAGTTAAATTCTAAACATCCATGATGGAACAGCTTTTATTCTATACCACACAATTTTGCGTTGCACCGCAATATACGCAAATCATTCACTTGATTTACTGTAACAGAATTCAACGTTTGATTCACCGTAAAATGCTATTTAGCGGCAAAACTTCACGCTCCTTACTTAGGGGTAAATATCGGTGTAATTTTCAACGCTTGTACATAAAAGCAGAAAAAAAATAGTGCAGTTTTTTTCCAAAAACACCCACGATGGCCAAGGCATTTTTTTCCTTAAAGATGTCGAACGAACGGATGAGTTATAGAGCGTAGTATTGTGTGCGATTTAAGCGTGGTTAAATGTTTTGTGTCGAAATGTATTTTTTCTTCGTATTCATTTTAAAATGGAGCATTACATATTATGAACGGAGGTAAGTAATACTTCTTCGTGTTTCTTTGGCGTTAAGATTTATGAAAACAAGTATTGCGTTTGAGCAACCAAATTAAAAAAAAGTATAGGTTTCTTACAAATACTCTGAGATAAGTAATGTTCATGAAGTTTATTTTTTAAAGCATTCGGGTTTCAAACAAGCATATGATTGATTTATAGACGCTTGAAACACACGTGATAATCACGCTGCCGTCGCTTTAAAAATTTTACTTTTACCAGTTTATGGCCTGGAATCTATGTTTGACAAAACTATAATAGTACGCAAACAATTACTATGCTAAATAGGCTCTAACTCAGTAGAGAGATAAGATTCATAGTCAAACCTTGTTGCTTTTGCCTTATTACAATATTCAGAGAACGTTATTGGTTATTAAAAAAGCAGTTAATTAACAACAAGAAGCTCCACTCCACTTTAGTCACACAATTACTTACGTTATAAATGTGTTCTCTTTGTTACAAGTAGACAACTTAACACAAACGTCATCTGTTGTCTAGTCACAAACACTATGATGTAAGCCTACCTAACGTCTAACAATATGAGTACCTAACCTACACAATTACGGTACTGGCCCAATTAGCTCAGATTAGAACATAGTTCATAACCTAAAGCGGAGTAGTTAAATCCGTTAATTTACTCACAAATGTAGCTTCTATTGAGAAATGCCATGGAGATATGACAAGCAGCTTTGATCCTCGTAGCTTAGTCAGCGAGCAAAGGAACAAGTCCGTCACATCAGATTATTATAGATGCGCGTGGTGTTCGCCTGCGTTTACCTGTACCTATTACTGAAATAAAAGTAGCCTATGTTATTAGGGATAAACCATCTTTCTGATGGTGAGAATTATTATAATCGCGTCAACAGTTTCAGAGTTGATTGACTACAAACAACCAAGTCTTTCATTTTTATACTATTAGTATAGATAGTGTATTACAGTGTATCTAAGAATAACATACTAATATTAATGTCTTTGATTTTGAGAGGAACCAAGCAGTGTAGATTATTTTTACGGGTTAGCTGCCATCGTAAGGTGAGATCATTAAATAGAAGCAAGCGTTAAAGGCTTGCTGATGAATTAATGGTAAATACATAATCTAAGTTATCGTTTGCATGCGATGCGACTGATTCTTGGACCGGGCAATTTTTTATACCACCTTCCTGTTCAGAAATTCTAAGCAGCACGGAGTTTGATGACGTGCCCGAACGGTTGTTGAAAAATATTGTAAGAAAAAATCTCTCTACATATATTGTCATAATCAGCATTGGGTTTCATCAAGTAATAATTCTAACCTATGTAACTCACCCCTAAGAGAAAAAATACCCACACAATATACAATACCTGGGTAAATGTGTTTACCGTGAGACAGTATCAGTGTACATAGTTACTTCACGCGCCCGCAATAATAATGTCAGTCATTCAGTCAAAACCATAAAACGCAGTTTCCCCTTGTTCACTTATAAGCACGAACTCGCATATTCACATAAACGCTCACTGGTTCGTACATTCGTCTATTTCTCTCATTCACAAAACGGTATAAAACAAAGGTACCATACCTAAGTACCTATATCTATTACACAAGAACTCAATTTACTTCAAAGGTATAACGGGTTAGTGACACGCATACACACACATATACCACACACATGATTATAGTATAAGCACGTTGTGTAATAGTCCTTTGTTTTAGCCCCTTCCATTGGAATTAAATCGTTGTGCCGTGTTTCTAACGATATTTTGTGCATATGTAGGCCTATTCAGAATTAAGCTTCGTTGAAGGAATGCTTTTGTAGTACAGTTTTACGATCCTACGAGCCAATGGCTAGTGATGGGAGAAGGAATAAGGAGTCGATATCTATAGATAAGATTTGTAAATTTACTCGCAAGTTTCGTCTCTCAATACCGACAAATGGACTATATTTCGAGATAGCTATGACTAGACTAGTCAATACGTACTTACTTATATTCTTATCACACCAAATTAATAGCACAAGGAAGTATATTTAGACGATACTTTATTTGCAATATAATCATATAATCAAATCAAGAGATCAATTTTAAATTATTCTAAATTCATAATGCTTAGATTATAACTCTATAAACTTTAGATTCGAAGTATTGGTAGTAATAATTACATCGATATAAATATCGATATCCTTTATGTATGACATCACTTTTAACTTCAAACGGCCCACGCCAGGTGTTCTCAATCTCTGGTCCAGATTCCGCTCTCTACAAAGAGCCCGTTCATTTCTCGTATAATCTAGCGATCGTTCCACGAAACTGAGATAATCGACTACGTAAAATCGATCCATTATTCGATTATTTTGTGGAATAATAATGAGGTGCCATTGACGCCTGCTGGTTAAAAAAAACATGAAAAGAAAATATGGCCGTACGTCAGAGTCCTTTCTGTGTTCCCGCGCTTTTGTTATTTAACTTTTTCGGTCACTTTTTTTAATTTTGTTAGAAAAAATCTTGATCGTGTCTCAGATATTGGAATAAGTTTATTACGTAAAATTTTACCAAAGAATGTCTGTATTACACAGTTGTTGTGATGCCTCAAGGTTATTTATGAGATGTAAGTTGCTGTGAATGAAACGGTTCATTTTCGTTGGTTGACATTTTTGGCATGTTTTTGTATGTGACTTATGGTAGTTTTATGGCGGTTGAGCATTTATTTTTAGAGACATAATACAAAGTTATCCTTATTCGAACGTCAGTAAATTCTTTAGGCAGACAGATGTTAAAAAGCTCGTAAGCACGTATCAGTACTGGAAGCTAACCGTCATTTGACCTTCGTAACCTTTATTACTAACTCCTTTGGGGATAGTTAAATTCTATAGATATCTATAGGGGCTCTTATTCTTTAAAGTATATAAGTATATATTTATTAATACGTGAAGCGAAAACTTTGGATCCGATTTTACGAATATTGGGCGGACGGAGGAGTATGAAATTTCGCACACTTATAGTTTATACAGAGAAGAAGTGACGAATGCTAAAATTTTTGAACAATATTTGCTACAAATTTAAAAAAACTGCAAAAACGGGTACATACAACTATGAGTGTCCAGTATATATTTTTACCTGTCATGGTACAAAAGTCTATACAATGACAGGTCAAGTAATTTTGGCTAATGAAATAAACCATGGTCCAAATTCGACCACCACGCGATCTCTAGTAGTTATTAATACGTATGGTCGAAGACATTAGACTTCTCATATATACAAATAAATAAAATTAAAGTATCTGTTTGTAATGTCGTAATAATAGCATTTTACTAAATGCTGTTATTATGACATTACAATGTTTACATGGTACAAATACCAAAAAAACAATTTTTTACATTTTTGTCTGTTTGTTCCGGCTAATCTCCGGAACGGGTAGACTGATTTCCCGGAACTTTCTGGTAGCCTAAGTTACTTCTTAAAACACCAGGTCGGTGTTTTAAGAAGTAACTGCTACTTTTATTTTGAAAAAAGAATTAGGGTTCCGCGCAACATATATAAATATGTACGCGAGAGGAACCGTGCGGGGAACAGCTAGCATTGACTAAAATAAATAGTAGATTAAATCATATCTGTATTAAGTAGAGTGAGGACTAAAGCCAATATATATACATATACCCAACATGTCAATCTTTACCTCATAATAATTTCTAAATCTTATAATTACATGTACTCGCGTGCACATATTTATATATTTTGCGCGGAACTCTAATTATTTCTCCAAAATAAAAATAGGCTTAGTTATTCCTTATAATACCAGTTATCTGCCAGTGAAAGTCCCGTGGAAATCGGTCCACCGTTCCAGAGATTAGCCGGAATAAAAAGACAGACAAACAAAAATTAAAAAAACTGATTTTTAGGCATAGGTATCGTGCTAATGACTGTATGATGATTCAATTGTATTTATTTGTATTGATTACTTTCAATCTTATCATTATATCAAAAACACATTGCCTGTAATCTAACTGCAGTAAAACTCAGCGGTGCGCACTGTAGGACAAACAGCGTATATGTTTAGTAAATAAAGCCTTCCCTCGCTACCTCGTTCCCCGTACCTTGTTAGCTAACTCACTTTCTTGATCCCTGACAATATAAACTCAACATTTCGTAATAATCGGTTTAGTAGCTAAGACGTGAAAATTTAACAAACCAATTTTTGCATTTATAATATTTTTTACAATTAATTTTAACTAATATGCGTAAGGCATTTTGAAACTTACTCAAAGAGTTCCCCAATTGCTCATACACCGGTTTTATCTAACGGCTCTAATTAATTATTATTCTTAATGAAATATTAGTACGACTAATTCAGTTTCTATAACATTTTGAAGGCTATAGTTTCTATGATAAAGTTGTTAAACTCGTTCCTATTGAAGATATGGACCACCCCGTCGTTCGATATGTCTGTTGTGTGGTCAACGACTAACCCGTGATGTTTTCGAATCAAGTTGATCCAAACCAAGACAACTATGTTATTCATCTAAGTTATGATGTCAAACTTATGAAGGTCAAAAAAAGCTATCTACGTGAAAGAGTAACAAACTTCCATCCATCCAGTGGGATAATTAGGCACAAAAAAAAACGCGGTATTTTTGGTTTGACAAGTGAGGTGCAGCAATTAATATATCACACACAAGTTAAGTTATTATCTGTATTTATTTGTAATAGCGTGTGGCAACTCATTATGAAGCAAAAATGGACGTTTCAAATACACAAAAAGAAATGAACACTTAATCACAAATGCATGTTATACGGTGACTAAATATTAATTGTGGTTTAAAAACTTAAAACGACATTATTTAATTTGAAAATGTATAATAAATTTAATAAAAAATATTAAAAATTAAATAAATAATAACTATTATCAGTGTTTTAACGGGTAATTTTGAAAGTAACTTAATTATTCTGATTTTTTCTTTGTAATATAGTGTTTTTTTATATAGAATTTTGTTTTGCGTCAAATAAAGGCCTCGTTATTTTTTGTTTTTATGGGGCAGGAGGCAAACTAGCGGACGGGTCACCTGATGGTAAGTGACTGCTACCGCGCACCTTAAACTCAAGAGTCACAAGTGCGTTACCGGCCTTTAAGCTGGGAGTAGGGGAAGGGGAGGAAGAGGGAGAGTGCGGGGAGGGGGAGAAGAGGGGTAGAGGGAAGGGTTAGGGCCTCCGGTAACTTCACTACTCGGCGAAATACAATGCAAGCATTGCTTAACTGCCGGTCGAGCCGGCCTATACGTGCTGAAGCATGGTTCTCCCACAGTATATAATATAAAAATAAAAGTAGTAACGAAAATTTGTCAACATACCTATTTTTTAAAGAACACTAGGAAAATTAGTCATACGTTGCACATGTCAAATAAATATGCGAGATAAGTCATAGCAGTAAGTAATTCGTCCGTTTTAGCTATATTTTTGCAAAGACCATGTTTGTATTTTTTGGTTTGTTTTTTTTTTTTTATATTATAGGGGGCAAACGAGCAGACGGGTCACCTGATGTACGTGACTACCGTCGCCCATGCACACCTGCAACTCAAAAGTCACAAGTGCGTTGCCGGCCTTTGAGATAGGAGTACGCTCTTTTCTTGAAGGTTTGAAGGTCGTATCGGTCCGGAATTACCGTTTGTGGTGAGAAATAAACGTTTTTATTATTAAAAAAATATGATTTAACAATTTGAATTATTTTTTCTAAATAAACGTCATACTTGTTTTTTTAATTTTACTCTGAGGGTGTAATGATGTATAAAGAATCTCTCTTGTCACTCTAAACCATTTCTCTATCTTCTATTAAACCCATTTAAATGAGTGGTATGCATTAGAGCAATTTTTATGAGGTTGGTATGACGTATGTGACGTCACATACGTCATACCAACCTCATAAAAATTACTAAGTGCTCTAATGCATACGAATCATGCTGTTTTTTTTAAATATATTCAAAGATTTTATTGAAATTGGGATTACATTTAAGAGATTATTTAAGTATGGCACGAGTATTCGTCCAAATTTGCCACAAAATGATTTTTTTTTTATCAACGTCGTGGGCATAGCCCCCTTGTCATAATTCGCAGCCATACGTCTCTTTTATTTTTATGCGATACGTCACCTGATGGTAAGTAACTACCGCCGCCCATGGACACCTGCAACTCAAGAGTCACAAGTTGCCGGCCCTCAAGGTGGGAGTCGGGGAAGGGCGAGAGTAGGGGAAGGGAGGAGAGGGGGTTAAGGCCACCGTTAACCTCACTCGCTTAGCGAAACACAACGAAAGATTTGCTTCACGCCGTTTTTCCGTGAAGCCATGGTATAACTCCGATGGAGCCGTCGCTCAAAAAATGAAAAATCTGTAGCCACAGTATCAGTTTGCACTTATCCGTATACTCTTTTCCCACCTTAGTACTAAAACGATATAATAAAGAGATAAATTTGAATATCAATGAGACGACAAATATTTACAAAAAGTTATCAGAAGTACAAAGAATTTGATATGTAGAAAGAAAAATTGCATTCCAGGTACAAAGGGCCCATCGAATATTAAAGCCGGATATTAACGGATACGATTCTAACCCTCCAGTGGTTAATGTGACATAAAAAGAAATATTCAAGGGCAAGGGCCGAATTACGTCAGGGTAAATCAGCGGTACGGGTGGTCCAAGTTATGAAATTTAAGAAAAAAAATATCAAAATTATTTTGATAATAAGAAAAAATATATCAAAACTATTTTGATGATAACAAAAACTAGGAGACCAAAATCATCCTTAGTCGAAATATTTATAGTTACCGTGTTGAGCTTTTTTTTTTTTAATTTTGTTAACTTAGAAATTGTGCCCGTTAGACCAGACTGGTGTAGCTAGAATTAGCCTTAGACGTACGTTACCTAAGCAAAGTAGTAAATAATCCCACAATTCGTTCGCCTGTTGTATGGGCTACGCCTGGTACAAAAAGAATTTGTTTAAAGCAAAGCATGTTAGAGATATTTTAGAGATATTTGGCCGTGCCGCGTTACGCGAACCAGAAGTCCAGAATATCGTAACTTATCTTATTAATTCAATTCAACTTTTTAAAGTAAAGGTCATATTTTCTTGCACTCACTTTCAAATATTATTAATTATTGTTTTAAGTGCCTAGTGCCACATCGACCATTTCTGGTCTTTTGTAGCGCACTTTTTGCTTCACAGTTCACTGCTCAGACTTATGGCTTCGAGAAACCTCCAGATCCTATCAGCAGTGATTGTTTGTATTTCCTGCGGTTGCATGATGTGTAACCTTAGGTTAATACTTCGGTGCAGCATTAGTGGGTCACAAGAGAATGGGTGGGTAGAATATGCATTGCAGTTTCTTCTGCTTCTTGACAGAATCTGCATATTGTGTTCTCTACCAACTTTAGGGTGAACATATGTTTGTTCAGTTTGCAGTGTCGGGTGAGGACACTTTCAAATATACAAAATACAACTACGAAAGCCTAGATATGGCCTTTTCAGGGAAAGGCTTTTACAAATTTGAGATTTATTTTATACGTCGATACCCTCTTTTATCCCTATTGACGTATTAACAATTACCAATTAGATTTGTTTTACTCATTTTTATTACCAAATAACTTAGTGATAGCAATCCTCATGCTGCGTATATTTGCGAAGTACATATTCCTTTACACAGCTAACCACTACATCTCTTAATTTAAACCACATTCCAACTCATGTAAGTAATAAAGCAACAGTGGCAAATTTCAAGACATCTTTATTAAAATATGTGTGTGGGCGATAGAAGGGAACGAACTTGTTACATATTTGTCTTCGAGTAATTTTGTCAAGTTTAATATATCTATATATCCATCTACTGTTGAGTTTGGGTTTGGCTATCTGTGACTGAAAATATATTACATTCAAGTTGTCAAAATGAGCTCTGAGCTCGTTGTTTCAAGTTTTGAGTTCGAAGTTTCGAATTTCGAATGTGGAATTGAAGTCAACATTCGATGTTCGTAATTTAAAAATGTGGATCTGTCCCACTTTCACGATTCTCTATTATTGTATACGAACACCAGTTGATTAGTACAAATTGTTTATGATAGAATTATCAAAACGAGGGCAATTTTTGAACTGAAAATTTCTTTAGGTACGTATGTGCACTTTTGCTATGGGGAAAAAGCACTGAACTCGTGATCGTCACGCTAATAATACATATATGGATCCACTAGAGGCCGCTAATCTAAATATGGAGTTCTGTCAGTTCGTCGTTTTGTTTAAGTTTTCACTTCTGTCGGCAGTCCCATGACTGCCTATTTTTTAACCGACTTCTAAAAAGGAGGAGGTTCTCAATTCGACTGTATATTTTTTTTTATGTTTGTTACCTCAGAACTTTCGACTGGGTGAACCGATTTTGATGATTCTTTTTTATTTGGAAGCTGGTGCTTCTTGTGTGGTCCCATTTCAATTTGGTCCAGTTCTGACAATGGCATCCATGAGAAAACCATATTTAAGTCTTTTATGGAATAGTTTTTTTTTGTTGAAGTCGGTTTTTTTTTGAAAGAATTATTAATAGTATCAAATTATTATTATAAGAAACAGGAGATGAAAGGGTGGTTAAAAAGTATAAGAAATAACGTCTTCTAAACAAGACTTATTCCACGTTGTAAGCTAAGCTACTATTATACTTGATTTATGTCCATAAAAAATAAAATAGCACTTCGTTCAATAATATTCCTCTGTAAAAGCGAGTGCCAAACAAAATTTAGTTAGGGGTGGTTGTCAAGACAAAGACAAGACAAAGATACTTTTATTTGTTACATGAGTATACGCAGTCATGCAAGATGTTTAATAAATTAGTTTATAGACAGTCATGTTTTGCCACTGTGGCGTACAAATATATAGGGATTAAATATATAGGTAATTATCCCAAAATATATATTTTTTTAGATTTGATTTAGAATTAATTAAGTATAATTATAATTCATATTATTTATTACATTATTGCGTTACTTTTAATTGTTAATATTATTCTTTATATTATATTATTAGCAAGTTGAAATTTATACCAGATACTGAGGTCTATAGTCCCTATTAGGTGTATAAAAATTAAGGTCCTGAGTCAACATGGTAAAAATATATGGGCAATTTAGATTTTTGCAAAAACTTGTAAGTACCAAAATTTACCTTAATTTTCAACTTCTTTTATTTTTCGGATATTTCCCTTTACTTGTGCTATTAACTAATTGTTAACTAATTCTAGGTCAACCGGAAGTACCCTATAGGTTTTGGGTAGAAAATCTATAGGGTATCTACTTCTCATTTACCTAAAATCATGAAATTTGAAAAGAAGCAAGGTCTGACAGCACGAGTGAAGGAAAATATCCGAAAGTCGTTAAATTGTTGTTATATCACATAAAAAAAAGTTATTGTGATTACAAACTTATATTTTGCGGTTGGATTGTTAACTTTGTGGTACATCTCAACCGCAAAGTTAAGTTTGTCTTTCGAAAAAGACGGGCAAATGTCTTTGAGAATTGATTCCTGAGATGGACGTATACAAGTTTGTTTGCTTACGGAACCCTCGGTGCGCGAGTCAGACTCGCCCTTGTCCGGTTTTTTTACTACTTTGCAGATTGATAAGTCATTAAATTAACAAGCTATATCAGTGGATCAGTAGATCTGGTAGATCAGTTATCAATTTTATCACGCAGCAACTCATCAATGTCATAATAAGCTTTATCTGCTAGGAATTTCTTTAATTAAGTTTTAAATACATCACTATTTTGATCTTTCCAGAGTTTAGGAATTTTATTGTAGACTAGCTGCGCCTTGCGGTTTCACCCGCGTAAGTCCCGGTCCTGTGGGAATATCGGGATAAAAAGTAGCCTATGCGTTAATCCAGATCTCCAGCTATCTACATACCAAGTTTCATCGCAATCGCTTGAGTAGTTTTTGCGTGAAAGAGTAACAAACGTCCATCCATCCATCCAACCATACTCACAAACTTTCACCTTTATAATATTAGTAAGATTTTTGGGCCATACAAAATATACTATTATGCATTAGTGTAGTTTTTGATGTATGAAGGCAAAGTTTACTATTATTACGTCTATTGCGGATGACTACGTTAGACAGTCGTAGCGCTTTGTAAGATATAAATGGAAGGGAGTGTTAAGATATTTTTTTTAAAATGAGAAGAAAGAAAAAAGAAAGAAAAATTTATTTGGCACAGTCAGAGACACTTAATTATAAGATAGTACTCACACATTAGGACTCACAGCACTAGAAACATGTGCCTTATTTAGAAAAATGAACGGCGCGAAGTCTTGAAAAAAAGAAAAAAAAAAAGGTTTTTACTAGTTAGAAACTAGAGGGGCCTCCATCAAACATACGTTAGCAGAAACCGTTCTCTTTAATAAATAAATAGTGGACATTACTCACTAATATGATTTCTAACTATCAGTAACTTTTAATTTAAACATAATCCTTAAGTTTCGCTTCTGGGCTTTAAATACTAGTTTCTTAATAGTAGAATTTCCCCAAAAGATAACGCCATATCTATGACTATAGGAAACCAGCACATGGTATGCTGTGCATAGCTTGCCGTGAGCAATGAGCACGGGCTGATCGAAACGTCAGGCAAATCATCAAAGGTTTTTACATATCTAAACCATCGCGTTAATTCTCGTTAATGTAATCGTATAAAATTAACATTTATTCTGTATTCTAGTTTAGCCTACTTAATCTATGATTTATAATATCACGTTTACCGTATTTATGTTAAAATATCAAAGATTACAAAATAAAACAGAAGATACAAACGTTTGAAAGTTGTATTATATATTATGATTTTGTACTCAGTAAAAAAAATCTGTCAAATTATCGAATAAAATTTTGTTTAAGGCAAGTTGTTTTCTGGTCTTTACAATCTTACGAATTTTGTTTGTTACTCTTTCACACAAAAACGGCTAAACGGATTTGGATCAAAATTTGGTACAGAGATAGATTATAGTCTGGAATAGCACACAGGTTCCTTTTATCCTGGAAAAATGTACGGTTCCCATGGGATAGATTTCACCAAAAATCGCCACGCGAACGAAGTCGCGGGCAACAACTAGTATCGTAAAAAGATTGGCAACGTGGATGGCACTTCAGTGATATTCGGTAAACCCTCAAACTAATACTTGTGTTTGAACTTATTACTACTTAATTGCAAGTCCAAAGCCGACTTCCTATATAGAAACAACGGATGCGCGTACAAAATGTACTTTATTCGTTTGTGGCAAGGGTGATATTCATTTAAATATCTTGGTTAAGAAAGCCAACTGTTGTAATAGTACTTAACCAGTTCAGCTCCTCGGAATAAAATTGTGAAATCCGTCTCTCTTGTGTCCTTGTACTCCTGTTATCTAAGAATTATATTATCACATCTAATACTTCAAAATGTAAACATAATATTACCCGAACAGTTGCGCTTCTAACCCAGTAATTTATAATCTATGATAAGTACGGGAGATAATCCTTGTTATTTTAGAGGCGATGCCGACGTCAAGGGTTTATACGTACGTTGTTTAAAACTTTACTTTAAAATATTGTGAGTTTTCACTACGAAAGAGGTTCTTTTCAAAGAGGAAGGATCTTGACCAAGTATATAGAGTGAGGCCAGCAGTGGACATTCCATAATGAGGAGATGTCTACATTATGAAGAGCAGTAGGATATTCCGTGGATCATATGATGGCTACAATAAATCCTTAATTGAAAGTTCATCCCACTAATATTATAAATGTGAAAGTTTGGATGGATTGATGGATGGATGGATGTTTGTTTGTTACTCTTTCAGGCAGTAACCACTGAACCGATTGCGATGAAACTTGGTATGTAGATAGTTGGAGACCTGGATTAATGTTTAGGCTACTTTTTATCCCAATTATAATAATCCCAAAAAAAAAAAAAAACCACGGGATCGGGACTTACGCGGGTGAAACCGCGGGGCACTGCTAGTTACTTAATATTTATTACTTTTTTAAATGAAAAGAGTACGTCTATGGTAATATTACGTACGCATACGTCTATAGAACATTTTCACATGTACATTATGAAAGTGGGTCCGAGATAAAAAGGAAACCACGATCTTCCTGTGACAACGCGTTATTGCCACTTTAAATCACGTGTCAATCTTGAGCAGGGGTAGCACGGATGTGGTCCTCTATGACGTAGCTTTGACGTCATCTTCACAGATACAACTTCGTAGCTCGTCACTGACGTAGAACGTCCACTGTACCACTTTAGTTCAACACCGCAGTGAACACTAACTAAACTACTCTTGCACGGCACTATTACTTTCTACTTGTTTTCTTTTTTTTTTTTATGGTATAGGGGGCAAACGAGCAGACGGGTCACCTGATGGTAAACGACTCCCGCTGCCCATGAGCACCTGCAATTCAAGTCACAAGTGCGTTGGCGGCTTTTAAGGGGGGAATAAGGCACCAGGAAGGGAGAGAGGAACAGGGAAAGGTTAGGGCCTCCGGTAACCTCACTTACTAGGCGAAAAGCAATGCAGTCATTGCTTCATTGCCGGTTTTCTGTGAGGCCGTGGTATCACTTCGGTCGAGCTCTCCCACGGCATAATCTTTTCTCATTTTCTTTCCTCTTACAGTCTTTTCAATATTATTTTCGTTTTTTCTTCAGATAACTTCCGAACTTCCTATAATGTTTGAATGTCGTCAACATTATTTAAAATATTTAAGTACAAGTTCAGAATTCCAGAACATTCCAAAAGCTCTCACTATTCTGACAAGGGACTACTTGACGCAGACAGAGGTTCTATCCTTTCGTTGTCGAAACACTGAAAAGTCGAACCAAACACTTTGACAACTCCTTTTTGTTCGAGTCACCAAGGTCTGGAATGAGTTGCATGCCTATATTTTTAAAGATGATTATAATCCTGGAACCTTCAAGAGTAAAGGAAGAAAGAAAGAAATGAATTTATTTTGTACTCCTGTTTAACATGAGTGAACATAGTGACTGTTAAAACAGTGAACTGAACACACTAAAATTACATTACGATACTATTCTATGATTATGACACAGTGACTTAAAACTAACAGGATACAAAAATGGTTCTTAGCTCGGCATTGGGCCACTTCTTAGTTAAGAGGTGGCGCTGATATTCTGCTAAGACCAGATGTAATGACGCTCACGGGCAACAGATAGCGTTAATACATAGAATTCATCTGTCTGAAAATTTATAGAATCGTAAATAAACAAATAAAAGAAAAACTAAAAAATCCAAGATACAAAAATGTATAAATAACTTTAATTAGAAACTATACATTCTATATAAAGTAGTAAGAGTAGGTGAATATGTTTCTCTTGGATAGGCGTGTATGTACCATCTTAGTCTTCATCATTACTTTCCATCAGATGAAATTGAAGACAAACGCCTATTCCTTTATTACTGAACAATAAAAAAAAGTCGAAATTTGACGTGAAATGAAAAACGAGCAACGAGCTAAGTATGATGTTTGAGACGTCACGCTGCTACTAATATTATATATCAAAAAAACTATTTTTAAATTTTTTGTCGGTTTGTTTGACTGTTTGACTGTCTGTCTGTTTGTTCCGGCTAATCTCCAGAAACGGTGGACCGATTTCCACAAGTCTCACTGGCAGGTAGCTGGTTTTATGACGAATAACTTAAGCTATTTTTCTTGCAAAAAGAATTAGGGTTCCGCGCAAAATTTACAAATATTTACACGCGAGCGAAGCCGCGCCGAACACAGCTAGTATTTTATGCATATCTGACGACATTATCAAGTAATCTAAAGCCTTAATTTCCTTTTGCCTCAATCCTTTTCATAACACCGTAATCATACACTATTTACTCCACATACACCGACGCTATAACCTAAATATTCTGTAATCCCTGTTATATTAACTAGTACGATGATACGCTCAATGACGTCATATGACTTAATTGATATTTAAAATGAACAGTGTTGGTAAGTGAGTCATATTAAATGAGCTCCACGGTGATGTTCATAAAAGGTTATCGGTTAGTGATGTGGTTTTGTGTGTAGTTTTCATGACGAGGAAATTTTGTAGGTACTACATTATAGGAGGGAATGGAAAAGGGAAGTGAATACCATTGATCTTAAATACGAAAGGCTTTGGTTGGATTTAGTTTTTTTTTTTTTTTTTGTTTATTGCGTTAAGGAATAGGCGTTTTATTCCAAGTTATAGTAGTCCAACAATAGTGGTATTACGACTATTACTTGTATATTTTTACGTGTATATACTTTATATTTGTTGGTTAGAAGTCCTCAATACAAATATTTTTAAGCATGAATATGTCTATTTGCGTTGGTCTGGTGTTTATTATTATTATATGTACTTATATTAAAAAAAAAAACAAATAAAGTATGTAAGTACGAGTCTGTTTATCTGTGTTCTGGAACTCATAGTGTGTGCTTGGTTTGGGTCTAGATAGATGTCAGAGAACAATTCGCTGGTTTGCGAGAATAGCGACAGAAGTAAAAATTATTGATTTTAGATAATGGCAATGTTTTGTGATTTCCTCTAGAGTATTTTGTTCTAAATATATAATGGACTTGTCGCTTTCTAACGAACGTCAGCACGAAATCGCATTGCATCTCTGTTCACCATAAAATATCAAAGATTTATGATCGTTTGGCATACTTTGTTCAGTTCGACTGAATTTTGAATTACGTCGATATTCTCGCAAACCAGCGATTTTTTTAAAGTATTTATTAAGTTTATATTGCATTGAATTGAATTAGGTATATAATTGTTTTCAAAGTTTCCCGATTTTGATACTTATTACATGCGTAACTCCGGACTTAATCACTATAATATTTATAAGATACTAGCTGTGCCCCGAGGTTTAACCCGCGTAAGTACCAAGTTTCATTGCAATCGGTTTAGTAGGTTTTGCGTTAAAGAGCAACAAACTTCCATACATCCTCACAAATTTTCACGTTTATAATATCAGTAGGATTAGTAGGAGTTACCCAACGTTTCGCTCGAATTGCACCGATCGTGGTTGCGGGTGAACCAGTCCACAACATTGCATCGCAAACAAACAACGTGACACGAAATTTTTTATATATAAAGATGCATATCTCACACCTAATCCCTTCCAGGGTATGCAGAGGCGGTAGCAGGTGACAGCGCAAACAATGCTTTGGACAAAGAATAAACTTATAATACATAGATAAGGTACTTAACCTCAAATTAACATAACTTTTATGAAACTTATTCCTCCAAATTAAACAACATTATCCCCAACAGACGAAACTAAACACATTACAACTAAATCAAGGCTTTCTCCCTTAAAACCTAAGATCATCCTTAGGGGCAGTAAATGGCAAAAATCCCTTTACGGTCCCCCGTACAATTTTATAGGCCCCTGAGGGCGTACTATCGTAAATAACAGGCCGTGGTCTGGCGAAAATGTGTAGTTAAATGTTCTTACGTTACATCATCATTAAAAAATATGTTTTCGGAGTTATAACTTTTAATTTGTGCTAATTACTTTCATGTTCTTGCTGAAGGAATATACGAGACTGAAGTTTTTCGACTTTTTGATGTAGGAAAACCGCAGAACAGAGCGAACGCCTTTACAGAAAGAATTAGGGCAGCGAACTCGAATCAGACCGACCCGACTACGCTATTTATAATAGTGATATTTTAGGTTATGTAATAACCTATAATTATCTTTCAAAAAAGTTTCACCGACTTCAATGTGCTTTTTAGTGGAAAGTAGATGTATTTTGTATAAATATAATATGGGTAGGACAACTAAACGCACTGCTCCAATGAGACAGCTAGGTTTCGGAGTAAACGAATGTATTATCGATGTATACAATTTTTAGATACTTTTTGATTTTTCAAAAACCGCTGGACTGATTTCGATAAAATTTAAATGGGACCACCTGGGAAGTATACTCTTAGAAACAAAAAATAATTTTTCAAATTGGTTCAGGCGTATTCGAGTAATCGGTGAACATACATAAAAAAAATATTCTGAAGAATTGAGAACCTCCTCCTTTTTTGAAGGCGGTTAAAAATCAGCATAGCTTTTGGTTTTTATTCTAGAACACGCTTAAAACATACTTAAATATATTATTGGAATAAAGTTCTTTATCGAACGTTACACTTCAGACGCTCGGCAGTGGTGGCGGCGAGACGGAAAAAAGTGTTAGCACAACGAAAAATGCTGACCGTGAGTTGTTTATTTTCTTTACGCCATCTGCAGATTGTGCGCAACACTAATGTAATTTGATGTTAGTTGTATAATAATTATCCATACATTAGATCGGGCAACTTTCACAAATAGCGCAATTTTAGTTTAGAGTTTTGAAAATATTTACTTTATTTGATACAATTTATTTAATCCATTAATAAAATATATTTATTTATACAGGGTGTAAGAAACCACCACAACCACCAAAGTACCAAATCCTGAAATAGTGTATTCAGACCACGGAACACATATACTCCGTGATTTAGACCCTCATTCTGAATGGAAAATCATTGGAATTTTCTGCCGGCAAATTCATCAATTCTTAATTTTACATTTTTTTGGTTAAAAGTGATATCACAATGAGTAAACAGAACATTTTGTGCCCTGCGGTTTCACGCGCATAAGTCTTCTTCTTGAATTTTCTAATTTTCCGAGCAACTTTGTTAACTTTTTTTCTTTCATAAAAACCTTCTCCTGACAATAACAAACATAAAAAAAAGAATTAGCGAAATCAGTCCAGCCGTTCACGCGTGATGCCGTGACCAAGGGAAATAGGGATTCATTTTTATAAATATATAGATACACATTAGTTTGTTCAAAGGCAGGGAAAGAATGCTATTCAAGCATTGAAAATTTACAAGAGAATTTCTTTTTGTGGTCTACTAATTAAGTACTGTTGGAACGGACTTGCAACCTCTGTGGACTGATGATAAACCTCTTTGGCGCGTGAAGTCTGACTGGCGACTCCGTTCTCAGATTCGAAATAGTTCAGCGAAAAGAACGACTGAAGAGGAGATTCGTCTGTGGAGCTTTGGACGACAGACGCCCGTGTTGAAACATGGAACCCCAAGATATATTAATTGTGAAATCGTTAGAATGAAATGTAATTCTTTAAAGGTTAACCAAAATTACGACCGCGTAATCTTTTATTCCTCTTTCTTAGAAATTAGATCCATCTTTCCTGATACTGCAAAAAGCATACGGCCTGAAAGTTTTTAATAAGCTAACAATACACTATCAATAATCTCAATAAGTAGTATCACTTGCCTATAACCAACCTAATTTACTTTGGAACCCTGGCACCATTATCTAAATACTGCTGCTCTTTGATAGGGTAGAGGAACTTCCCTATTTGAGCAGTTCATATTTCCCGAATTATCGCGATATATTACGTAATCTATGTAAAAATACAGCAAGCAAAACATCAAGTTCTTTACGCTGCCTACCTTATACCAAAATAGGTCTGCGTGTACGCTACGTTAGATACATTAAAAACGCTCCAGATACTCCCAGGAGATCTCCACGGGGACAATGTAGGTCATATAACTTTCTGTTTTATTTTTGCAATGTTCCACTGTTTTTTGTTTATTCAGATTTGGAAATTTTATTTACATATTGTGGTTCCAACCTATCGCTATGTTGATAAAAATACATTTTAAACTACTTCTGGTCAGCGACTTAGAACTTAGAATTCAAATTTAACAAACGAGAAACGATTTTCAGACCGAAAGTATTAGAAACCATAAAAAAAGATGAATGAAATTCGTTGAGTCGTTCTCAAGTTAAGGCGTGACCAAGGAAATAGGACTTCATTTATAGATATTTACATAGATAATATAAATAAAAAATTAAAATACCCCTAAAATACTCAATAAACCCATTCCCATTCGAACGGCTGAACATATTTTTTTAATTATAGCCAAGAACACTATCGATCAAATCACCTTTAAAAAAAAAAAACTAAATCTAAATAGGTCCAGGAGCAGTGATGCTACAGACAGCAACACAAAGTACACAGTTACTTACGTTAAACTTATAACATCGTTCCTTTTTGCGTCGGTGGTTAAAAAAAGAACAAACCGAATACAATTGGAGATTCATTAGGTATTTTTAAACCACTACCAAGAAAAGAGGGGAGTTTTGACATCAAATTACTTGCGCCGCTGCCAAATATTTATGATAAAATAAAGACGTTAATTATTCCTTTAATAGTAAAAAACTGCGCTCTCTAAATATCACGGCGCAATGTTGATGCCTAAATGAACACAAACGAGCTTCGATCATCGAGTATATATTCTATTCGTCTTATAAAATCAACGAATTGGCGATCAACTGTATCTTTTGATCAACAATCGATCTTATCGGTTGAACTATTCAACTCCTCAAACACCAATCAATAACTAACAAGACAAAGTAAATTAAGACACTCTAAATTAATTCACTAGAACAACATCGTACAAAGCAATCATTCAATCTATAAACTACAGTAATTGGATAGTATCTCGTTACAGTAACAACTGGTTGGTCAACTAGTTGTATCAACGATTGATCGGGCAATTTGTATGGATAGTAAAAAAAATGAACGGTTGATAAGTAATGATGTACCGTTGACAAAAAATGTGTATACCTAAACATATTAATTGTATTAGGTTGTCAAAGAAAATAGATTGTTATCTTTCATAATTTAATTAATGAGTTTTTACACTTCAATTAGTTCTGGTAAAACTAGTTGGAGCCGGAGCCGACTTTTACGCTTTGAGAAAAAGCCTCAAAACATGCAAGTCTACATAAATACAAAATGTGCAAGTGTCATATAGGCGTCCTGGGTTATGGCGTCCCGTTTTGAGCTGACCAGATTATCTTGAATTACAGCTAAGAACGCTTTCGACCAAGTCACCTTTCAAACAAAAATATTAAAAAAAAACAAAACCGACTTCAAGAAGAAACTATTTCATAAAAGACTTATATGGTTTTCCAACTAAAGTTAGACCAAATTGAAATGGGACTACCAGCTTTCAAATAAAAAAAGAATCGGTTCACCCAGTCGAAAGTTCTGAGGTAACAAACATAAAAAAATACAGTCGAATTGAGAACCTCCTCCTTTTGTGAAGCCGGGTAAAAAACTAAATCAAAATAGGTCCATCCGTTGAGGAGCTATAATGCCACAGATAAACACACAGATACATACGTTAAACTTATAATAAACCTTTTCTTTGCGTCAGTGGTATAAAATAGGGACTACGGTAGTGTGCTATGCCTGTTCCGTAGAAGAACAGGCAATAATAGGAGTGCCTATTAACTGTCCCTTATGTTACGCATTTGATAGTTATATTTTCAATTGCCATGTTATCTATTGCTCGACTATCCCCAAAGGACTAGGCCAAAGTGTAATTAATACCGTAACACGTAATAGGTAGCATGACAAGCTTATTTATTACTAGCAGCGCCCCGCAGTTTCACCCGCGTAAGTCCCGATCCCGTAAGAATATTGGGATAAAAAGTAGCCTATGCTTTAATCCGGGTCTCCAGCTATCCACAACACACCAAGTTTCATTGCAATCGGTTCAGTGGTTTTTTCGTGAAAGAGTAACAAACATCCAAACTTCCACATTTATAATATTAGTGGGATTAAAACAGTAACATTCGGTGAAGCGCTAGAGTCGTTACCGTGGGCTGTCTTTGAGACAGTTAATCTCTGCTCTAAACAATGGCCTATCACGTTCGGCAGCCGTAACGACCATGTCGAATGGCTTGTGGCGCTGTACTATCGTTTTGAAGTTAGGTCACTGATGGCAGTACACGTTAAAACGTGCCCAAAATGTGTTCGAACGTGACCGAAATTTGATGTTTTCATCCATCTTACAATAGGAAGAAATTATAACTCAACATCACCATCGTGCAGATAAATATCGCTTTACTGTCTCAATGATCCAATTCAACTTGTATTTTGATACCCCTAAAAATAAACAAAAATATGGCGACCTACCTTAAAGCCTTAAGGCAAATTCTTGTCCATAATCTGTGGAGGCAGATGAGTCATTTATCAATGCCATTGAACACCAAACCTATTTAGACAGCGGAGTCATTTGCGATCTTTAAAACACCTTGTAATGAACGCTTTGAGAAAGCACACTCTTAGATAATTTATTTTTTCGCGAATAATAGGGGCTTATAGTGAACGGTATGTCAAAATGAAATCGACTAACTGAAACTACCCGTTGTTTGTTTCACAGGGGCTTAGGTAACCCTAGAAGAAGTCCCCGAAATGTCTTGAGAACACCATACCAATATGCAATACACCAAAACAAGTAGGGTGGTTCCTTCCTCCGTCCTCCAAAAGACCCGTACATTCAGGAAAAGTTTAGAGAACACCTTCATTTTTTAGACAGCGATAAGCTAGTATAATGAATATTCGATTTAGCCTTCAGTCCAAACGCATATATATAGGTATATACGTCCATTTCATTTCAGTTCTTTGAACTCGAACAATAAAAGCATTATAAACAAGTGGCAAACGGCAATCGAAATAGCAATAAATAATAATTGCTATTGAAATCATTATTGCTATCTGGAAATCTTCATTGCGGTGTCTATAAATGCTGTAGATTGATCGTAATGAACAATGGCGCCGGGTCAGTCTCGGCACTTGGCGGAATTATTGTCACACTAGCTAGTTGGATTTATTGCGATCGTAGTTAGTTTACTGACAAACCATAGACACATGAACAGTCTAAACTTTTTATTTTTAAGCTTTATTTTTAAGGATTTCTTCGAAGTTCTACCGGAAACAAGAGCTGTGCCAAAGTTTGTAAGGAAAATATTTTATTATGATCAAATATGCGAGAAAATAAGAGAATCAGCCGTGGGAATTAGTTTAAAAAATATCAAGTAGTGTAATAACGTGGATGATTTACAAAGATCTTTAGAAATAGTGCTAGGTATTTCTTTGTAGAACTAAAACACGCTCTTTAGAAACAAATAAGTTGGCAAACAAGGATGGCCCGTTTGATAGTCATCGGTTACCCGTCACTACAATAATACTGGTTACATAATTTACGTGTCGACAATCCTTTCCTAATGAAGCTGTGACAGCCCTTATCAAAAGCCATGGTTTCCTGTACTTTGTTGATGCTGTCCTAGCAATCGAGTAAGCAATCAGATCCAGGATCCAGGCATTTTGGTCCAGCGGTTAGTGATCCTGACTGCTGAGCCAGAGGTTGTGGGTCGATTCCCACCCAGGACAAATAATTGTGTGATGAACACGATCATTATGTTTATCAGCCGTCTGGTTACCATAGTACAGGCTCTGCCTAGTTTGGGATCAGACGGCCATGTGTGAGATGTGTGAAGTTAGTATTGTTATTATAATATATAAGTATGTTTACGAGCAGTCTGGTTACCATAGTACAAGCTCTGCCTAGTTTGAGATCAGACGGCCATGTGTGAGATGTGTGAAGTTAGTATTATTATTATAATATTTAAGTATGTTTATGAGCAGTCTGGTTACCATAGTACAAGCTCTGCCTAGTTTGAGTTCAGACAGTATGTGAGATGTCTCAAGTTATTATTCGAGAAGAAATTAGTTATCTTTTTAAAACTATTTGAATATTCAAATTTAGTTCATCCTTTACGGGATAGATGGCAAAACACTAAATTATTTTAATTTGTAGTTGCTTCTTGCCTGAATGCTACGCTTTGAATCACATTGCAAATTCGTTAGGAAGCACTCGTTTAAATAAATGGAAATACGAAGTGCAGTGCTCATTTTGATAAAAAACGTCTTGAATAGGGAACGAAGTTTGCATTTAATTAAAAGTACTATTTATACAAGTGGGTGTTTGTTCGTTTGTAACTTATTACTAGCTTTTATTAAACTTTCTCGTTCGTAGGTAAGTTGTCTTCAAAATTTACAAACTATTTTTCAACCACTTGTTGGTATACGATTTCGGTTTCTTTTTTTCTTTAATGTGATAAAGTGGCAAACGAGCAGACGGGTCACCTGATGGTAAGAGACTACCGCCGCCCATGGGCACCTGCAACTTAAGAGGCAGAAGTGCGTTGGTGACCTTTACGGTGAGAGTAGGGGAAGGGCGGGAGGAGGGGGCGAGGGGGGAAGGGAGAGGAGGGAAGAGGGGGAGAAGGGGGCAGAGGGAAGGGTTAGGGCCTCCGTTAACCTCACTCATTGACAACACAAGCGTTGATATGAGGCCGTGGTATTACTCCAGTCGAGCCGGCTCATACGTGCCGAAGTATGGCTCTCATACTTAAAACATATTTCTACGAATTGAAGGTCTTCGATTGGGTTTGTAGCTTGAACCTATACTCTGCGGAGAACCGCAGTTTGGTGTAGCACTATGAACTTGTTGTACTGCTGGTAAGGGGAATAAAAGAACCCAATGGGGGAGGGGGAGGAGTTAAGGGTGTTATTAGAACCTTCGCTTATCATCAGATGTGCCGTGAGTTCTTGCCTTAGTTGTATGGATTGTCTTTGCAACGATAAATCAAATTATTGATAAGAACGTTATGTCTTAAGAAAACGGATTATCTACTTTTAACCACGGAAGGTACAATTAAATTTGACAAACTATGTGGCACAGCGGCAGAGCATTCGATTGCAACGTCACAGGTTGCAGGATCAATTTTCACTTAGTGCAATTATTTGGATGCGGGCATGGGTGTTTAAAAAACCATTTTTTTAATGTTATTAGTAGTAGAGACATCATCAACAATCATCATCATATTTCAACCAATTTACACAAAACGTTAACAAATTATACACCTAAACCTTCCTCATGAATCACTCTGTCTATTGGTGAAAACCGCATGATTTAGTTTATCGCGAACAGACAGGCAGACAGACGCGGCGAGTAACTTTCTTTTATAATATGTAGTGATTTTTGTCTTTTACAAAGACAGTAAAACACAAATAGAATGTAAGTTTGTTTATGTCTGATTCAGAACACACATAAACAAGGTATGGTTCGTTTGAATCTGGGTGTTTGTGTGGTTTGTGTAAGATATTCAATTATTTTATTATTATTTATTTATTTATTTAGGACAACTTACAAAACATAAACTAATACGGCGTTTACAAACATGTTTTACAATAAATTGTGTGCTGAGTGTTGTTTTACTTACAAGTTGCCACTGCATGGTAAGGGACATACAGTTTCATCTAAGATTTTTTCTTTTTCAAAGTACTTAATAATAATTTGGAGGACTCTACAGAAGCTATAGGTATATATTTATATCCATGTCATATAAAGATTTCGTGTCACGTTGTTTGTTCCCACCTGCTTATAGTCCAAGTTGACTGTTCGCAGATTCTTTTGTTCGCGATGAACTCCTCAAGTAATGAACCGATTTTAAGGAAATTTAGTGTTTCTTTTTAAATCGCATATTACTTAACCACAGCAACGGTGGATAACACATATACCACACTCAAGAGCTTTTGCTTATGGTACCTAAACTTGTAAAATGATAAACCGGAGACATATTAAGTTATTTTATCGTCCCATTCATAACCAGGCCAAGTTGGGCACACAAACTTTAACCCCTCAGACATCTGGGTTTTACGGTGTGATATTTTTATGAAATAATATAGCCCTTTATATTATACGGTAACGACATGAACACGATATTGTAGAAAAGGTAAAGAGTAAACAAAGACGAGACGTGAAAGATAATAGGGGTCGTTCAAGAGTTACGTAAGTAGGTTTTGGGGTAAGGGTTCATGAGCTTCTTATAACTGCTCATACATTTAATAGAGATACAATATTATAAAGATTACGTAAAATCCCACTAATATTATAAATGTGAAAGTTTGGATGGGTGGATGGATGTTTATTACTCTTTCACGCCAAAACTACTGAACCGATTGCGATGAAACTTGGTATGTAGATAGCTGGAGACCTGGATTAACGCATAGGGTACTTTTTATCCCGATATTCCAACGGGATCGGAACTTACGCGGTTGAAACCGCAAGGGGCAGCTAGTCTACAACAAAATTCCTAAACTCTGGAAAGATCAAAATAGTGATGCATTTAAAACTTAATTAAAGAAATTCCTAGCAGATAAAGCTTATTATGACATTGATGAGTTGCTGCATGATAAAATTGATAACTGATCTACCAGATCTATTGATCCACTGATATAGCTTGTTAATTTATTATTTATTCCGATATTACCACGGGATCGGGACTTATGCGGGTCAATCCGCGGGGCGCTGCTAGTAAAATATAAATGGGAATACGATTCAATTTGACTGGCCTGAGTCTAGTGGTTAGTGAGCCTGACTGCTGAGAACAGAACAGTAAATATCGAATATTTCCATGAAGCTTACAAAAAAAACCGTTTAAAGCGACGTCGCTGTTCAAAATAGGAAGTTATTGACGAGGTGAGTTTGAAAAGCCGTAGCATCTGAACTTGTATATCAATCAATCAATCAAACAATTGGCCTATTCTTAGACACTGCTGGACATAGACCTCTCCCAATGTGCGCCATTGCACCCGATCCTCCGCCTTCTGCATCCTGTCCCTCCCAGCTACCTTCCTCGGTTCGTCATTCCATCTGGCTATATACATATATTTATATAATATATATATGTATATACTAATTACAAATTCAGTTTTAAAAATCTTATATCTTATCATTGTGTTGACTGAACTGACTGAACAACGTGTTGTAGTAATGAATATTAATTATCACCTAAATCCAAGAATTTTAGATCACATGTTTTCGAAGTACCAATAATACAATAAAAAAAACTGAAAATTATCACACAACGACCTGGCGACCTGTGCCAGGGTGTAGTGAAGGCAATTTTAAAAATGAAAAAGTTGTTATGTCAAGTCGTGTCGTTACCGTACCGCGAACAGTGAAACTACCTTATGATACCAATACATGTTTCTTTTCTTTCAAGGCGGTTTGGATGGCAATTGATATTCCTCCCCTAACATCTCTAGGACGAAATTTTTAAAGGACATTTACGTGATCTGACGGTTAAAAAGCCTTAAAGGCGTACCTATTTATTAATTTTTTTTTTCTACGAGAATTTTACGGTCTTCAGATAAAATTGACGATGAATGAGAATATCATTAATGAAAATGGTAACTCTTAATCAGGCTTTTGGTACTTTTACTCTTCTGTTATGACTGTTTACGACTAGTAGAGTCGTCGTCACTAGGTGGAGAGGTTTTGCAGATACTACAATTTCCAGATGCCAAAGCAAAATAGCATTAGCGGCCAAGAATAACCTAACCTTGTTTAAATAGCCAACCATCGCTATTAAAAATATTGTGTGTACCTTCTTTGAATTAAGTTAAAAAATAACATAAATATTATATTTAATGAATACCAACTAGAGTTTATTTTACTTTGGCTCCAACCGTGTAAGTTAGGAGCATAAGACATTTTTGATAGGGCTGTCAAATGCTAACTTTTATACTTCCGCGTTCCATGGTATAATTATGTATTTACGGGAATTAACGCAAACGACGAAATAGGTATTTAATAGCTCTGAATTGCCTGATGTTTCGGCCTGTGACCACGGCCAGTGTAACCTGGTCGTCAGGCAATTCAGAGGTATGTAATACCTATGTCGTGATCGCGTTAATTCCCGTATATACATTATAGAGCTGTCGAACCAGAAGCATTAGGTAGCCTGTTCTAAATATAACCCATTATAAGACAACAACACTGGAAACCTATACCCCTGCTCCAACATATTATTTGCGGCACACGGTGACCGCAAAACAAATTATCACGGGTTTATTGGTTTCCTGTCGTAGCGGATCAGTGTTTCTATAACATGACTGGACATACAAGTTCCAGTTCAGTGAATTTGCGGATCCTCGTGTGGAATAAACATAGTCTCTTCATATTGGATAGTAATTTACAAGAGTACGGAATTTTGGGACAAATAAATTACAGGTTCCATTGGCTTCTTGTCTGACCACGGACCGGAAAACGTAGAGTAGGGTCACATACATGCTGGATAAACATTCTTTTATAGATTGCAGGGCGGTGGATGCAGGACGCTTCCAACCTGACTTCTTGGAAATCAATGAAGGAGGCTTATTTCCAGCAGTGGACGTCCTATAGATGATGATGATTGGAGTTGTTTTAAATCTGTTCTTCAAATGGAGTGGCTAGGATCTACTGTCTATTAGTGGACTTCATCGGTAGTGTGGACCTTTCCAGATTTTTTCCTGTCACTGGAAATACGAAACAAATTCGTCGTTCTACTTAAATATAATATGTAATATATCAGAATCGAAGTGGATTGAAAAATGAACCTTAAGAGTTGCAAGTGTTGCAATGTGCTTGAATTCCAATATCAAATAATCTAAACGATAAGAAATTTCAACTCTTACTTCTTTCAAATACAGTCAGTTTGAGAAAACAAAAAAGATTCTTAAACTCATATTTGCTTGGAGCTTTACTGGAACTTTCAGTTAAAAGTTGCTAGAAAAGGCGGGGACATTTTTTAATCTTCACGATAGTTCAGAACGGGTGACTTAAGCTTGGAACAGCTTTAGCTAAAGTTAAGTAACAAGTTTATATCTGAAGTTCACACCATTCTTTGGTTTACTCTTCTGAGCGCTTTAAAGCTTTCGTTTAAATCGCTCATAGTTATTTGATCTCGGTAAACGATTTAGACTTGAAAGTTTTCTAATTCTTTAACGACTAAAAGGGTAGAATGTTTACTTAATTAATTAAGTATTGTCTGATTTCCTGGAAGCATTAAATAAAGTTTCTGTTTTCAGAATCCCCATGTGCCCCGTGGTTTCATCCGCGTATAATATAAAATTTTCATGCCCTCCACAATGGTGTGGCTGCTTAATGCTTAAGAGATGGCTTAGGTCAGCCGGCGTTTCCGGGGACTTTCTTCCTAGGGTATACCCGAGTCCGCTGCAATGAACTCACTTGCGACAAAACACCGTGTAGATTTTGCTGGTTCGATTCAGACATACCGCTTCACCGTTAGCCCCGGTGAGGTGATGACCCGTGGGGCTTCTACACGATAAAAGAAAATGGTTATGCCATATGCGTCACACGGCTTGTTAGCGCCACTGTAGACCCGAGCCGAGTGTTGAATTATTTTAATTTTTCATTGTCTTCTAAACTATGCGTCGAAATAACATGCTATGAAGGCCAAAGTTTATGTTCATAAAATTGTCTTAATGATGAAACAACTTTCGTTCGTAAGAACTTGGATACATTATGTAGATTTTTTTATCATTACCACAGTGCGATAAGGCCGCCAATTGTATAAGCCACCCAACATTGCTGTACTCTTACTCTATAAAATGTTTTTGGTATACAATAAAGACTTATATTATATTATTATTATTACCAAACTCTGTAATTCTGTATCGCTTGTATTATGGGGAGTGCTCGGAAGAATTGTTCGGACTTATACCAGCCGCAACTTTAAGCCATCGTTCGATGCGACAAAACTTCCATCCCCACTTGAATAATTGGCACTCCACCATCGTCAACTTCTTAAGAAACTTTTTGCCTCACACAACCAATCTGTGGAACAGATTGGTTGTGTGAGGCAAATTCTCCGACGATCTAAGGGACCTATCCTTTTCATATGTACCTTTCATACGAAATGCTTTTTTTAATTGCAACTATGTAGATTTTACTGAACTGGTTACTACTTTTATTGTATACTGGCTTTTCCCCGATATCTATATCTTGATAACGTGTATGCAAAATTTCATGATAATTATTTTTTTTTTGTGGCAAACGAGTAGACGAGTCACCTGACGGTAAATGACAACCGTCGCTCATAGGCACCTGCAACTCAAGAGTCACAAGTGCGTTGCCGGCTTTTAAGGTGGGAGTAGCTGAAGGGTGGAAAAGGGGGAGGGGGGAGGAAGGGTTAGGGCCTTTTTTTTTTTTGTGCGTGTGGAAACCCCCTCGGGCCGTCACCCCACCGGGGTTTTCGGTGGGGCGGTGTGTCGGAATCGAACCGACTAAAACCACACGGTGTGCCGTACTGCGCCTTAAGTAGGAGGGATCCGGGAACTGCTTTATTAAGACATCCGGAACCCTCCTAACGCCTGCCCGCAAAAGCGCGGGCACCACCTTCGGGTAACAGGAAGGGTTAGGGCCTCCGGTAACCTCACTCACTAGGCGAAAAGCAATGCAAGCATTGCTTCACTGCAGGTTTTCTGTGAGGCCGTGGTATCACTCCGGAAGAATGGCTCTCCCACGATGAAATGGATGGAATGAAAGCATAACTAACAAACAAACTTAGGTACTTTCATATTTACAATATTAGTAAGGATGTCAGTTCCCGCCTCCTGTGTAGTAAGACACCATAGACACAATATATCTATTTTCTATTAAAAACATCATCAAAATCCATTCAGCAGTTCTGCATGCAATAAAAAATAACACAGACACACACTCGCACAAAATAATACATATACACACTCGCACAAACTGATGTATTTAATAATAACACGGCTGTGTGTGTGTAAATTCAATCACAACAATATTACCTCAGTTATTAGTGTCTCATAATTATTTACTGTGCCTATTAAATATTTATTCATAATTAATTTATAGACCAACAGCAAAGGAAATACAAAAGCAATATCCTACAACAAATAATATAAATTATTACAATTTAAATAAATCCTTCATAATAAGTTTAATCCCGCGGCCATTTAATTTTAATAATATAACGTGAAATTATACCAATACTTTGACGTCATCAATAGTGACCATGTCTACGGGTTATAACGGACTTAATAATGTTGTCCCAATGGATGATTTATATTACACGCGGTATAAAGCTGACGCGTAGCTCTAATTTATTCGATAGCTCTGATAATTTATTTGATGCAATTAATTTTTAGCCCCCGTCGCAAAAAGAGGGGTGTTATAAGTCTGACGTGTCTGTGTGTATGTGTATCTGTGTGTCTGTGGCATCGTAGCTCCCAAACGAATGGCCCGATTTAAGTGCGTTTTTTGTGACTTGATTGCGAGTGTTCTTAGGTTAGGTATTATTCAAGAAAATCTGTTCAGCCGTTGGAAGATCATCAGATGTTTTCTAATTGTGCAAGGGATTTTCGAGTCGGGGCTGTGTTAAATTCAAAATTTATGATTATTTAAACAGTTGACAGTTACGTGTTGTTGAAATTTTTATTTTGAGTTATTTAGATGGACAGCGGCATAGAAGGATTGGCTGCACTGGCATCGCAGGGAATCGATTTATTAAAACGCGAAGAGAATTCTTTGTACTATTTTTAAACTAATTTCGCAAACGGAGGCATGTGAAATTTGGAATACTTAATGTTCATGTGTAGAAGAAGTGCACAAAGCTAAAATTTTTGGATAAAGTGTTATAAATTTAAAATTATGTGAATACGGCTACAAAAAGCTATACAGAAGTAGTATAATATATATTATGTTGACCTGTCATGGCATGGAGAGTCTAAACAATGGTAGTTCAAATTATACTGGTCAGTGAAAAAGAACAACATTTTTTTTTTCTTTTTTTATGGTATAGGGGGCAAACGAAAAGCAAAAGTTAAAAGTAAAAGTTCGATCACTAGCGATCTCTATATTTTAGATATCGATAACAAACAGTCTACAAAAATTTGCAAAAAACTTTTAACATTAATCATGACTGTTGTGCAGATACGTTTCGCAATAGTAGGTACCAAAATGTATCCAACAAAACGATCTCAAAAAAATCGTAATCCGTAGCGAAATTGTTGTTAAATTAACATAACTTGTACAGTAAAGTTTATAGCTGACTTTATTTCTTTAATTATTTTTTGTTCCATTAATCGTAAATAAACAAATCTGTCCAGTCACAAACGTAATCAAATCTGTTTTGTTTCCCACATTTTTATAGTATTTAGTAACACAAACAGAATTGCCGATTTCATCAAAATTGGGTTGAAATAATTTATTTCATTGTGTAGAAATACAGTATTAGTGCCAATTTGTGGGTTAAACTTCCGCATGCTGTATATAAAGCCATTTGAATGATGATGACAAATGATGCAGTTAAATGGAAAATGGTTTAAAATAATACAGTAGTTGCAACACTTGTTGTAAAGCACCTAATCCCGGATATTAAACTAGCTACTGGAATAATTAATCAATATTTTATGTAGAAAATATTATAAACGCGAATTTGTGTCACCGTTTGCTAATAAAGGCTATCAGTTAAGATCAGGACAACAATTCGATTATCACAAAATTGATTACATTTCAAGTCTTTAGACTCGGGTAATATTTTAGATGTCAGTATTAAATACTATAACAAAATAGTTATGAAGAGATATCGCGTGATCTTGATCGTGGTTATTTAACTTGTGGTGACTTCCACATATAGTAAAAACATACTTCAATATCATCTAGCGAAAACGAGCTGAACTACGAAGTAACTACTAATCCTGCATCGCGCAATGAGAGTTCTCGCGCCGATTAGTAAATATACAACTTCCCAACATCAACCGTTGGGCTTGAAACGCCCCGCTCGGGAGCTCATGTCAGCTTCCTCGAGCGGGGCTCTCCCACCGGACAGAGATTACGAACCGCTAGCCTCTCGTAGGCGGCTCGCCGGACCCCTCGTCAGAGGGACGTCCGGCGGACTAGCCTCGAGGCCGGCGGCCCAACCCCAGTGACCGGCTCACTGTTGTGAGCCGCGAAGACGTCCACTATAAGGAGCCCGGCGCTCCAAATAAGTTTCCCCACCCCCCATCTACAGGGGTGAGACGATCACCACGACGAACCGTTGGGCCGCGGCCCGCCAGGCATGATCATCTCGCCTGGTTGGAGGATCCTCCCTTTGTGTTGTAGGGACATAACATCCGTTCCTCCATAAACTTTCTTGATAACAAAGTGTTTTTTTTTGCTTCGGGCGCGTTTGTTTTTAATTACTGTTTGTTTACGTACTACGTTTGGTACGTATTTATTATGTGAAAGCAAAAAGTCGATCCCATTGCACCATTATGTGTTATGTAACACTTATGTAGATACATAAATACTTTTTAATTTCCTGGTACTCTTTTAAACTTACATCAGGTGTGTGTCTGGTCTGTAGGTAGACTTAGATTGTACCTACTAATGTTATAAACTTTGGTTTCTAAAAAGTAAAAGCAAAAGTGAACTAGAGAAAAAAGTGTTTATAATTTACTTTTCATGTGCAAAGCAGCCATTTGAGATTGGCTAAATATAATACATACAACGTCTTAATACGTACAACATCTAATAACAGCCCATATATCATTACACCATCCAAACATGGGGGTAACCGAAACAAATAAAATCACCCCAGAGACTATTATATGTATTAATGAAATACCGAGGGCACCCTAATCTTGTCCATTTGTTCACATTCTTCATACGTCATAATGACAGTAACGGGAATGTCCGCAATATTGTGGGATATATGGTCACTTTAGTAAGTTATGGCTGGAGCTAAGATCAGTTGCGTGTTCGGTAATGTCGTAAGTCAGTGGTTATGGTGTGTACTTTTCCTATGGGAGTTTTAACATATAAGGGGTGAAATATTACTGTTTTCACCTTTCATAAGTATATTATTTTGTATGAGTGGGCTCCCTTTTTAGTGATAAGATGACAAATAAGTACGCATTTTGTTAGATTTTTGAAGTTTCGTATGAAGTGGTAAATAATAATAGTATATTTATTCGTTCAGATTACAAAGATCCATTATTTGTTAATACAATTGAGAGCTTAACTTATGTTAGTATTTATAATAAAATCAACAAATTAATTCCGTAAATACCTCAACATTAAATAATAAATAAAATCAAATGAATAAATTAAATAATTATAATGAAATTAACATGGACTAATGATCCGAATGAAATGTAAAAATTATAAATTAATTAATTGTATGAAATTAGAAATTAAATAATCAATTTATTCATTTAATAGCCCCAATAACAAATTTTACCCAGTATGCTCGGATAGGGCAATCGTATTTATCAATCAGTGTTTTCAAAATGTTGCTACTGCTACACGCATTCTACAAAGCAATGACGATATACGTTTGCGTCTGATGGCATATAAATCATTAGTATGTGCTTCGGCAAACATCGTCGACGTGCTACAGAAACGCGGCAACCGTAGAAGCATTCTCAAAACATTGTTATATTGCACGCGCAGAGCGCTGTATGCCTTTTGAGTATAATTAACCCACAGGATGCTTGTGTAAAAAGATTAGCAGCTTTAAATAAAAAAATAATGATTGTATGTATTAAAACTTTAAGATATTCCCTTCCGTTAAATCTTAGAATAATAGACGTTTTAAGGTGGTATTGCACAATAAATTTCTGCTCGTATTTAAGTCGCTCGACCTGCCACAACACGACTGCCAAAAGTTCACGATTAAGCAGAACTGTGAAGGTAGGGTTGTTATTCTATTGATGAAAAGGGTCGCTAGAGCTCCTCCGGTAGTCTTATGTAATACTATTAAAGCTATTTTCGGGCACAGTAGGTAATGTTTTATCCGACTCACTGGAACTTGCAACACTCAGATTCGACTCACTGGAACTACTCACTCCTGGCACTGGCACGCTCCACAAAAGAGCATAGACAAGCTAACTAATTAAGATATCGACCTCCTGTCTTGGAGAATAATGACGTGGCGACTTCCACATACAGCAAAAACATACTCCAACATCATCTAACGAAGACAAGCTGAACTACGGAGTAACTACTAATCCTGCATCGCGTTATCAGAGTTCTCGCGCCGATCAATTAGACTGGCCTGTCGGTCTAATGGTTAGTGATCCTGACTGCTAAGCCAGAGGTCGTGGGTTCAATTACCACCCAAGATAAATAATTGTGTGATGAGCATGATCATTTGTTCTGTGTCTGGGTGTAACTTATGTTTAATATATATAAGTATGTTTAGCAGCAGTCTACTTACCATAGTACAGACTCTGCCTAGTTTGGAATCAGACGGCCGTGTGTGAGATGTGTGAAGTTATTATAAATATATATCTAACTTCCCAACATCAACCGTTGGGCCGTGGTCCGTCAGGCATGATCACCTAGCGTAGTCGGAGTATCCCTCCTTTGTGTTGGAGGGACAAAACACCTGTTCCTCCACAACAGAATCTGCCGACATAAACCCTCAACTTCTCTCTGTCAATCACTTGTCTGACTGTATCTCTCTTTCAATGAATGAGTGTTTCTTATCAGAGAGTAACATACTGGGGCAACAATCACACCGGTTGGGAAGAAATGCAATATGTTTAAGTCTAAAACCATTATTTAATCAGCTCTGTTACGGTGTAATGAGAGAATTTTAACGTGACTATTATTTTTCACTGAAACTATGAACAGCATTTGAGAATGACAATAAATTTTCTTTTACGGCATCACGAAGCTGAACCGAAAGAGTTTTAAGATTAAATCATAAATTTCATACTCAGTAGTTACTTCGAAAATTAATTGCCTTGCAAAAATATATTTTTATAGCGACATTTTTCTACTATAATATTGTCGGTACATGGTACTGGTAACATTGCAAGTAGTGGAGATTTCTTAAGTTTAATTAGGTAGTTTTCAAAGCTTTGAGAGCATTGGAATATGGGCCAAATTGTAAATATAGTTTTTACGGACTAACTGTTGTTCGCGACTTCGTTCCGTATATTTTTCCTCAATAAAAAGTAGCCTAGGTTCTTACCCAGAATATAATCTATCACCTTGCCAAATTTCATTAGGATGTGTTTAGCCATTCAGTCGTGAAATGGTAACAAATAAACGTAAAACAGTGTTACTTCCGGATTTATAATATACTAGCAGCGCCCTGCGGTTTCACCGCCGATCCCGTAGGAATATCGAAATAAAAAGTCGCCTATGTGTTAATCCAGGTCTCCAGCTATCTACATAACAAGTTTCATAGCAGTCGGTTCAGTAGTTTTTGCGTGAAAAAGTAACCAATATCCATGTATCCTCAGAAACTTCCACGTTTATAATAATACATAGTAGAAAGTGTGGATATTATAATTTGTGCAACATAAAATTGACCGCAGTGGTTACATCTGCTGCGGTTTTCATCAATAGCCCGGGGCAATAATGTTGCTTTATTTTAGGAACAAATTAGGAACAGGGTCCCTGGTACCCTCATCAACACTCTCAGGGCTGTTATAGACAAGAGATAACTCTCTTCCCCTAAAAACAGGGGAATAGTGGAGGGCGTTATTGCGCGCAAACCGTTGCCCATAGGTATTCAAATAGAAGTGACATAGGTAAGTTAGTCACTGAGTCGTAAAGGACTGTATAAAAGGGGCAATTATTCGACAGTGAATGATTTTTAGTTTCAAAACTTATTTCAAAACTGGGAGTAGAGACTAGGAACCAATAAAGCTATCATAATAATAATAACTTGACACACCTCACAAACGGCCGTCTGATCCCAAACTAGGCAGAGCCTGTACTATGGTAACCAGACTGCTGATAAACATACTTATATATTTCTAAATATGTACATATTATAGATAAATTACACCCAGACACAGAACAAACGATCATGCTCATAACACAATTATTTGTCCTGGGCAGGAATCGAACCCACTACCTCTGGTTCAACAGTCAGAATCACTAACCACTAGACCAATAGGCCAGTCGATAACATAAAAGGGCTGAAATGAATTTATACATTGATAATAAACAGCAAGAATGTTGACTGACCTTTGTAAAAGAAAACTGTCAATCTTAGGACTGCACGTCAGGAGTGAAAACATAACTTATATATATGTAATATACACACACACACGTCTGTATATATGTATCTGAGCGTGATGGTTACGCGAGTTTAGTGCTTTTCCCCATACCAAAAGAGCCCAATGTCCCTCAAGAAGTTTTCACTTTAAAAAATCACACAAAACGTTTGAGATCATCTTTAGAATTGATAAGATGTGATGCCAAAATATTATTTTAGCCTGACTTAATTACTTGTCAGCTATATCTAACGACACATAGAACTAAATCTTTTAAAACACGTTATGTTTAACTAACACACGCAAATTACCAAAAGAATTGAAACTTAGGACTGATGGATTGAGTGATGAGCACGATAATTTGTTCTGTGTCTGGGTGTAATTTATCTATAATATGTATTTATTTAGAAATATATAAGTATGTATATCAGCAGTCTGGTTACCATAGTACAGGCTCTGCCTAATTTGGGATCTGACGGCCGTGTGTGAGCTGTATGAAGTTATTATCTATGCATCTATAAATACAAATAAATAAAATTGGAGTGTCTGTTTGTAATATTAAAATAACCGCTTTTTACTAAGTGCATTTGGATGTATACACGGTACATATACCAAAACAATATTTTTTACAATTTTTATCTCTGTCTGTTTGTTTCGGCTAATTTCTGGAACGGGTGGATCGATTTCCACGGGACTTTCACTGGCAGATAGCTGGTGTTATAAGGAGTAACTTAGGCTACTTTTATTTTGGAAAAATAAATAGGGTTCCGCGCAAAACATATAAATATGTGCACGCGGGCGAAGCCGCGCGGGAACTGCTGGTTATTATTAAAAATGTAAGGTTTTTCACAGATAATACATCCTGAAACTGTCATATTAAAATAAATACTACATACAACGTGGGGATTAAATCCAATTTTTAAACTACATATATACAGTTAGTTTAAAACTCTATTGCTTAAAAATGGAGATCAAATTTCAATGGATGCAGGTTTTTTTTTGCATTTGGTGGACAACCGAATGTTTTTGATTGGAGTGTAAATAGAAAAATGAAGTCTATATTGTTTCTGGAATATCCGCTGGGTATTAACGAAGGCCGTTGCTGTCACAACATCACGATTTTAACGGCCCATTCATAGTAAGCTCAGTGTGACGCACAGTAGGGGATTTAGGGTTTTGAAAGCCACATGATTCTAAAGCTCAAAAATATTATGGCATTTGGATCAGGTAGAATAATTTTTATGCCAGACGACAATTTAGCTGCCCAGTTCAATAAATACATAGTAAAATATCTTCGATTGTGTTTGTTTTAAGTTTCCTAAATGAGATTTAAGATTCTGAAGTGCTTGATTTTAGTCAATCAATCAGCCTATCGTAATCTACTGCTGGACATAATCCTCTTTGAATGCGCGCCACAACACTCAGTCCTCCACCTTCCACATCCAATCCATCCCTGGCACCTTCCCCAGTCGACGGTCCATCTGGCTGGGGGCGTCCTACCTTCCGTTCGACGGGATGTCATAAGTTTGACGTGTCTCTGTGTGTCTGTGTCTGTCTGTGGCATCGTAGCTCCCGAACGGATGAACCGATTTTGATTTTGTATTTTTTGTTTGAAAGGTGAATTAATCGGGAGTGTTCTTAGCTATGTTTGATGAAAATCGGTCCAAGATGGCCGCCACCACAAAACGGCGGATTGCATATTTTTTCACAACTCCCTCAAATGAAAAGGCTTGACTAGTAGAATACCATACACTATGATAAATTTCAAATGCAAGATGGCCGTTCATACTATTTTTAGGGGTTTTTTAATTTTTTTTTAATATATATATATATATATATATTTAGACATTGTAATATTAGTATTATTAACAAAGGAATTTAATTATTGAATAATAAAATACGCACTCACATATGAATAATTGTAACCATTTAATACTCTATACTATATTATAAAGTAAATTTTGTTTGGTTGTTTGTATGTGGCTGGGTAATCAAACCAAAGTCGCGGCCCATATTTTGTCCAGGTGTATTATATTCGCATGACTATGTATAGATACATTTTTAACCTATGTTAGTAGAGACATATGAGTGTGATTTATTATATTTACCGTGGGTATATCGGGATAAAAAGTAGCCTATATGTTAATCCAGGTCTCCAGCTATCTACATACCAAGTTTCATCTCAATCGGTACTGTAGTTTTGGCGTGAAAGAGTAACAAACATCCATACATACATACATCCATACATCCTCACAAACTTTCACTTCCCCCTGAAGCAACTAAATGAATGTTCATAAAATTTTGCACACCGAGATTAATGTCTGTTGTATGAAATCATTTATTGTTATACATTATTTAGATACTTTTATGTACGAAGATTAATCCATAAACATTACAACGAAGAATATGATAGTAATAAATAAAGGAAAACACCAAAGAACCAACAAGTTATCAAGAATATATTGTAAAAGTAATTCAATTTAGAAGTTGGGAATTACAATATATATTAGTCATTATAATTATTTAATTAATTTCCGCGCAGATATATTGTGGAGTTGTTAGATTTATGTTCTGTTTCTTGTTTGGAACAAGGAATAGAACATAAATTTTAGAAGAAATTTGGTAGAATTTTGAACCTGATAATAAGAAAGCAATTTCTTTAGTACGACTTTTCATATTGTAAAACGACCGTAGCTATCGACGTCTCATTTGGTCAGTTCTTCAATTTGTATTTTAGGTAAATAGATAAAATGATGTTTCATTTAAAAGACATTTTCTCGTCTCTACTAATAATTAATTGTGTTCAACACAAATGATATCTTCAAGCCTATCTTCTGACTACATTATTTTAGTAGAAACCAAATTCTACATATTCAACACAAACATACGTGAATCTAACTGCTATATACATAGGCGTATACTCACCCTGACGAATATTACCTTACTACTGTTGTATGAAGATAGCTTACTGGTTTTTCTGTACTGTGGTACACACTCAATTTCACCCCGTTCCTAATAAATTTCTTGTTAAACTCAATTATAGGCAGTATTCCGAGTAGCACAGCAGGGTGCTTTAACCAGCACTTGGACGGATTCCGAGTAATGAGTTGATTGATATTAATATCGTTAGCTGTACTTCTGTTTTATTTAATGAAACTTTATCCTAAGGCTTCATTAAATAATTGCTACGAGAAGTTTATGTAATCTCACTAATATTATAAATGTGAAAGTTTGGATGGATGGATGTTTGTTACTCTTTTACGCAAAAACCACTCAACCGATTGCGATGAAACTTGGTATGTAGATAGCTGGAGACCTGGATTACCGCATAGGCTACTTTTTATCTCGATATTCCCAAGGAATCGGGACTTACGGGGGTGTAATCGCGGGGCGCTGCTAGTGTTACATAAACAGCTAAGACATAAAGTGCAAACGACTGGCCTGTCGGTCAAGTGATCCTGACTGCTAAGCCAGAGGTCGTGGTTCGATTCCCATCCAGGACAAAAAATTGTGTGATGAGCATGTCATTTGTTCTGTATCTGGGTGCAATTTTTTTTTTTATGTTATAGGGGGCAAACGAGCAAACAGCTCACCTGATGGTAAATTACTACCGCCGCCCACGGGCACCTACATCTCAAGAGTCACAAGTGCGTTGCTGGCCTTTAAGGTGGGAGTAGGGGAAGGGGGGAATAGGAGGCGAGGAGGGGAGAGAGGGAGAGGGAAGGGTTAGGGCCTCCGGTAACCTCACTCACTCGGCGAAAAGCAATGCAAGCATTGCTTCACTTTTAATTTATCTATAATATGTGTTAAAAAATATATAAGTATGTTTATCAGCAGTCTGGTTACCATAGTACAGGCTCTGCCTAGTTTGGGATCAGACGGCCGTATGTGAGATCTGTCAAGTTATTATAATAATCGATCGATCGATAAATATTAAAAAATTCTATATTTATATAGATAGATTTATATATATATAGATTACCTATTTTTAACCGACTTCAAAAAAGGAGGAGGTTCTCAATTCGACTGTATTTTTTTTTTTTATGTTTGTTACCTCAGAACTTTCGACTGGGTGAACCGATTTTGATGATTATTTTTTTATTTGAAAGCTGGTGCTTCCCGTGCCCCATTTCAATTTGGTCCAGTTCTGACAATGGCATCCATGAGAAAACCATATATAAGTCTTTTATGGAATAGTTTTTTTTGTTGAAGTCTGTTTTATTTTAAAAGAATTATCACTAATTTAATCTCTCGTGTATTTTTGTATTTTGTGATGATTGGTGGTAGGTATTTTGTATTTTATGATGTAGTTTACTTAAGTATGCAGTTAAGGAATGGAACTCATCATTGGAATTAGCTTATCTATACTAACTAGAGGTCGCCTGGTGGTCGAATTTCAACCATAGCTTATTTAATTTACCAGTATAACTTGAGCTGTCATTGTATAGACTTACTTACCATGACATCCCAACACATATACTGGACGCGTGTAACTTGATGTAGCTATTTTCACGTAAGTTTTAAATTAATAAGACTTCTTGGAGTTTCCTCTTTAAGAATCGATTTTCATATAAGGCGACGGGAATGAAAAAAATATGAAGAGTAACATTTAGTGATCGGAGGGCAGCGTAACGCTTTAACGCTTTGTTATGCTTTTTGTGCTTTATTGGAGTTTACTACTTATCCTCGACGCATGTAAGTAGATATGTGTATACCTATACCGTTATGTTATGTATGTATATATATAGAATACACTACTGTACAGCATCTACAAATGGTGAGAGAGAGAGAAGATAAATATATTGTTTGTTTGTATCTCTGAAACTATCAGTCAGATTTGAATAATTCTTTTTATATTTGATAGAGTATTTATTAATGAAGATTATAGGTTATGTCCCATCACGCCAGGGCCCATAACTCGAAATTAATATTGTGCTACCTGTAAAAGTTGCCCGAACTAATTTATGGATAATTCGTATACAACCAATATCAAATTACAGTATAGTATCGCGCAAAATCCACCGATGGCGTAAATAGAAAATTAAACTCGCGGTCACCATTTTTCGTTGTACTAACACTTCTTTCCGCTTTGCCAAGCGTCTAAAGTGTAACGTGCGATAAAAAACTTTGTTCTAAAAAGTGTACATTTTATTATTAATGAGAGAATGATAATAAAAATTCATTATTATGAACTGTGAAATGCATAATGCATAACTATAATTATTGATTAATTAATACATATTGTGTCCTACAACATGACGATATTCGGCCCTCAGAATAATATTGCTATAACATGTTGATACTCTCTAAACAGTATCCGATTTTCATTATAAATTTCAACATTTCAGCCACTTTACAGTGCTAATACAGTTCTAGATAAGTTCAGCTATTGCCAGAGTGCCAGTGAATCGCCTAGGTGCCAATTATTGGCACACCTGTGCTGATTATTGAACGCCAGACTGTAAATTGTCCAATTTTTCTGCTAACTATACTGTTGGGTATAGCGTTTCGTATGATGTCAATTGGGAGTACCGTTGGCAAAAAAATATATAAAATTACTTTTATTATATTTTATTTTTTGATGTGAAAACTTGGTAAGATGGGTAAAAAATGTTAAACTCGCGTCAAGACACGTGACCTGATCGAAAATTCGTAAGACGGAGCCGGGTTTCTTATATTTAAAAAAATATAACATTCAAAATTCATATATTTATGAGCGGCCAGGAGCGCAGAACTTCCAGTGTACCCATGTATACATTTAGATATGTTATTACCTACTTTTTATTTTTAACATAATTATATATATATCTACAGATGTGTGTGTGTGGGTGTGTATGTATTTACAAATACACTGTGAAGTTATGTTTTCCCTTCAGACGTGCAGTCCTACGACGGACTGTTTTTTTTGTTAAGTTTACTGTTTATTGCCTGACTATAACTAATAGTTTTTATGTGTCACTCAATTTTTTCTCTCTCAATTTTGACAAATACGTCAATGTCAAAAAAAATATTATTTGGAGTTGAGGTGGCGGAATAAATAAGCTTCAGTTTATACAAGCAAAGGTCTCTAATATTTTGAATGTCGCGTGTCAAATAAAATAGAGAACAATTATGTGCTCAATATAGTATAGTAAAAATTATTAAATAAAAATAGACCAAGCGATAGAAAAACTGTTTTAAAGTTCAGAGTTTATAAATATTACAAGCGTTACGTACTGCCATGAATATAAAACGAATAAAACGCAAAAGATCACAATAAAAAAAACTTCTGAATTGTTCCTGAGTTTTTAGTTTATTTTATTCACCTTTATTCGAGTTAGAGGCTATAGAACTTTTTTCTTTTAGCTATCGTTATTTTCCTACAAAAAGTTTCAAATATTATTATCTGACAACAATTTTTTTTCACCTTTTTCATTTATAAGTATTACATTACGCGATAGCCGACAAACCTATGCCATCTCACCGATAATTATGGAAGTTAGGACTGTTGTGCTGTTAGGTTGCTGTGTGGTGTTTTAACGTTTTTTGTGAACGTAAAGACTCGACTATAATTGAGTTGTGGTTGGTGTGGTTGAGGTTTGCGTTTATCTATAGGCATCGGTTACCGCTTACCTTCAGATGAGACGCATTATTATTTTTCAACAAAAGAGGGAAGAGTAGGGGAAGCACGGAAAAATTAATATGACAAAATACGCTCCTTTTTAACCGAAACTCATTGACACACGACATCACGAAATTCATTGTTGTCATTTTAATTTATTTTTAAATTTATGTTTGTATCACAATCATTTTGATGGTTTGATCATGCCTAAGGCAATTTTTGTATAAATTATATACATACTTTTATACTTATTAATGTCTTACTGTTTTATAATATCACCAAAATTATTTAATTAATGAAAATACAATTATATACATGGGTATTACTATTTTGATTAGCACAAATAGTTAGATGATAAATCAAACTTTTTCCCAAGAAATATTTACTTCAATGTTTTAATTAAAAGCACCGTAATTATTATCAATTTTACGCAACGTTTTTTCAATAATTTTAATCAATATAGAGTTACAGTGATTTACAGCACATAAAAATAACAAATCAAACAAAAAGGAACTCAATTCAATGTTACGTATTAATAATATCCTTACTTAATATTATAAATGCGAAGAAGAAGTGTGTTTGTTTGTAATGCTTTTACGCATTAACTACGCAACCGATAATCATGAAATTTTGGATACTTTTACCCAAAATAGTACTGTTCCCGACGAAACAGCACTAACCCTATACGCAAACTATACAGAAAAACCGCAGATAACAATGCATAGTATTCAACGGTACTCCCAATAATATTTGTGCTGAAAATTCAACAGAATTCCTTAGAGAGAATGAAAATTGTACCAGAAAATGAAATGAAGTATTTTTTTTATTTTTTTTGCGAGCGCTACCGAGGGGTGTTGAGCTGATCAGCCAATTTACGTTGATTGATCGCGACATTTCTCTTTAATTATAACATCTCGGGTCGCTGTACCGATGCACTTTCATGACTTCGTACTAAGTAATATAGCGACAGATTTTAACTTAGAAATAAACCAATCTCATAGAAATTACATAAAGTTTTTATTACTATCGGATTCACAGTCGCATCTCGTTTCCCGTGTACCATGAGCATTCAATTTAACCCTAATCTCTTTATGCCGCGTTCCAATAAACAAGAAACGATTCGTTTTGCTTACGGACGGTAAAATTTCGTTGAATTTTCAATGAAAATTTTACCGTCCGTAAGCAAAACGAATCGTTTCTTGTTTATTGGAACGCGGCATTAAAACGGTTCAGTGTGAATGAATAATAAATATACTAACACACACACACCGACTCACAAACTTTTGTATTAAATTTTTGTGAATTATCACACAAAATTATGTAAAGCCAGAGGCCGCGGGCTCTATTCCCTCTGGTCAAGTTAAAAAAAAACATGGCGCTTGGCCGTCAGTGTTTTGCTGACAAGGTTCTATTAAAAACTTAATTATGAACCAACTATACGAAGGTACATAGCCAAAGTATTTTGCGAAGGCGAATAAGTATGAGGCTCGGACATGACCTGGACACTCTTGGGAGTGATATAAATTATCTCACATCGAAAAAGAAAACTGGAACAATGGATCTGAAATAATTAATTGATCGTTTACCTCATGGGACTTCTCCAACTTTCACATAATATAATATGAAAGTCGGTAATTCGTTTTAACAACTTTTTTCTCTTAACGCACCGGAATACTAATAACTGTCTTTAAACAAAATATCACATTAAGTAGCCTTTCTAAAAAAAAAACAAAAATTTTATACTTTGTGCCGACTTCCACGTACAGCAAAAACATACTTCAACATCTAGGTGATATAAAACTTTCCAACTTGAAGCGTTGGGCCGCGGTCTGCTAGGCATGATCATCTTGCCTCGACGGAGGATCATCCTCCCTTTTTGTTGGAGGGACATAACACCCGTTCCTCCACAACTATTTTTATAAATAAAAAGTTTAGGCTGTTCACGTGTCTATGGTTTGTCAGTAAATTAACTAGTTTAACCCGTATTAATAAAAAAATAAATAAAAGCACGTTCCACCTTCTTTATTTCTCTTGCTTTCAAAATGTTACACGATTTTACTTAAAAAAATGGGATATAATGTACCTATAAAATTGTATACTTCTTATCAGAATTATATTCTTTTTAACTTTTTAGTTCTTTTTATTAACAAGTAACAAAACTTTTTTCTTTATTTTTATTTTTAACTTTTTAGTATTTATAATTCGGGATTAACTACGGCGTACTCGTCAAGACGAATCAAACGAGACCAAAACTCTATGGGATTGTGTCGTTTTATAACGGAGTTCCTATAGCCACCTTCCAGCTCCATCATCAGATCAGCTCCATGTCCATGTATTAAACTTCCTATGGTTTGCAGTTGGAGTGTTCCTGTGCATAATATGTATGTATGTTTAAACGTTTCCTGAAACTCATAGGACAAGGTCATGCCTAGTTTGTAATGTACGGCACAATATGTTTAAATATATAAAAATATATATACAGGGTGTAAGAAACATCATTCTGCGTCGAAAATCATTGGAATTTTCTGCCGGGAAATTCAAAATTCTTTTTATAATTTTAATTATTTTGGTTAAAAATGATATCACAATGAGTAAACAGAACATTTTACCGAAAAAAAATTAATAAATAATATATACGGCCATACCGCCTAAAACAGCAATGTAATCAATTAAACAACATTTATATCAGCTGCTTCGAGGGCGCCGTACATTTAAGGTCATTCACCGTACCGCACAAAAAGAATACCTAGTACATTGCGTAGCGCCAAATGAAACTAATGACTATAAATCCTTAATCTCGCATTTTTATGACGAACTGATTCTTGTAGTTTGATAAGTATAAACAGAAAGCGGTTTTTGTACGTTTTTCGCGTAGCTCAAACTTACACACTGTATATATACGGACTATTTACTTGCCTACTGGCAGTGTTCCCAGAAGGCTGGCAGCATTGCCACGTTGAATGGCAATGCTAATTCTCTGTGCAAGAAAAAGGCCCGCCTTCTGGTCACGAGAAGTGTCGATCAGACGCCTAGCTAGTTCCTTAGAAACGGAACGAGCACTCAGACCCCATGACCCTAGTAAACCCTAGTTTCGACCCCAAACGGCTCAAAAAACATACATTTTTACAACTGATTTATAAATTCGAAAAATTTTCAAATATCTTCGTTCGACGAAATTATAAAGAAAACAGGTGTACACCCAATCGTAAACAAAGAACAAATTACGAACAATGTCACAGTGTTAATAACTCCGTGTAACTTCAGTAAACGTAACAAATTGCTTTTTATTATTTTGTCGTTGCGTTAAAACCTGCGTTTTTATTGTCGCATTTCGACAATCGCAGCACGATACGTCAACGCCAGTTTACGGCACCATCGCTCATTTTATAGCCACACCCGAAATTGAGTAGGTACACTCGCCGATAGTAGAGCAAAAAATATTTTATTTACTAATTTTTGTGTACGTACACGGTTTCCTTGAATACTACAATTGAAAAATTATACGTTCCGTTATACAACATACACTTTACTATTATCGTGAAAAAATGTTTAATTTGAATTTTGATAAAATTATTGCAATACTAGCTGTGCCCGCGACTTCATCCGCGTGGAATAGTGTTTTTATATCGAATCAACAGCCTAAAAAATAATTTTCAAGCTTCTAGCTCTAAATATGACGATACTTCCATACAACTTTTCATCCCCACCTTTCAACCCCTTACACCCCTTTTTTCGCATTAAAAAGTAGCCTATGTCCTTTCTCAGGCTCTGGACAATCTGTGTATTAAATTTCATTTAAATCGGTTCAGTAGTTTTGGCGTGAAAGGGCGACAGACAGACAGACAGACAGGCAGACAGAGTTACTTTCGCATTTATAAGATTAGTAAGGATTCTTAGTAATTTGTACCTAATACTGTTTTATGAAACATTTAAATTATTATGAATTTTGTCTTGAATTCTCATAAAACGTTAAATACAAAACTATTCAAATATTTGTTGTATGTAAAATAATTTATTTGTTTATTCATTTTTAGGATTCCGTTCCTCAAAAGGAACCCTTATAGGATCACTTTGTTGTCCGTCTGTCTGTCTGTCTGTCTGTCAAGACATTTTTTCTCAGGATCTCGTTATGGTTTTCATTTCTGTGATCTTGTTATCACATATTAAAAGAAACATAGGTAGTAATTAGAATATATTATAAAAATGCTGTATATAGTATTTTACGTTTACGTCCATTTATATATATTAGCCATTAGCCGTATAAACTAGAAACTTACTTGTATCAAGCTATATCGCGCGGGCTCTCTTAACCAATGCTATCAACAATACTAAACATAAAATGTTAGCTAGTATATTAGATAGTATCTAATGTGGGAGAGCCATGCTACGGCACATATGGACCGGCTTGACTACGCTCGATATCCGCTCGATATCGGCCTCACAGAAAACCGGCAGTGAAGCAATGATTGCATTGCATTTCGCCGCGTGAGTGAGGTTACCGGAGGCCCTAACCCTTCCCTCTCCCTTATTCCCGTCCTTCCCTCTTTTCCTACTCCCACCTTAAAGGGCGGCAACGCACTTGTGATTCTCGAGTTACAGGTGCCCATAGACGGCGGTAGTCATTCACCATCAGGTGACCCGTCTGCTCGTTTGCCCCCTATACCATTAAAAAGAATAGTATTTTTTTATTTAATTTCTTTTTTAAAATAACACTACAACCTATTACACATGATAGCTATTATAACCTATTTTATATACCCTACATATAAAATAATTTACAAACGTGACCAACCCTGGATTGTGGTTTATTGAAATGCCAACACTTTTATTCGCGACTGCCCACAGTCTGTGACATGGCAAAAAGTGAGTATTTTGGTAATTGCCCAGCTATTGTCCGAATCAACTGCGTGCCGGATTTATTACACATATGTGTTTTACGATCAAACCAGATTAGGAAACGTTTTAAGAAAAACTTGGTGTCTCTTGGAAGTAAACAGATGGAAAGAATTAGGAATAACCTTTTTTTTTTTGGAAGACCAAAGCTGAGGAGATTCAAGGTTTCTATATTAACCAGAGAACTCAATCAGAAAAAAAATATGAGCATTCAGATTCAAAACTACTTGGTCTGGAAGTAATTTTGCTACCCTATGGGCATCGTATTGCCTAATAATCGTGGGAGAGCCATGCTTCGGCACGTATGGGAACCAGCAGAAAACCAGCAATGAAGCAATGCTTGCATTGCTTTTCACCGAGTGTGTGAGGTTACCGGAGGACCACCGCTCATTTGCCGCCTATAACAAAAAAAAATTACCACAATAAACCGCTATTCGATGGATGCAAAGGGGTGAGAGATTCGATGGCCGAGGTGAGCCATATCCTTTATGCCTCACCCCAAACAGCCAATCGAGCAAACATTGGCGGAAAGCCCATCTTAATTGCACTACTGCAACCTATCGCCTCGAATTAGCAAAATTGTAATACCGACAACTCGATGAAAAAATAAAAAAAAACCTGAGCCTTGAATATGGAGTCTCAACCGTCCTAAAAAAATTGCAACTGTCAAAAAGGAGTTTATTGGCTCAGACAGATCGACTGTTCAAAAGTACCTGCTCGTTAATACTACTTGTGCATAATGCAGGCGACAATACTTGACGATAATGCTGGCGATAATGCAACGAATTTTGCTAGCTTAACGCTCGGACTGTATCCGACCGGCGTAATTTAGGACACTTATATGATTTACTGAAAATCCAAGTGGCGCCAAACATTTAACCATTCGCACAGATTCCTGTGCCGTAGTGTTGAAGCCATTATGTAAAAGACCATTGGATAATTGTTATCGTTGATAGGCTTAAACCAGTTTTTATGGATAACTAGCTATTTTCCGCAGTTTCACTTGCGTTTATGGTCACTGCTCCGCTCGTAAGGATCGTAGCGTGATGCTACATAGCTTATAACCTTCCTCAATAACCACTCTATCCAATACGAAAAGAATTATTCAAATCTGACTGACAGATCCAGACATTAGCGCGTTTAGACAAACCATCACACGAAAGAAACTTCAGCAACTTCAAGCGTTTTTAAATTTTCCCCGTTATTGCAACATTTTTCATTGATGCTCCGCTCCTATTGGTAGTAGCGTGATGTTATATAGCCTATAGCCTTCCTAGATAAATGGGCTATCCAACACTAAAATAATTTTTGAATTCGCACCAGTAGTTCTTAAGAATAGCACGTTTAACCAATCAAACAAACTCTTCAGCTATGTAATATTAGTACAGAAATAGTAAAGTACTGGTAATGGTGGCCAGTTGATGTTCTGTCTTAGTGGACTCTCCAATAGCAAGATGGACATACGGGTCCCCGACCCCAGCCTCTGAAAGCTCCTGCAGTCTCAGTCCCGTCCCCCGTTACCGTAGGATACGGTATCCCCATTACGGTATCCCCTCGCACCCTAGGTCCCTCGCCTCGCCCTATCCGTTTTCCTTACCCCTTGTGCCATTACAAAAAGGACTACATTGCCAAGGAGGGTTGGCGTCAGGCAGGCGGGCGGTCATAAAACAAACAAGCCAAAACCCTTTTTAATGATAAAAAGAAAAAAAAAACAATAATAAAAAAATTACTGTCTTATCTAAGTTTCTACTGTTATATACGTCTATCTGGACAATCTGTTAGCTTATTATAACACTGAGAACTAGATAATGATCTCCTAAATGTCCTTTAATTATACCTGAAGGTGATTACTACAGTTGTTTAAGAAAAATTCTTTTAGTTTTAATTTAATGTTACTCTCTGTATTTTATTACTACAGGCCATTACTACGGGTTGCTACAAACCTTTCTCAAAAATCTTTTTGCCTGTTTATTTAATAAAGTCTGGCCCTGATTCAACACAGTCAGATGATATAACATAATTAAAATTAACCAACGAATTTACAGAAACGCTTCAAATAGCACCCGTAACCACATACATACAAACATTTATATACACACAAATAAATCTCATTTCGGTCTGTTTGTTCGATTTAATCTGCAATTCTGTTTATTAGAGACACCATGATTTTTTTTTAAAGTGGACTTTTGCAAGTAATTTATTATCTTCTGTAGGTACTTTTGACTAGGCAACCTATTGTTACGGTAACTTTGTGTGTGTGTTGATCTAGAATTTTAACATTTAAAAAATAGGACGATTTCAAACAATTGTTCAAATGAAGATATCGAATTTGAAATTTCTTATTATTATAAAAATAATAATCTTTATTTTCTAAGAACATTGTCATAAAGATGGTACAAATTTGTCTTTAATTTAAATTCTAAAATGTGTATAAAATGAACGTTTTTCTTTTTATATATATAAGGCAATATCAGGCAATAAGTGAACCTAGACCTAATACAACCCTCTAGTGTACTTGAACGGGCAAATACATAAACAGCCAATTCACATAATACAGATACTATTTTGTGGTACATAGCTTCAGGAATTATGTCCACACTTATGACCCTCGAATTTCTCCCAAAAATCAAAGAATACAAAGGAGAGTAATGTGTATTAATAAGGAATGTTATGGAGCTCCGTTACCGAAACGAAAATTATCCGAAATAGAAAGATGTCCGAAACTATAACCGAATTTCATATTTAACTTTTGAGTAATTTCGGATAACACCTAGTAGTTTATCATTCCTATTAAGTTTTTTTATTTCTATGTGGATGAAATGGTTGTGTAATATTATTTTTGCATTTTTAAGTAGATGACACTTAAAAATGGGTAGTATAAAAATAATTTATAAGAAAAAAAATTCTGAAGTGGTAGTACTAAATTATAACCTAGAAATAAACTCAAGTCGTTATCTATTTGAACTTTCCAATCACAATTCCTTAAAAATCATAATAAATTAATTCATAAAATGTTATTAATGATGAAGCAATTCATTGATACCGAATTAATATGGTGACACAAACTATTGTAGGACGGAAGTCGACTTATTTGCAGCTTGCATAATACATATATAATAAATATAGACAGTTATCTAGGCAATTAAATAAGGCACGTTTTTACCCATAAACACACCTTTGATATTAGTTATTATACTTCGTTTATCACACTAAATGCAGAGTTTGATTACAAAAATTTAGAATAGAATAGAATTAAGTCTGTGTTTTCAAGGAATCTGCATACAAACTTTTATTGAATTTTATTCATCCGCTTAGTCCATCGAATCTCTTTCTTCCGTGTCTCATATATGTAATATGCTCGTCGAGTGGAGCCTCATTACGATGAAAAAGGAATAAATATTTAATACTTTAGAATTAGATATATTCTGAATTTACAAAAACATGGTCACCTTACACTGAACAACTGCGGATAACCGACCAAAGGTATGTTCATCTATTTGTCGCGTGAAATTGATTATTTATGAGTCGTGTGTCACGTTAACACTCACGTATATTAGTAAAATAATTACGTTTTGTACAATAGGTAGTACGTCATAAATCTTGAATGTTTACTTTTAAAGTAGTGTCTAAAGCCTTAGATATTGGGTGTGCGGATAAAAGGCAGGTTCGAATCCCACCAAAGATTCCCACTCTTAAAACAAACTTTTTATCTTTTTATCAAAAGTGTGTCACTCATCTAATGAGGTGAGTCGCACATCACTAATATTCTCGTCACGTAACACAGTATTCTGCATTGTTTTTTTTTAAGTGAAATGTTCTTTAGGCACGTTGGGCACTTTTGGTATGGGGGAAAAACACTGAATTCGTGTGACCTTCACGCACAGATATATGGGGGGGGGGGGGTGTATACAGCGTGAAGTTATGTTTTCCCTTTGTTTTTAATTTGAATAACTGTCACAAAAAAAGTAAATCCTTACGCTTAAGACTATATTAATTCTAAAACACAAGATGATTCTCAAATTGAGATACACCTTAAAATAATACTGTAAAACATAGAGTAAAAAGCATTCCTAAGAAAATGGCCACCAATAAATCACGATATTAAGTCCTCAATTTCAAAAATCATCTCGAACATCGATACACTTATCACAAGTAATCGATATAAAAATACCAACCATTCATTTTTAAAATCCGAACAACTTTATTAAGGTGTGACAAAATAATATAGAAGCGACGCGGGCGTAATATTTCAAATTCGATTCGAATCCCTTTAAATCTGAATCGATTACAGGTAGTTTCGAGTTGTAATTTAAATAAATAAGGGCTGACCGAGGCCTGGTCGTAAATTTACGTCCAATTTAATGGTGCTTGTTACTACTGTGATCAGCGGTTCGATGGAGTAACTTACTTTACTTTGACATTTTAAGATTGGTTATAACAAGGCTGTTTTCAAAGATATCTCGGAGAGGGATTTCAGTGTATTTATATTATCATATGTATTTGTTTGTCTTCTCACAACATTATATTTTCTTTATAAGCTTGTACGGTTCTCAAAATGATGATTTTCTCATTTTGAGAGATTTTTTGGATGTTTTACAATATATTCTCCATTTGTTAACTCTTAATAGATGGTCCTCTTAAATGGTTATTTTTTTAATATAATATTAATATATGTATTCGTATTTGACAATGCTATTAATACACGAATAAGCCCTTATTACAATTTCTTTTTGAATTTGGCACCCTTCTTCAATTTTTACTTTAAAAGCGCTTAACGTCTATTATTAAAAAGGTTTTCGGTTTTCGAGAAAATTTATCTTATAAAAGAAGCTGACTTAAATTTTATTTGTATTTATATATTTTATTAATTACATTCCACAGGTTTCCTATTCGATCCAAAGTAATTGTTGTCCATAATTCAGTTTTCCATACATTAATTTTCCATTCCCAGTAAATCATAAAATTTTCAGTTAAAATAATAAAATCAAACCTACTGATGAGAGCAATTATAGACTCAAGACTTTTAAAGATGCTTTACAATTTAATTTCCCATCGGCCCTCATAGTGCTGATCGAGGGCCAAATATAAAAATGAATAAATAACAATTACTATAATAATTACATTGTTCCGATCGTCATATCTGCTCATGGATTGATAGCCAAAAGCCTCGATCAACACCTTAAGAGGCTCGCGTTAGACGGCTGGATCAAGGGACTGATGCAGAAGGCAGTTCTCCTCGACACGGCCCGTATAGTGAGGAGGTTCCTGTCTTTGTAGCCCTAACCACCGGTATTTTGGTCCCTGTACCCGATGTCGGTGGTATATTTTTTTTTATATTTTTAAATATATATTTTGTTTTATAGGTATTTAAAAATGTAATAAATAAGTTTTACGATAAATAAAGAGAATAATAATAACTGGGAAGGAATTGAGCAGATGGGATATTAATAATAAGTAATAATCGTTCGAGTTACAATCGTGAGGCTATAGTAACTCGGTACCACCCCAAACCATACCGTTTTATGTTATAATTTGCCCATAAAGTACTGCCGACAGGCCTATCATGGTCGAGTCGTCCCATGGCATTTATTACTAGATGGTGCTCAGATAACCCCTTTTGATTTTATGGGAAACGATCATGGGGTTTCACAGACTTGATTTTATAACTATATTTGTTACAGCTTTGGTTTAATTTTTATTGCATCGTATTTCAGAACTGGGGTAAAATACGGCTGTTTTAGGTTCATTAATGTTTTAATTGTTTTTGTGTAAATAGGGGTTAGTACTGCCGTTCGTTTAGTCTAAATAGTTATTTTAACGATTGGTACTAAAATTCGCGGTAATCAGTCGGCCATGACACCGCACACTTGGGGCTGTTTGATCCCATTTTGTCAATTTTATTACAAGCATCTAAATGATGTCAGATTTATAATTGAATTATTTCTGCTATCTTAATAAAATAAAGCTATATTTTTTTAGAAATTCTAAATGTTTGAAAAAGTTAACTGACGAAGTGAACCCAGTGATCAGTGACTGCCTAATCCTGGCTATTTTCTGACAAACTGAGCTATCTGACGCCCGTCCCGTTATATTCACTTGTAGTTATTATCCCGTGAGTAGTAACATCAGAGGTGTATCCGGAGGGAGATCGGGTTGAGTTTGAATGATCCGGTAATCGGTTACCATCAGTTGATGCGTATCTTTATTTGGAAAACCTGGTAGTATACATAGAATTTACAAAAACAGGTTAACAAAATCGCTCGGCAAAAGTTAGATAAAAGTGAATCTTACGGTTGATCAAAAAAGTTTTATTTTCATTTGAACGTTATGTGACATGTTATAGCTTCACTCCACTCTAAATATACTCGTACATAGTTTTAAAATTCCCATTACTCCAAATACTACCATTTAAATAACGTTTTTTACTGTATCCATAAATCAGTCCAAAATGTAATATGTTATGGCCTCTTTGGTTAAAAAGCCTCGCAGAGGTAAATAGGTAATATACTTTTATAGGTAAAGACATATATTATGTTTAAGAATACCTACGGTCGGAAATACATTACAGTATGCGATCAAAATGGGTACTTTCGAAGTAATGTATTGCGCAGATCAAGATGTACAAATATTTAGTTAAAGAAAAACATTTGTAAATTAAAAAATACAAACATATTCACACCAACAATATAAGTACTTATTATAAAATGTAAGTTTTTAATACACTCGATAGCAATGAATCGGGTCACATAAAGACACTCGTCTCCTAGAAACCAGTAATCCCAGACCAGCGACACAAGTTGTGTATAAAAAACAATTAAACACTCCATAACTGAAAGTAATAAAATTTATTAATTGTCGTAAAGTTATGCCTGCACTCATAGAGAAATGGGAAAATATTCCTTAACATCGTATAAAAAACTTGGTGTACAGCATACCAATTCGCATAACCACAGTAATGGCAGCACGTGGAGGTTACAAAAAGTACTAATATTTGAGAAAATTATGAAGTTGTAGACAAATATGGTGTTTTTGTTTTAAGACGAGATTGGCTATTTTTTTTTTATATTTATGAATATAATAGAAAATGATAAATACATTTTAGTACTTTCATTCAAAATCATTTACTTAACGGTCCATCAAACACATGTCATTGGTAGCATTCCCCGTCTTAGAGATTTCCAGGTCTTTCACATTCGTATCTTTATGTGACCCGCATTCATTGCTCTCAAGTGTATTATTGTTTCCACACATAATTATCATTGTAATGTGTGTGGAACTAATACATCATACTACACAGTATAAAAATATAATATTAAAGTTTCCTTTATTATTTACGCATTGTATGTAGGTAGCATAAATTTCCTTTTTATGTCAATGTGATTTTTATTCCTTACCTACTTGGTTGAACTGCCATAAAAATGTATATTCTGCGATAGTCAAGAATTGGAGAGAAAAAATAACCACAGGCTGTATTAAACTGATATCGCGAAATGAGTTCCTCGCAGTTCACAGTCAGGTACAAATTGTATAATGTGATACGCAGCGGCGCCAATGGAAGCCAGGACTATTTGAAGATTATACCATACAGTAGATATTTAAGCAGCTTGTTTTGAAGAAACTTACCTGAAAAAAATAAAAACTTAAATTAATATTTTTATTGCGGTGCAAAACAAGTAACAATTAGCATGCAATTAGCGATTGCTATACTGACCAATGACCTTGCAACCTCCAAACAAGGTTGCCAACCTTAGAACTTTTTTTCTAGTACATAAACACTTAAAAATCTCTTACTCTGGCATTCAAACCTCGTACATTCAACAATCATTTAAAATGTTATAAAACCAAAAATAAGGCATATTAAATGAGTGTAAATTTAGCAGATATTTGTTTAGTTAAACATTTTTTTTTTCTTCCGCATTAGGAATTACTCCTGTGTCTGGACTTTACAAGCATACAAACTACAGATACAAAGAACACCCAGACTCGGGTGGGAATCGAACCCACGACCTATGGCATAGCAGTCAGGGTCACTAACCACTAGGCCAGTAAAATTGTTGAATGAAACAAATGAAATTTTGATATTTTTAAAACAAAAAAATGCTGATATTGAAATAAATTGTATATTCGTTGTCATATTCGTATGAATAGGTGAAAATATGAAAGGCTTATTAAAACCCTTACAGCCCTTTATTACCCGACTACGCCAGAAGGAGAGTTAAGTTTTTGAGTGTATGTATGTATGTATATTTCTTTGGCATGATCTGTAGTCTAAACAGGAATAAAAATGCCGAAAAAAGAAATAGTTTTTGTGTGCTCCACAGACCATTACGTACACATACGTTTGACGCGTACTTAAAGTTTTCTGTTTTATTAAACAATATGACTCCAAGGATATAATAACTAAAGTTGAATGTACTGTTTTTAGGATAAACAGCTCCCAGATCTTTTCTAGGCGCTTTGGGTCTCCAATTTCGAGCAGATATGAATAATTAAATTAATTCTTTGATGTGCCCCATTGTCACGGCGGTCGTGCATTGCACTGCAATCAACCCCGACCCAATTTTTTTTTGTTATAAGACAGTCTCAACATTTTGTCTCTGTTCTCGAAGAGTACGTCAATTAGCTTGAGTTTTTTTCCGACCACTGATTATTATGCTTATATTACAATAAAAAATTAACTTCCACGGTCATCACCTCTTAGGATTCTTGGGTTCGCATAAAATTGCTATTCTTACGATATGCGTTTGTTTATCTACGCCTACATACAATTTATGGTATTTTTTTACACTCAAACCTTTTCTTTTTAATGTTTTAAGGTGCAATAGGTGACAGTATTTGCAGAATACTGCCAATATAGTTGCAGCAAGGCCTATGAAAGAAAAGCTTTGGAATGCGAATAATAAAATCATCATGCTAATCACCGTAATACTTATCGTGGGAGAGCCATGCTTCGGCACGTATGGGCCGGCTCGACCGGTGTGATACCACGGCCTCACAGAAAACCGGCAGTGAAGTAATTTGCTTTTCACCGAGTGAGTGAGGTTACCGGAGGCCCTAACCCTTGCCCCCCACCCTTCTCCGCCTCTTCCACCCTTCCCCTACCCCCACCTTAAAGGCCGGCAACGCACTTGTGACTCTTGAGTTGCAGGTGCCCATGGGCGGCGCTAGTCGTTTACCATCAGGTGATCAGCTGCTCGTTTGCCCGTTTCCATAAAAAAAAAAAAATTGTGTGGTGTCGTGGGGCACCACATAGGAACGTAGTTCCTTATAACAATAATAATAGCAAACTGCAATAATAATAACAGTCATCACGTAGACTATACATTAGACACTATATAGCCATCATACATAGACTATACATAAAAATCTTACGTTATGGACGTTTTTTGCCAGTTAGGGTACCCCTCCGCAATGCCTCCATAAGGAACTTCATTCCAAAAAAAAAACTATTTGCTGATCATGTAATACACGACAGTGCCAGAAAATAACTCCCAGAAACTTGTAGGGAAGGAATAATCACATTGGTATCTATATCACCTTTTTACGAGTACTTAAAATTATACCCTTCACTATCCACCACTTTGGTCAATTAATGCGGGTTGGACCTTCTGTAACAAACTTACTCTATGACCTGTTAACTTTTGCACTTTATGAGCGTGGCATCCCTTAGTTATTAAGGTCAGAATACATTATTGGTAATTTCATTAGAACTGAATTTTAATTCGATTTTAGTTTCCACGTCCCTTTAGTTACTTTTTATGTTGTTAGTTGGGTAGTTTCAATAAATTTAGTTGGCTTTATCTGTGAAATAGTGTTCAAAGTTAGATAGGAGTAGTGGACGTGATTACTTTGATATTTACGATTAAATGGAATAGTTTTTGTGTGCTCCATAGACCATTTTCTTTTTTTTTTTGCAAATACGTTTGACGCGTTCTTAAAGTTTTCTGTATTATTAAAGAAAATGACTCTAAGGATATAATAACTAAAGTGGAATGATTTTAAGTGTTTGTCCGTGCTCTTGAACAGACTATTTTTAGTTTGGGTCTAGATAGCGCTGTCTTCGTCCCAATAATATTTCGAGACATATTAATGTCTTGAAATGTTATGGGGACGAAGTTCCTTATTGCACGTTAAACTTCAGACGCTTAGCGGCGGCGGCAAGACGGAAAAAAGTGTTAGCGCAACGCTGCTGACCGCGAGATGATTTATTTTAATTACGCTATCTGTGGATTCTGCGCGATACTACTGTAATTTGATGTTACTATTTGATTTGATTGATTGTATACTAATTATCAATAAATTAGTTCGGGCAACTTTCACAGATGGCGCAATTTTAATTTGAAGTTTTTACAATATTAATAATAATCGAATAGAATAAAATAATCTTTATAGTACACTAACGACATTTTGCATAAAATAAATACACAAAGTGGATATTTACTATATTTTGATACAATTTATTCAATCCATTAAATATATTTATATATAGCGAAAGGAACTTTACCAACCGGGTGTCCCAAAGACACCTAACGCGTTTTTATTCTTTTTCCAAAATAAATAATTCCCGCACAATTCCCGCGCACCCTGCCCGACGCAACCTTTCCGACGCACCGTTCCCGACGCACTCTCCTCAACGCTACGAACCCTTCCCGACAATCCGGTGCGTCCCAAAGACACCTCACACGTTTTTATTTCTATTATTAGATATTTTGACCTTAACTCCGGCCTACGAAAATCCTACAGTATTAAGAATTAAGAGAGTTAAATTCTATGAAAACTTGCTTTTAGTTGTTATTTATCCAATACACACAAATGTGTGAATCGAATAATTAATCTCTTAACCCTAACTGAAGAGGTTTGATAGCAACCTCTGTGTTTGATCCTTCATCAGACACGGATGAAATGACACAATGGGTATGGATTTAGACTACGGGTTGTTCGATTTAAATAAAATATAAACTATGATATTTATTTTTAAACGGTGTGTGTACAGTGATGATAAGCAATCGGGAGTGTCGTCAGGTTTTGCTGTGATGCAAATATAAATGATGCTATCTTTTGTATTAGCATATAGTAATTAATAGTGAAATAGATCTCTAATTTTATTTTGATTCATCAGGAGTATCGTAAGGTTTTGCTGTGACGCAAAGATAAATCATGCTATCTTTTATATTACATAACATATTAATTAATAGTGCAACAGACGGTTAACATTAACAATATCATGCGACATTTAAGTACAAGTTATATTGTTTGTGTGATTTTTGCTATAACTATTGCTAATCACTACATAGTATAAAACAAAGTCGCTTCCTGCTGTCCGTCTGTCCCTATGTATGCTTAGATTTTTAAAACTACGCAACGGAATTTGATGCGGTTTTTTTTTTATTTGATTTGAGTGATTCAAGGGAAAGGTATATGTATAATACATCTATAATATAGTAGAGAAACACTGATAATTTTAGAGGTTTCTAATGTGATGTCGTAAATAAACACATTTTTTAATTACAATATACAATACTGTGGAGTATTGTACACCTTAAAAAGTTCTACAAAAAAGTCCGTGTCCGGTATATGTCTATCTCTTAGGGATAACCCACAATAACCATTTTTTATCCTTTACTTTTTACGAGAAATAATGGCTTATTTACGAAGCGATTTTAAGCAATACAGCATTAATCCTTATTTAATTAAATACCTTAAATACATTGTGCATTCAATATAGATCAAAATGGCCCTTTACAGCATGTAATTTCATTGAATATTTTCGAAGATATTACAGATTTAAAATGCAGGGACATAGCAGTTGCGGCGGTTGCAGGTTTAGATTTGAGCGTTGAGTGTTTTTCACATGGCCAATTATATGTTGCTCTTTCAAGAGTAACCTCTGAAGAAAACATGTTCGTATTGTCTAATGACAAAAAGGCTGTGAATGTTGTATATAAAGACATTCTGTAGTATATTTAGTATCATCATTGCACCCGTGCGAAGCCGGGGCGGGTCGCTAGTTACACCATAAAATTCATTTAAATATGAAACAAATGCAAGGTGTCTTACTAGTAAACTAAAGCAGCGATACAGTAGTTAAATTATGGTCATCAAGCTTATTGTGTCGTCATCCGTCGTCCAATATAGCCTCTCGATTACATTAGGGGACGGATATCGTATTTTACACCCGAAATTATTCGGACAACCCTAATCGAATCATAGACGGATTTGTGTTATATGCACAACAAAGCATTTCTACCCCTTTCGTCACCGGAATGCCAAAATGTCTACAGTCGTTCCTGAAATATTATATTACTCAGAATAGACTATTTATTTAATGTCTGAAAGCTCCCTTTGAATATCGTAGGATAATACGATAATGATAATAAAAAATAAAAAAGACACGGAGTCTTTATTTGCTACCAACTATATTTGTGTTAGTTGAGTCTCCATCGTGTTACTCCTAGCTATTATATTATAAACTAGATGTGCACGCAAGTGCACATATTTATACATTTTGCATGGAACCCAAATTATTTTTCCAAAATAAATAATTATTACCGCACAATTCCCGACGCACCCTTCCTGACGCAACTTTTCCGACGCACCTTTCCCGACGCACCCTTCTCGACGCTACGAACCCTTCGAATATTGTGCTTTGACGCAGTTGGTTTAATAAACCAATACGAAGTTAAACTCTCAATAATTTTGTCAAGTTCGATATTTTCTTTCACACTACTCTGATGGCGAACTTTAACACCACGCCAATGCCAAACATTTTCTTATAACGATTTAATTATATCAAAACTTGGTACCGCAGATTGTTGCAAACAAACTTCATTGAACTCGAATGTCGTTGGAATACTTTAGCTAGTGTTATTCGTTAATGTAAAGTTTAAATGAATATGTGATGATGTAATGAGTTTGTTTATAAGATACTAGCTGTGCCCGCGACTTTGTCCGCGTAGAATAGTGTATTTATATCGAATAAACAGCCTAAAAAATAAGTTTCAAGCTCCTAGCTCTAAATATGACGATACTTAAATACAACTTCTCATCCCCACCTTTCAACCCCCTACATCCCTTTTTTCGCGTTAAAAAGTAGCCTATGTCATTTCTCAGGCTCTAGATTATTTGTGTACCAAATTTCATTTAAATCGGTTCAGTAGTTTTAGTGTGAAAGGGCGACAGACAGACAGACAGAGTTACTTTCGCATTTTTAATATTAATATATAAAAATATATAATATAATATATATATAAGTAAGGATATTAAGTAAGGATTTTGGGAAAAGAGGTTTTAAAGGCACAATGAGCAGAGGTTTATATTACGTCTTCGTAGTTTTGTAATTCTCCTGTGAAGTTACGTGCACCAACATTTAACACGTTAGTATACACATATGCTGTTATAGTGCTTTTATTGATGGTAGTCTTTATTTCTATTAAAACGATTTTTCAAAAGGAAGGGAATCTCTATACGAAGTTCCTGATCGTAAGTTACATTTCAGACGCTCGGCGGAACGGGGAAAATTTTTAGCGCAACGAAAAATGCTGACCGCGATTTTTTTATTTTATTTACGCCATCTGTGGGTTCTGCGCGATACTAAATTATTTGATGTTGGTTGTAAACACATTAAAAATTTAAACATGATGGCGCAATTTTAATTTCGAGATTTTACAATATTAACTCTATTTTAATACAACTTATAAATAGCGAAATGAACATCGTTCCAACCGGGTGTTCCAAAGACTAGTCACGCATTTTTTTTAAATACTAGAGTCTCAAGAGTAATTGAAATTATATATATCTGTAATATATTTAAGTTTACCCACATAACAAATTGTAATCTAAGTGACCTAATTATATATATATATATATATATATATATATATATATATATATATATATAATATAAGCTCGCTATAAATCCACGAATTCTCATTAGTTCCCTATCACAGACGTTTCAATATAATTATATTTATTTGGATATGTTTGATTAACGTAAGAGGCAAATTTGATAAATTAACGGTAAGGAGTCAGTACAGAACCAGCAACGCCGTTACTGCCTTACAACCACGGAGCAGGTATCTGCTCCGTGCTTACAACAATTAATTTATGCGGCAGTAGCGCAATGGCCGAGGCGTCGGACTTGCGATCAAGTGGTTGCCGGTTCGAAACTCACCCAGTGCACTACCGACGTGAACCCACTCCTAACACAAGCATTTAACTTAGCTGGAGGGGTTAACGAGAATATTAAAAAAATATATATAAATCATCAATAAGATTGTATGCTTATTTGCAACTTTAGTGGTATACATTTAAAATTTAAAACATCTCCGACTCAAAGATCTCTTCAATGATTACAAAATGCCTTACATCATTTTGGAAAAGAGCTGATACTCTTACTCTGCTGGACCAACATTAAAAAACGTGCACCACCGCAAGAAAACTGGCTTTCAAAAAAAAAAACCGCATCGAAATCGGTCCATCCGATTGAGAGCTACGATGCCACAAACAAACACACACACACACACACAGACATCGACGCCAAACTTATAACACCCCTCTTTTTGCCTTGATGGGTTAATAAAATAGATTGCATTAAGATTCCAGACGCCATTTTCATTGTGCGTCTGTACATCAAGTTTTCGTAAAACCAACAATATAATAAAGATAAACAATCAATATATTAATATTCTAAAAACTATTTTGATACATTACTTTAACAATTGAGCCATTCTATTCTATTCCAGCTATTAGACCAACAAATTCTATTCACTAAATAAAATATAAAGACACCATCAAGCCCTATAAAAATCTCATGCTGAGACAAAATGGCCGACAATACGTAAATAAATATATATAATGTTAATTTAAGTGGGTAAAATCGGTCCTGAATTAATTTTCTGGTTTTAAGAAATTTATTTAAATTATTGTAGTCTTACACTGCGGGTGTTTTATTTCGTTCATATGAATAAATGAAGTTGTTTCTGACCAATTTCAAAAAGATGAAACTGTGTCTGTATTTTTTGAAGTATAAAACTTCTTTAGCGGCGTTGTGCACTTTTTGGGATGGGTAAAAAATGTTAAACTCGCGTCAGGACACGTGACCTGATCGAAAATTCGTAAGACGGAGCCGAGTTTCTTATATTTATAAAAATATAACATTCGAAATTCAAACATTTATGAGAGGCCAGGAGCGCAGAGCTTCCAGTGTACCCTATGTATACATTTAGATATGTTATTACCTACTTTTTATTTTTAACCCAATTATATATTTACAGATGTGTGTGTGTGTGTATGCAAATACATTGTGAAGTTATGTTGTCACCTCTGACGTGCAGTCCTACGACTGACTGGTTTTTTTTTAATTATAATATTTCTTCACAATATACTATGCGACGAATATTATTAATGTCTAAATATGGTAAAAATATATACACTTTCTTTTTAATGTTCATGATAACCAGAAGTCAATACGTACTCTTATAACTCTAATCGCAAACTAATTCGATTTCATAATTGCTACACTCATTACCGCACGAAATATACAATTTTGTGCGGTAATGAGCGTGAGTAACCGGCGTGCGGAGCATTTTTCATCCGTTATCATAACGCTGGGTGTACATTGCACAGTATACGCACGCAATATGCAAATGAACGGCATGCACCTACTGTACGACGCCGACGTAGTTGTACGGGGTGAATGTTTAGGTTTTTCCGGTTGCGTAAACACGCGATACGAAATTAAAAATTAAAAAAATATATTGAACCGTTTATAGTTTTTAGTTTAAAAAGCGACAGTAATAAGTAAGGGCTTGGCATATACTATCTCGATAATCGTTAGACATGTCCTTGAATGAAAAAGTAAAGCACATAGCCCAACTGAGGATAATCTTTGACTATTAGTTACAACACGGTGTAATTTGTCACAGCAGACACAATACTTCGCTAGCAGTGCTGCTAGTGATCTTCCCCAGATTGAAACATTCTCAGTTCTGAGAGAGACCTCTGATTTGAGATCCTAAAGAACTGTCAAAAGAATTTTTATTTTATACCGATTGATACGGCTCTAAAGACCCGTGTAACAGCCAGAAAAATGAAGAAGCGGCAGATAAGGTTTGTAATTATTTTTTTGTGTAATGGAAAAGGCGTTTGTCTTCCAACTCACCTGATGGAATGTGATGATGCCGACGAAGATGTTACACGCCTATCCAAGAGAAACCTATTTACTCTACTCTTAAACGTTCCAGGATTATAATTGTCTGGAAAAATAGACGCAGGCAGTTCATTCCAGACATTGGCGACTCGAACCAAAAAGGAGCTGTCTAAACGTTCGACATTTTGGTGTTTCGACAATGAAAGGGTGGAACCTCTGTCAGCGTCTAGTCGTCCGATGAAAGACGTCGACCCTCACCATGAAGGTACAATTAGTTTGAAGAGAGCCTTCGCACACTGACCAAAGTGTACCCTATAGAAAACCGATAAGCAGGCGACTTTACGACGCTGCTGTAGAGTTTGCAGTGCCCTATTGTTAGCACATCGTCGTTTATAAGCTTACAAGCTCTTCGGGCGACAGATTCAAATGCTTCAAGTTGCTATTTAGCTGAGCAACCAATAAGGTAAGGTGTTTTTGTAACCTAATACACGATTTTAGCAATTTTTTACTGCGCTACACTGTTTCCAAACTACAACTGGCCTGTTGGTCTAGTGGTTAGTGACCCTGACTGCTGAGCAAGAGGTCGTGGGTTCGATTCCCACCCAGGACAAATATTTGTGTGAGGAGCATGATCATTTGTTCTGTGCCAGACACAGACTGTAATTTATCTATGATATGTATGTATTTAGAAATATATAAGTATGTTCATCAGCAGTCTGGTTCCCAAAGTACAGGCTCTGCCTAGTTTGGGATCAGACGGCCGAGTGTGAGATCTGTATATATTTTTCAAACAATTATAGGATGCAATATAATCAATTCTATGAACGTTGTCTATTGCAGATAAAAACACAGAATCACTCCAGAACTTTCAAACGTACTTGTATAAACTTTCGCCATTTTGTAGCTCATTTGAATTAATCTTGATTATGGAATTTATCTTTTAGAGGCACAATTTGTAGAAAACTTCTCATTTTAGTGATTTTAATAATACGCAGAAAGTCGGTTATAAAAGTCGCATTGTATATATATTTCGCTGGTTTGCGAGAATAGCAACGGAACTAAAAATTATTGATTTTAGAGAATGGCAATGTTTTGTGATTTCCGCTAGAGTATTTTGTTCTAAATATATAATGAACTTGCTGCTTTCTAACGAACGTCAGCACGAAATCGGCGTTGCATCTCTGTTCACCATAAAATATCACAGATTTATGATGGTTTGGCATACCACTTGACGACCACGATTGCTGGAATAGCCCTGTGTTTAACTATGAAATAAAATGCGTTAGGACCACCTAAAAGTAGGTAAAGCCATATATCACAGTATATATTTTGTATCTGTTAGGCATAATAGCGTAACAAATCGTTTGCATTATGGAAATTTATAGAGCTTTCTAAATCCTATGAAATATAAATATAAGGTTTCCTGTGAATAAAAGTGGCCTTTGTATCTAAAAATATATTTCTGGATTTTTTTTCACTTTATAAATTATTACAACAAGATTGAAATGAAAACATACAAGAAGAAAGAAAGCATTATATTAAAGCGTTCCGAAGAAACTCTATTCAAATGGGAGCTTCGAAATCTTATTTCCCTAAAGTCTTTAAGAAAATCAATAAAATTTCAATTCAGCCGTAATGAGTCAATAGTGACTTAATTCCCCTTAATTTTCAATAAAAAGCGTCCCAATTTGCATAGCACTTAAGGCTGCTCACAAACGTACAACTGTCGCCAGTCTTAACTATTTTAGTCGTAAATTCTGACACCGAAATTATAATTTTAGAACAGAGTCCACTTTTAACCTTACTTATCCGACTTTAAAATGTAAATTGACAGAGCTATGTTGGGAATTTTTAATTTATTAACATTAATAAGAATATTGTTACAGATTTACGATACAAATTATTTTTGAAATATTTTGATATTGAATTCTGTTGAATATAATAATATGAAAAATGTTTATTGAATTTATCTGATTTATAAACTGTTGATTACTTTGTTATAAATGAAAATCTACGCTGTATTTTGCATTGTGTCTAGGTACCGACAGTACATACAGATGTGTAAAGACGTAGCAGTCGATCTACCAATATGACAGCTTGACGGTAAGTTCTGACTGGCCTGTTGGCCTAGTGGTTAGTGACCCTGACTGCTATGCCATAGGTCGTGGGTTCGATTCCCACCAGAGTCTGGGTGTTCTTTGTGTCCGTTGTTTGTATGTTTGTAAAATCCCCCGTGACACAGGAGTAATTCCTAATGCGGGAGTTGTATTTTTATAAAAAAAATGTGATCACCTCACTTACTACAATCATCGTTTGATCCATATATGGTGTAACTATTTATATGATTAATAAAAATATGACCATTAATTTCTTGTTTAAAAAAGTCTCTGCGATCCAGTAGAGTCAATCCATTTGCTTTATCTAAGTAAAGTATTTTATATAGCTCATGAGACTTTGTTAATCTTTACAACGTCACCATACACTGGCTATTAATAATAAAAGCAATTTTTTTTTCGCAAAGGAGCCATCGATGCATTTTGTAAGACATAGAATGCCAATGTCAAATTGCAGTACCTTAGAATTGTATTTTGGCCGAGAATAGGATCGTCAAAGCTCCAAGGGAAGGGCGGAGGGGGAGAGTTAGTATATAATCTAGTTGAATCACGGGCCGCCAAAGATCTTGCTCACCACTTGGTTATCAGTTAGAGGGCTGAACAAGTCAGTTCAAGCGGATCGAGTTCTCTAGTGGATATATATATGTATTATTAGCGTGACAGTAACAAGTGTTTTTTTCCCATAGCAAAACTGCACAAACGTGCCTAAAGAAGTTATCACTTAAAAAATGGTTTTAGTGCGGCAATTGAACTACATATTGCCTACAACAATACTATTTGAAAATACATGAAAGGGAAATACATGCAGTAAATAGCTATACACTTAAGCTTTATTCTCAATTTCCTAAAACCCTGAGCCCGCTGCCGCCCTATAAACTTTAATTACGTAAGACAATATATTTTGCGGACGTATAATCGTAAATTTGTAACCAGCCTAATACCGTAGGAGGCCCTTTACCAAATTTTACGGCTTGTTGCCGCCGTAAAGTAAAACATAAAACGCTAAAGTGAATAAAATCATTATTTAAATAAACAAAAATAAAAAAGTTAATTTATTGTAAGGGTCGTTGCATACTAGTGCGGCCAACATAACTAGAAACTCTATCTTATCTATTACACTAAGAATGTACGAGTATAATCAATATACATACATACCTATACTCACGCTTATATCCCCGATGGGGTAGGCAGAGTTGTATTAAACACCCACATTTTGCCGAAAATAATTTGGCCCAGCTCACGTGACTTGGGGCAAGCCTATTGTCGTCAACTGGGCACTTTGGGAATTAAAGATCGGAAAATTGGGAGGAATGGGAAAGGCAGTTAAGAGGGGAAGTAACGGAAGAAAAAGGATAGATTGGGGAATGTGGGTATTAACTAGCGCAGGTCAAGGTCGCATACCGAAGTCCGAAACCGCGATGGTGCAGTCTGTACTTTTATACTGGGGATGCCATTTGGGGTAGTGCAGCGAAAATAAAGTACAACGGGATCTAATCAAGTGTATGTATTTTATTATATCGAATCATTAATCAGAATAAGCACGCTTAAGTGGCAATGGGCTGGCCACGTATGCCGAAGGACCGATGGCCGTTGGAGCAAGCGGATCTTAGAGTGGAGACCGCGAATCGGTAAACGGAAGGTAGGACGCCCCCCAGCCAGATGGACCGACGACCTGAGGAAGGTAGCTGGGAGGGACTGGATGCGGAAGGCGGAGGACCGGGTACTATGGCGCACATTGGGAGAGGCCTATGTCCAGCAGTGGACTAAAATAGGCTAATTGATTGAATTTGCTTTCGGTTAGAAAATTATACACCAATGAAACAATTAAAAAAGAACATAAGCCCCTATCCTATGATACTTAAAAGAAACAAAAAGGACCATGTTTGCCTCTACGCAATATCGCAAATGAATTGCACAGTTCAACAAAATCAACAAACAGATTTATACAATAACTAGCAACCCGGCTTCGCACGGGCACAAATTATACACCAAAACCTTCCTCACGAATCACTGTGTGTATTAGTGAAAACTGCATGAAAATCCGTTCAGTAGTTGTTCAGTTTATTGCGAACAAACAGACAGACGCGGCGGGGGACTTTGTTTTATAATATGAAGTGATATATTCTAAAAAACTTTTAGGGCTGTTTTAATATGTGATATAAACGCTAGCTTATTTTACTGATACTGAAATAGATACTGAGACACTTCTTCGACACATTCATTAAACACATGTGTCGGTTTATATATATGTGTGATACACATACAAACAAAAAGACACACTCACAGACACATAGATATAAAATTATTTAAAAATAATTCATAATGTTATAGTACTCGCATTAACGCGTATGTTTTGTTATGACAGAGCAAAGATAGACATTACTTGCTCAAAAAGAGACTTCAATCATAAATATTGTACTACCAAAGAATATAATTTTTTTTTTTTTTTTTATGGTATAGGGGGCAAACGAGCAGACGGGTCACCTGATGATAAATGACTCCTGCCGCCCATGGGCACCTGTAACTCGAGAGTCACAAGTCCGTTGCCGCCCTCTAAGGTGGGAGTTGGAGAAGAGGGGGAGGGGGGAAAAGTGGGAAGAGGGGGAAGAGGGGAAGGACGGGAATAAGGGAAAGGGAAGGGTTAGGGCCTCCGGTAACCTCACTCCGAAATAAAATGCAAGCATTGCTTCACGGCCGGTTTTCTGTGAGGCCGTGGTAACGAGCGGAGTTGAGCCGGCCCATACGTGCCGAAGCATGGCTCTTCCACATAAATAGTGATGCAAATAAACTAATATTATTGTTATTGTATAGTCTACATTTTAATTTAAAATCTAATCTATAATTATAATATTATTTCAAGATTAATTGGTAATGTTTTATATCCCTAAATTGGGTTCTTTTATCAGGTTAACTAATATACTCTCTTAGGCAATGTGGTTCAATAAAAACTAGAGGCCCCGTGGTGGTCGAATTTCGACCATGGCCAATATTACTTGACCTGTCATTGTATAGACTTTTGTACCATGACAGGTCAAAATATATACTGGACACTCATAGCTGTATGTACCCGTTTTTGCATTTTTTTTAACTTTGTAGCAAATATTGTTCAAAAATTTTAGCATTCGTCACTTCTTCTCTGTATAAACTATAAGTGTGCGAAATTTCATACTCCTCCGTCAGCCCAACTTTCGTAAAAAGGGATCCAAAGTTTTCGCTTCACGTATTAATATATAGATAGACATAAAAGCATCATGCGACGCGAAAGTTCAAAAGTTATCAAAGCTCTTGATTAACGGTAAAAACAATTAAATTAACTAGTTAATTTACCTTTATAGACATTTCTTCTCATTCTTTTTTAAATTGATTGATACCAATTGTCCTAAAAAATTTGTTATTTATTATTTCAGTTGGTCGCTCAGGCGAATGGTCGTACCGTTCTGGTGTGTGATGCACTTTAAATTACAAACGAACACGACAGGTGTTAGAATAGGATGGGAGAGATAAGAGGCGGCTTGAATACAAAAAGAATAATGGTTTAATTATGTATTCATGCGAGTGACTAAGCGAGATGTGTTACCATAAGTATATCTATAATAATTATTATTTTGTGAGGCAAGGCGCGGGAAAGTCACGCGTTTACTGATAAAATGCTCACATTTCTGGCTTTTGTTTTGATGCTGGTACTTAAAACCAGTGGGAGGCCTAATAGTATTATTAGGGCCCCTATGGAGAAGTGACAGTTTCTGGGTGAAATTATTTCTTTAAGATTGTAACAAACAGCGCACTCAAACATACAAATATTTACGAATACCTATAATATATCTAGCATGAGGTGCAGCGGCGGTAGCGTAATGGCTATGGCGACGGACTTGCGACCAAGTGGTTGCGGGTTCGAACTCCACACAGTTCACTACCGACGTGAACCCAAGTCTAACACAAGCATTTAGCTTAGCTGGAGAGGTTAACAAGAATACTAGTAATGTGTGACCCACGTTACTAGTACTTATTCCTTTAAAAAAAAAGAACATTGGTACTAATGGATGACGTTAAAAAAATACCTGATGCTATTGTAAGTATGTGTGTTAAAATTGTAGTATCGCTCGGCAAAGGATTTTGCACACGGGAAATAATGTGAAGCTTGTTTTATTAAGTATCATTTTATTAATACGTGAAGAGAATTCTTTGCATATGATAAGTATATACAATGACAGGTCAAGTAATATTGGACAATGAAAAACCATGGTCGAAATTCGACCACCACGCGATCTCTAGTTATAATTATATAGCAAATAAATTAGTCGAAAACTTGATCATATGCTATAAAATGACTGATAAATAAAAATAAAAATCATTTCTTTTTCTTATTGCCGTACTGTGGACCAAGTGAGCGACGCTTAAGCCTACAACTACTGAAAATATACCTGCAATACTGCGTATCCTTTCTAAATTGTCGAAAAAAATGTGAATACAAAACCTTATAAGAATCTGAGAACTAAAAGACGACGATGTACGACTTGGCTTCACTAATGGGGAGACAGATCTGGTGCGGTGTTCCATGTTACACTGACGATACGTCCATTTTTCTGCGTCTGAAGTGGCAAAAATTTTAGACAGAATTCGGTGGTTGTAGACCGGCAGCTAGCGACAGAAGTTCAACACCGATTTTCTCACTCATGCCTCTCAGAGCATTGAAAGTATTATCAGAGATAAGTAGAAAAATTGTGCGGTGCCCGCGGGGTCAAGTTCACCCTTTAATATCAACCTAATAGATTCCTTTTGCTGCACTTATGTCTAGTTCATCAATCATTTAGTCGGTGCTTAACTATCGTTTTACGATAGTGGCATAAATGAAATAATTGTCGAACAAAGCAAACATTCTTTGCAAAATAAAAATTTATTTAAAAATACTTGGCCCCCCGCGGGCACCGCTCCATTTTACAATACTTTCAATACTCTGAGAGGCATGAGTGAGAAAATTGGTGTTGAACTTCTGTCGCTAGCTGCCGGTCTATTGGGCCTGAAGTGTGTAAAATCAATTACCTACACGATATTTTCATCCTTGCGGTAAGTAACGAGTCTCAATTAGGCATTATGGGAAATTCATTCTGTATCTTCTAAGATTTTACAAGGTCGACACCAAGAGACGATCCTGAAGTAGCTAGTGGTTTACTACAGGTATGCTTGTTTTTATACCACGTCGGTGACAAAGAAACATGGCAGAACGGCCCGCCTGATGGTAAGCGGTTACTTTAGCCTATGGCTAGTTTCAATTCCAGGGGACCTCGGCAGAGAGCTCATCAAACAGCCGAAGCGTTCGGGAGGAAATTCTTCTGTTTACCGCTACAGTCACAAAAAAACAGCCTAAACAACAATTGACAATGACACTTCCAACAACACCCAGTTACGTAAACATAGACACAACATAAATTTAGCACCATCAAGCCGCATCATTCAAAATGCATTCTTGTACACAAAATGGATTGCTGGCCTTGAATGGCGTGCGCACGAGCACAGCATGCTTCTCAAGACTACAATAAATATGTCTGGTTATTATCTAATACGGTCATATTTTAAGTTGTTTGTGCCTGCCAGAGGTAAAAGGAGTGACTACGTAGGGCCTTTGTGTCGGGATATTCCGTTTTTTTTTCACATTGAATGGCTTATTTATATTTTATACTAGCAGCGCCCTGCGGTTTCACCCGCGTAAATGCCGATCCCGTGGGAATATCGGGATAAAAAGTAGCCTATGCGTTAATCCAGGTCTTCAGCTATCTACGTCAGAAGTTTCATCGCAATCGGTTCAGTGGTTTTTGCATGAAAGAGTAACAATCATCCATCCATCCATCTATCCATTTAAACTTTCACATTTATAATATTAGTGGGATGTTTATTAAAGTGATGTGAGAATATACATTCGTTTATATTGGAGAATACTTGATTGATCAATACTAATGCTGGACCACACATTTTTAGGTATTATAAGACGAGAAGCCAACGGCCTGTCGTAATGAGTGGATACTGACGCCTATATGCGGTTGAAACACATATGGTAGCAATCGCGTGTAGCCAAGCCCTTAATTACGATGCATAAGTCGACAGTCACTACTTATTACGCGTAAGCCCGTACGTCGATACTTATAATGAATAACTGACTGACTTCTCATTTTAGCATTCCGGGCCATCAATGGTCAAGTCCAACTTTGATCGTTTGATGCACGTGATCACCATTCTGTCAATTTTGTTTTCGTGTGCAAACCCCAAGCACACTTCGCTGACAGATGATCATCACATGAATATTAAATTTGAAAAATAACGTACTATCATTTAGTATTCAAACACAATATAAAGTAATTAAATAAGGTTTATATTGTTCTATGCTAACGATAAATTGAAATTAATTTTCATCCATAATTATCCTATGTTGTTCAAATGACATGTGCACACTACAACTGATAATATTTGTTTTGTCTGTCACATATTGTGCATTTTACAGCTGTTTAGTAGACACATGCACGATAAACCTCATAGATGTAAAGGTTAGAGAGAAGCCCACACACGAATTGAACTTTATTTTATGAAGTATTTGCTTTTCAATTTAACATTTACAATAATTCTGCGTCTAAATAAGTTAGAGCTTCTTGAGCTCATATTGGATACGATCGACTGGGACAATAATATAGCCTATAGACGATTACAGCCAAAGTAGTTAAGTATACACAAATTGAAGTCATTCGATAGAAGATCACAGACAAAATATCAAAATCTCCATTCAAATTGTAATCACCAACCTATCACATTCTACTTCTTCCACTCTACAAAAATAAGACAAGAAACATCAAAGCAACAGAAAACCTAGCCACCCGACTGGCAAAGAACTCTGTTTTATAAATAACTACAACTAGCTTCGCGCGGGTAGCAGAGACATCTTCAACAACCATCAACATATTGGAATCAATTAACACAAAATCTTAACAAATTATACACCTAAACCTTCCTCATGAATTACTCTGTCTATTAGTGAACACCGCATGAAAATCCGTTCAGTAGTTTTTCAGTTTATCGCGAACAGACAGACGGACGCGGCGGGGGACTTTGTTTTATAATATGTAGTGATATAGTAAAGTAAAACTTGAAAAAAAGCTTTAATGGACGAACTGAATTAAAAAGTAAAAGAAGAATTCCTTTATCCACCTCCTGGCTTCATCATCAGACCATCGTTACCAAGCCCAATCTGTTAGACTTGTCGAAACGAACCACATGAGCCCAAACTCGAGGGGTTTACTAGTAGCCACTGAAGAGTTCCATTATCCTGACTCCATCATCAAATCAGCTCTAAGAAGCCAAATCATAGTATCACATTTCAATACGACAATTAGAAGAAGGTTTAAAATGAACTAGAGACTGTACTCTGTCTGTCTGACTGTACTGTACTCGACAACAAATTGACAGAACAAGCGAAATCGCAGTCACCCGACTGGACAAGAACTCTGCTTTATAAATATCGAAAACCTCCAAAATAAACTATGTATTGTAGTATATCACACCTCTGTGATATACGTTAGTACTGGTGGGTGAGAAGTTCGCACGGAATTCGATTCGAGTTATTTAAAATGTTTAACTGATAGAACAAATGACAGAAGCGCCGTAACAAGCAGTCAGAGTGAATGGCTGTCAAGTTGATGGGCCACATCTATGAAGCCATTATAAAGTGATAATATTATAAGTAGCTAGTTCAGTTCCCAATATATGAATTGCAGTTCCCTCAGGTTTATTTCAATACGACCACCTTCAAAAACACCCTATTCCATTTCCTCTCGAGCCAAGTGAGACCTTACAGTATTGTATAATTGCTATGTTACGAATTTGCAGGCCTGGATGAGGCGCTAAAAAAATTAAGTTAAAACGGTATTAATACCGGGTATTGTCGATTGTATGATTAGATGATAGATAAACCGTAAGTCAATCTATTTATGAACAACGTAGATACAAAGGCACTTAGCTAACAAAGCTCTAATGAAGTATGAAAGCCGCTGTTTGTAAGCCATATTGGCGCCTCTCAAAACGGTCTTTGGTGTCTGACATTCTTGAGGCTTTGATTTCGAAATCAATCAATTGGATAATTCAGACATTTAAGATGGTACTCCTTCTAATTATTTATTATTAATATTCTGGTACAAAATAAACAGCTCTAAACCAAACTAAGCATAACTTTAAGTAAGTACCTACAATGAGTTTTAGAATACGGAGAAACATCATCATCATCATTTCAGCCAGTTGACGCCCACTACTGGGCATAGGCTTTTCCCAAAGATCGTCACAAACATACTTAAATGTATATATTTTGAAAATACTATACATATATTACATACATAAAAAAAAATATATATTATATAGATACGGTCGAATTGAGAACCTCCTTTTTTTTGTCGATTAAAAATACTGAAAATGTGCGGGTGGATGAAGAACCTTCTACCTCACGATCTCGACGACGAAGGGCGAGCCTGTCAGCCTGTGACCATGGCCAGTGCAACCTGGTCAAAACGTCAGGCAATTCAGAGGTATGTAATACCTTTTCGTGATCGCGTTAATTCCCGTGGAAATACATAATTATATCATGGATCGTGAAAGTTTAAAAGTTGCAGACAATTAATCTAAAGCCGCTGAGAATCAATAAAAAAAATATTGTATGTGTGATGAGCACGATCATTTGTTCTGTTTTTGGGTGTAATTCATCCATAATATGTATGTATTTAGAAATATTTCATTATGTTTATCAGCGGTCTGGTTACCATAGTACAGGCTCTGCCTAGTTTGGGATCAGACGGCCGTGTGTAAGATGTGTCAAGTTATTATTATTTCTCTATATTCATATTAAAACTTATCAATTACATTTTTAAATATGTACGAAACATATAAAAAATAGTAGACTACCGACATCGGGTACAGTGACCAAGACACCGGTGATTAGAGCTCCAAAGACAGGTACCTCCTCACTATACTTGCCACGTTGAGGAGAACTGCATCAGTCCCTTGATCCAGCGGTCTAACGCGAGTCTCTTAAGGTGTTGATCGAGGCTTTTGACTATCAATCCATGAGCAGATCCAAATATTTGATTTGTTTTTTTTCCTTTTTTAACGAGGTTCTCATCATGAGGAACAGCGATATCGTCGATCATTGCGCAGCGCTCTGATCGATCTAGCACCAGTATGTCAGGTTTATTATTATTATTATTAACTATATACGAGTATGTTCATTGTACATGATATCAATGTAGACAACATGGAAAAAAGGCAAAGGTAAGGCTCAGAGGCACACAACAGATGATGGTAAGTTGTTGCCGGTCGTTACGCACATACAATCGCACAACTCATGTAAAGTAAAAAAGTTACAAGTCCGAGATGAGCCCCAGGCCTAAAGGGTCATATGGTAATATTATTATCTTTTACAGATAATGTGTGAAAGCATCCAGGCAATTTTTTTTTAACTATAATATATAATATAATAAATTATTTAAGCCAATTACAATTTGTCTAAGAATACATTAAAAAATGTTTAATTAAGTACAACACTGAAGTTTAGAGACAGAGTGAACGTCAGTGTCTGTGGTGTCTTACAGGCTATTAATGTGAGGGCATTAACGTCAATTATATTATCGATTGTCACTATAATTCTTGACAGCCAAAATCAACGGCTTCACACGGAAAGGTGTAACTCTTTGTAATTATTACGCCATATATGGGTTGACTTGTGTCAACATATCTTATCTGAGTTAATCTTTTGATCCACGCCGTCACCACAGAGTCACGGTCTCCAACCTATTATTATTTACATTTGCTTATTTAGGAGCTATGCACGGTCTATGTGGCAAGTTTTATTCTTTTCCGTATCTCTCCCTTCATCTAGCACCCTACAGAGAAGTATATATTAAGTATGTTATGTAGTAAACTAACACAAACTACAAGTCCAAGACGGACAGCAAAACCTCAAACTACAACCGCAAACTGCAAGCAACACTACGGATTTCTATGAATTTCTAAGAAACAAAAATTTCGAACAGCGTGCGTAGCGTAGCGACGTCAGATCGCAGCACCAGTTGTGACAGGGACCGCAACGCATTCACGTGTCGCGACAATTAAAAAATGTCTATTATTTCTGGAGATGATGAAAATAAATTAATTAACATTGTGGATGGTCACCTTTACGATATATCCAATCAAAATTACGGCAAAAAACCGGTGAAAGATAATGTGAGGAAAGCCATGCGGCATAAGCGGTCTGTAGTCCTTCTCGGAATAGAAGCGGCCGCGACCGCCGGCAACACTGCGATCGCCTGCAACTGCAGGCTGCAATGCTCGGACTTGTACCTTTATATGAGTTGTGCGATTGTATTCGTGTTTGTATATAAGGGCCGGCACCCACTTAACACCTTCTGTTTTGTGTGCCTTTGCGCCCTTACTTTTACATAGCCTTCTTTCTCCATGTTCTCAACCTTAATATCATGTACATATATGTATGAACCAATTTTATTGGTTACGTTAGTGGAGGTGAACATACATTACTTTTTCATGATCCAAGAATTAATTAACTGGAGCTCGCAGACGATTTCAATATAAATCAACGGGTGCAGTGTCTTGGAGATTCATTATTATGGCTCTTGAATTGAAACTAAATTGAGTATTAAACAATATAACTTAATCTGTGTACTTCAGTATATATAACATACTTTAATTTTATATTATATATTTTCATAAATGTGACATTGATGATGATTTGTTTAGAAGAAATAAAAAAAATGCATTTAATTTTTTTTATGTCTACAGATTTAGACGTGCATTGATGAATGATTTACACTTAAAAATTACTGAACTTCAATGAACGTCGCAACTATATATAGACTATATGTTTAACTAGCAACCCACCCCGGCTTCGCACGGGTAGCAAAGCATATATTGTTTTTCTTCCGACATCTTCAACAATCATCGTCATATTTCGGCCATTTTACACAAAACCATAATCCTACTAATATTATAAACGTGAAAGTTTGTGAGTATGTATGGATGGATGGATGGATGTTTGTTACTCTTTCACGCAAAAACTACTGAACCGATTGCGATGAAACTTGGTATGTAGATAGCTGGAGACCTGGATTAACATATAGGCTTTTACCCCGATATTCCCACGGGATCTGGACTTACACGGGTGAAACCGCGGGGCGCAGCTAGTGAATTATAAACCTAAGGGCTAAACCTTCCTCACGAATCACTCCGTCTAATAGTGAAAACCGTATGAAAATTTGTTCGATAGTTACTTATTGAGTTTATCGTAGACAGACAGACAGACGCGGGGGACTTTGTTTTATAATATGTAGTGATGTTCATATTTTGAGGACAAACAAAAACCACAATCTGACTTTGTTGCGTCATACGTCATAAGGTTCATTTCTAGAAATCATTTTCTTACACCGCAAATAAAGACGTTTACGAATATGGTAGCTTTATACATTACATTTTGTCTTTTAGCAGAAATTCTAATTGAATCACTCCACAATTCCCTTTTACAAACATATTTGTACTAGCTATCATTCGCTTTGCATTTATCGCGTAATTTGGGGAATCATGTATAGTTATAAAGCATACTTTCTTAGGCGTTTTTTTTGTGCATGTCACCCCACAGGGATTTTCAGTAGGGGCGGTGTAGAGGAATCGAACCACACGGTGTGCCAAACTGCGCCTAAAACAGTAAGGATCAGGGAACACATTTTATGAAGACATCCGGTACCTTCTTAGGCCTAGCGCAAGTTGGATTCGTAATGCCACCTTATAGAAAATTATTTTGAAGTATAGACACAAGAAAAGCAAAAAACCCAACTGCGTAAAATCTAATTAACAAAATATGTGAAAAAATTAACTTTTAATAAAAAAAAAACTAAAAAGAAAGAAATGAGGCCAGTAGTTTAGAACTCTGTTAAGTAATACTGAATAACTACACAATTGAAATAGTTTTAAAATCATAAATTCTAATGCAGAACAAACGATTTTTTTTTCATGTGACAATATGGCCTCTAATTGTCGCTGTAGTGAATTTTGACTACTGTCATGTCTTCAGTGACACTTGCAAGGTTAAGACGAATCGATTGACGAAGAATCATCGAAATCGGCCAACGCGTCTCTAGAACGCCACATAGGAACAAACGTACATAGATAAGATAGACTGATAAACACACACCGTAAAAGTAGAAAAATGTAATTGTTTTAGGTTCACCTTTTTCGAATTTCACGAATTAAAAGCAATTAATTCAAATTGTAAATAGGTAGGTACGTGTACTCAGCCGAAAACACATATTTTTACCCTACTCGAAAAACGAAGTTATTTATGTTAAGGTATCCAATTAAAGACTAGGTTTTTTCCACCCATTAAAAGCCTTAGGCATTTTCTTTACGAAATTAACTGCCTAATTGCTTGAACTAAATTGCACTTCGCAATAGTCTACTTTCTGTTTAAAAGCCTACGTAAATGTAGGGAAATTCAATAAAGTTGTGTGTGGTACAAGGAAAAAAATACTGATTAGAAAATGTCGGCGTTGTTATCCTAACTAATATTACAACTACAAATGTGAGTTTGTGTCTTGTATTTTGGTTTTTTTGTTCGTTTATCATACGATTATTGAAAAAAAAGCAAGCACATTGACATGGGTAACTTTTAGAGGGTCGTCCGGCCTTTGTATCGTTCAATCATAACAAAATAAGTATCTTTTTTAAAACCTTACGTGAATGCATGCATTCTCGCACGTCTCTTTCTTTTCCTTATTCCAACCCGGTGCCAACAAGTATACTTTCTTATAGAAAGCCTGTATATATTTATAATACGAAGGGTAGATATCTATCGTTGCCAATCCTGTAGAAGTAAAGTCCATCCACTCGTAGAAGCCGTGACATTAAACGAAACGTGAAAGATTTAATTAGTCTGGACAAAGTCAACCGATCCTAAATATTCACCCTATTATCTTTTATTGCAATTGTAAAAAATATCTGCCAGAGGATAACATCCGCAGTCAAGAGAGAAAGCCGAATTAAATCAACGGAACCACCACTGCCTCTCAGGCTGAAAAACATATCAGGTTTATGTGTAAGACATATTATTATATATTATCAAGACCTTAACTAAGCATAACTTGTACTAAGGATTTCATAACACAGATAAACGTACATACCTATTACACGACTGGCCTGTTGGCCTAGTGGTTGGTGACCCTGATTGCTACGCCATAGGTCGTAGGTTTGATTTCCGCCCGGGTCTGGGGGTTTTTTGTGTCCGTTGTTTGTATGCTTGTAAAGTCCCCCGCAACACAGGAGTGATTCCTAATGCGGGAGTTGTCTTTAAAAAAAATACATAGTCTGTGTTAATTCGATTAACTCTAAAACTAAAACAACAGTTCAGTTCTTAGTTCGCTACATCTCTAACCCAGATCACGGGCTCGCATGAACTATTTAAAATTCCTAAATACACTCCACCCAAGTTGGACAGGACCTAAAATGGACAAAAACTAAGTTGGGCGAATATAAGGAAATTGTTCTGTTTGAGTTATTAGATTAGAGAGAAATCTCCACTGTGAGTGTATTTTTACTTCATAGATCCTTTTACAATTAGTTGCATATATATCTACATATAAATTAACGTGAAACAAAGATTTAATCACTATTTGTTTTCACGCAAGCGCTTTTGAGGTTATCTTAAAAAATACAATCCAGTGTTTGATTTCTTTTAATTTAAGTGACAAGTTTTATAGACACGTCGAGAAGAATTTAACAGAAAGACTCATGTTTACATGGATTAAAAAAATGTCGAAACGCATTAGAGGAAAAACCCAACAGTAGGTCATCCAATGTTTTTAACTTCCGAATTTCTTATAATTTCGATTGATTTTTATTATTTTCGCCCAAGTGTGTTTGTATTATCACTACATGTTATAAAACAAAGTCCCCCGCCGCGTCTGTTCGCAATAAACTGAAAAACTACTGAACGGATTTTCATGCGGTTTTCACTAATAGACAGTGACAGTGATTCATGAGGAAGGTTTTGGTGTATAATTTGTACCCGTGCGAATCCGGGGCGGGTTCCTTGTTCAATATAATTCAAATAGAAAAAAAAAACAGATAACAAGTACCTCACACTTAAAAGTAATATTTTGAAATAGCTTGTGAAAGAAATCGCTTCCGCTGTTAACATTCACCATACCATACATACAAGGCGGTATAAATTAAAAATATAATTAACATCGGAGATGGAAGGAATTTCCTACTCATTATAAACGGCTTCTGTACGGAAGTATCTACACTAAATAACACAATTATATTCTTGGGAATGTGCGCTTCACATTCTCTCGTAAAAATGGATATTAATATTATAAAGCAAAATTATATATTTTGGAATACCGACTGCCATATACATAGTTAATCCTGAGGAAGGCAGGCCACAATACATTCTACTCGAATCCTTATCTCTACTCTGCAGAAGATCACTGTTAACGATTCCGATGACTGGCCCTCTTGTGAGTATAGTGGGGACAAGAATATGCTTTGAACGCCACTGTTATTTTGGATCATGAAACACCTATACCAAGGACATAATAAAGAACACATGTTTTACCATAACCAGATCTTATTACTTTTTGTTATTGGAATATGAAATGGTAAATGGTGGTAAATGATTAACGGCACCTATAAACACGCTCTAATGTAAAGAAAATCAGATAAATAAGTCGGTGATCGCCGAGCATTCAGGTCAGGTGAAAACCACTGGATAGAACTACACTAACCACAGGTCCTCTCCACTGACCGTCACTATTACTCCAGAATAGAACGGGAAGCAGTTGAAATTAATAAAATAAAAATGTTAACAGAGAAGATCCTATCATCAGCAAGCAATCGTCAGCGAATACAGGCTACTCAACAACACTCAACTGACGTCGTAAGTGTGCTGTCTCGAAATACCGACAGTGCGAACGAAAATAAAAATAATGAAGACCAAATGCTAGTAGTTGCTGAAACTCACACCTCATGAAGCTCTCACCAGTCCACCCCTCACCACGATCGAAACGTTAGGTAACCAAAAAAAGTACTGTGCCTTGAAATTATTATCACGTTTATGCATGGTCGCGAAAGTTTAAAAACAATTAAAAAAAAGTTGTTACTAATGCATTGCCAAAGCTTTTCACCTCTCCCATCAAGATCTGACACCTTTCTGGCATTCTTTTGTAGTGTGAAGGTTCAAGTCGAGTGGCTTTAACTTTAACTCTACGAATGATTCTTGTATCACGAGGAACTTGATAAACATTTAAACAACGGACACAAAGAATACCCGGAATCGGGAAAACTATTTGTGGATAACACATTTTTTTTGTCCGGTGTGGGACAAAAGAATTCACACACACATCACACACAACACACAAACAGTTACACACAGTCCCACAGTCATCCGGGCAGTCAATAAACTGCAATCTGCTAAGCCTACAATCACGCTCTATTGATAGAATCCGTTACAATATTATACGATATATTGTGACGAGCAATGAATCCGAACATGCAAGATTCATATTCGTGGTAATTAAAATGACAAGAACAGTTATAAAACGGTTTTGGTCACAAACCCCGCTGAGATTGTGTTTAAAGAACATGATAAACAATGAGATCACGTATCTACTGTTAAACAAAATCGATCAGATGTTATATTAATCACACAATATATTTCAATAAGCTATATGTAGATACTTGTTTGTTTGATATTACACAAATTAATCACTTCCACCGATTCAGTATTATGAAATTCAATAATATTCCTACATCATTATATCTCATTCATATTATAAATATTGCCCAATCACACTAGAAATTCAAACTTGCAGCAATTTAAACCTTAAATTCTTTGTCTTCTTCGTCATCTTCTTGTATTTATTTCCTTAATTTATAAAACTAATTAAAACACTCAATGTAAAGTGCGCACGATTTATACTAATTACAAAATATTATATAATTTTACGCAGACATTGGTGTACGTGTAAAGCTCATCACATACTATACCGTCACGGTAACGGCACGGCTCCACCCCAGCAATTAAGTTGTGTAGCTGTGCCGTTGCAGTGCCGTTATAGTGTGTGATGACCTTAACCCACACGTTTTTTAAACTTTTTTTATAACTTGACACATCTCACACACGGCCGTCTGATCCCAAACTAGGCAGAGCCTGTACTATGGTAACCAGACTGCTGATAAACATACTTATATATTTCTAAATACATACATATTATATATAAATTACACACAGACACAGAACAAATTATCGTGCTCATCACACAATTATTTGTCCTGGGTGGGAATCGAACCCACGACCTCTGGCTTAGCAGTCAGGGTCACTAACCACTAGACCAACAGGCCAGTCACGTTCACTCAATAGATGTACTTACTATGTTTTATTTTAGCTATTGTACCTAACGTGTAACTGTTAAATGTTCCTATAAATAAATAAATGCAAAATTTTATAAGTGGGTTTCGTATACCCCTTCACGCTGAAAAGGCTGGATATTAATAAAATTTGGTAAAGAGATTGTTGCCCAGATTAACACCGTTGGTCTTTAGAATATTGGTTAAGTTAATTAATATATCGCGTAATGTCAGAACTTACATTAAAACGCAGTCACGAAAAAAATTCAAGTGAGAAAAGCGAACGGGGCATGACCATTTTGATTTTACATATTTTTGATGTAAACTTGTTAAGGAATCATTATATTTTGAATGATGAAATATTACTACTCAAATCCGTTACGGGTGGTCCGACCAAGTCCGCTCCACCTCCGACACTACGGTCGGTACTGCTCTACACACAGCCCTAGACAGACACAGATGGCGGACTTTCACACACGCCAAGATCCACAAAAGAGGTCACCACTCTCAGAATTGAGGAAACCGAGACAAGAAGGAGGACTACTCAAATAATAGTGACCCACTTAAATAATAGTACCAAAATACACTTTACCAGGGTACATTTTATCACCTGCCACTAAAAAGTGTACGGTAATAAAGTTCGTTTCAAAATGATTTTAATCCGAAATAATCGAATGCAATGTTGAAACACGTTAAGCACATAAACATTGTTTAATCTAAAACTTTTATCTATATATATTTCTAGCCCTAAGACAACTACCAGATGAAGTAAGCTACTTGTCAACGACTTAAATTTTAACCTCACCAAATAGTGAAGTATAGACTATCGAAATTCCAACTCTTAATCCAGAAAGTCGTTCTTCGCTCTTCCAATAGCCATTAATCTTCCACTTCGAGATAACATTATTACCACTAGACAGAAATGTAATGGCGAATAACTAGAATTCCTCGTTCCTATCAATTTAAAATCCAATTTACTCGTACCTAACCCCATTCTACTGAAAATTTCTTACAAAGAAATTGTAAGACACTATTCACTAAAATTGGGAACATTTACAACAAAAAGTAATTAATAAGGCATCCAATTAGGAGGTAAACATTTTTTTAAAAAGAATAAAATTAAGAAAACCCTTGATCAAATTAAAAGGTAATTGAAGACTCCACTATGTATTATAATTAAAAAGGAACTTAAGGGGTTTTATCGGAGGGGAAAAACTGGTTTATTCTTGGGTGGGCAATGTACAAGCCGAGTAAGTCTTGTAACAAGTACCTGTAGATCGACTTTATGATGTACTAACTATGAATAGTAATTTGCTATTTATCTATCCGTTTTTTTACCGGAATAAAACTTTAACAGGTTTATTACTAGTTTGTTGGCAGTCTTATCTCAGATCTTTGATCTTGATAAGCACAGTTTAAATAAGGAAAGAAATTGTGATAGGTCTCACTTACTACTGTACTAATTAGTGTGGTAGTAAAAAATATACCTATGACTACCGCCTGGCAGTGGCTAACTAAATGAGAAAGTGCATGAAAATATGTGTGACGCGGTCGTGGGTACACTATAATCGGGTAAATAATATTACCGATCGAGTGCAATTACTGTAAAAAGCGCCTTCGCATTAATGATTAGGCACTCATTACATTACACGTGAATTAAATAATAAGAGAGAGAGAATATATACTATATTTTACCAGTATAACAGCATAGTCTATAATTAAATTAACAAAATAATGATCTTATTTAGTATCTTATTGCTAACTCGATGCTTTATAAGAAGAGACGCATGTCCTAGATTTATCTAGTGATCGAAATCGATCATTCTAGAGCCTTATTGACTGACGAAGCTAACATTGGTGGATTACTTAAAATTACGTTTAAGTATAAGTTAGGTAGCTTACATCGCGAGCAATCGATATTAAACATAATAATGTTTAATAGCCACGTATGGGCCGGCTGTATCGGAGTGATACCACGGCCTTACAGTAAACCGGCGTGAAGCAATGCTTCGTTGTGTTTTGCCGAGCGAGTGAGGTTACCAGAGGCCCTAACGTCCCTATTCCCATTCCATTATCCCCACCCTACGCCCTGTTTTCAGAAAGTGCGATTAATTAAATAAGTTTTAAAATCATACACAAACATCGAAATTAAATTTTCATATAAAACCAATTTCGTATGTTAAGACCTAATTTTAAATACAAATAGTTAGCCGTAGCCGTATGCTAGCGAGGAAACAGTGCAGCTAAGGTAAGAAGCATTTTGTACGATCAAGTTTTTTGCGTGAAATATGATAATTCTATTCATGTTGGTGCAAAAACTACAGTTGGGATTTTTATTGACTACAACTAAAAAAGGAAGTAAGTCCTTTTTATTGTACACTAATTGCAGGAATATAAAAACAAATATGATTAAACATAAAACGCACAATGGGCGGCTATCACAACAAGCAATATCTTCCAGGCAACCATTAATTTAAAAAGATAACATTGAGGTTATGCTTGTATTGTTTTCTTTTTATCATATTATGTTCATTCAATTAGTGCGAGTGGTGTTGGTATGTGTATACAATCATCATCATACAATCCTTTTTATTTTGCTGACTTTTACCAAGCTACACTGACTGTGGGAAAAGAAAATATATTATGTACACTTGACAGACTGAAAAAAAACAACTTTCGTTTAAAATTAATGAAGTAAAAGAACTAATTATTTTGTGTTTTTTATGGGATTTCGTTACTTTAATAACAAAAAATAATATTTTTCTCAATACATGCAATAAGTGTTTACAATATTTGTTTATTCTTAAGCTATTCACAAACACAGTCAGAAAACACTATGAAGTGAGTTACCGGAATCTGCCTTCTTTTTTTTTCTTTTTTCTTAGAAAAGACAACTCCCGCATTAGGAATTACTCCTGTGTCGCCTGGGACTTTACAAACATAGAAACAATGGACACAAAGAACACCCAGACTTTGGTGGGAATCGAACCCACGACCTATAAGCATAGCGGTCAGGGTCACTAACCACTAGACCAACAGGGCAGTCAGTGCTTATATGGATTTCGTATGTCGTGTTCTTTTGAAAACACGGTTTCTTAAGAAAAGCATATTCGTTTTATTTATTCCTTGTCCATCATTTACGAGAGCAACACCACATCGATTTTTTCGCCTTCAATAAACAAACGAAAACAATCATTCAAACTTACTCATCAAATCAAAACTAATGACTACCAATCCAAAAATATTATTTCTCCTACAAACCCAGCGTACGGACGGACTAGTTAAAATTCTCAAAATGGCCGCCGTCACTCATCAATCAAATTGTGATTTATTTCCTATACTTAACCCCAAAATGTGTAAAGATTTATAACAATACTATTAAATTACAATACAAAAATAGGTTTTATTGGACTGCTCTTGAATTTAATATGTAAATTAGGTTATAACTTTACTAATATTTTTGTGGTCTTTTTGACCCGGCAGAGGTATTTAAAGGGATAACTCTTGACAGCTGTTACTGTTGATGTTCGTATTACGAGCAGCTGTGTCTAAAAAAAGTAAAGAATTTTAAGAGGTTAGAACATAAAACGAAGAAATGATATCATTCGATTGTAGAGCGCGGTGCTCTTTTTAAAGTAAACCGCTTTGCTCGCCGTATTACGATATGCTAGAACTTATAGAAAAAGTATAGCCAAATAAAATTCCAGAACAAAGACAAAACAGACTAGTGGACTCCTCTGTTACGCAGACGAACAAAGGTTACCGACATTGCCAAACAGATCAGCAAGTTAAAGTAACAGTGGGTAGGGCACATAGCTTCCAGAACGGTTGGCTGTTGGAGTCGAAAGGTTCTGGAGAGCAGATCACGGACCGGAAAGCGTAGCGTAAGACGTCCACTAACAACGACAGATATTCTTATGAAGATCGTAGGTCGGTGGTGGATGCAGGCCGTTTCTAACCGGTTTTCTTCTAAGTAATTGAGGGAGGCCTATGTCCAGCAGTGGATGTTCTATGACTGAAATGATGATGATGACTCCTCTGTTTATCAATCGATTTTCTTTTTTCGTTTGTTTAGGAACTACTGACTTCCCTTAGTGTTGTGAATAGTGTTCATCTCCCACCTCTAGTAACTCTCTCTGTTCATTAATAGAATTACAAATTTAAAATACTGGGGGTATTTTCTCCTAAAATCTCTTCAACGTTTAGCCGATGATCTTCGAATGGCCAAACAGATTTTCTTGAATTACAGAAGAACACTCTTGACTAAGTCACCTTTGAAACAAAAAAAATCTAAAACTAAATCTGTTCCTCTGTTTAGAAGCTATGATGTCACAGACAGATACCTAGATACATACGTTAAACTTATAATATCACCCCTCCTTTTTGCGTCGGGGGTTAAAAACAGCACAACGATCGTAATGCGGCTTTAATACAGTCCTCTGTAGGAGGTATGTGCTCAGCCGGACAGCTCCTACACTTGCAGAAATTTACTCTGCCCTATATCTTTTAAACCTGTAGCCTACTATGACTTTACTTAACAATTTTAATTTAAAACTAACAAAATAAACAACGTTAACAAAATAAGTAAAAAAATAACAATAAAATCGATTCAAAACACCAAATCCATAATCTGCTTAGCATCTAATGGCCTCTAAAAAAACTGACGTGATTTGATAATCCAGACTGATGTGATTCAACTACCCCGTTCTGCTCTGTACCCTTCTCCACTAAATCATATACTTTTCCGACGAAGGTTTATCCGAGTCAGTGCTCTGCTTACTCCCCAATAATAATATTATCCGTCCTAAATGTGACCTCTAGAGCCCTCAAATAAATCAAGCCTGAACGGACCCAGCTAAACCAATAAAGTATTAAACATGAGCGCCATAAATTCTCATAGGATCCATTTTAATACCTTTTTATCAACTTTGCCTTATCCCTGGATACTGCAATAATTTAAATGTTCGCACGCACTATGATACATTTTAATTGCTCAGCAAACTCTCAAATTCTGTTTGGTTACCTATTAATTAAATCAGCACAAGGCATGTATTTGTGATTCGTTATGTGTATCATTTGTTCGCAATTCTAATTAATAAATAAGTAAACTCTCAGTATTGCACCGAAATCTGTTACTAGGTTAGTGACGAGATTTAGAAACGTATGATAAACATTATAATTGAATTAGGAAAACTATTATAGCAAATATATATTTTGTGTGTGTAAAAAAACACCGTAATTGTAACATTATGTATCCTACTTTTGGTAATGAGTAATTCAATCAATCAATCAATTAGCCTATTCTAGTTCACTGCTGGACATGGGCCACTCCAATGTGCGCCATAACACCCGGTCCTCCGCCATCCTTCAGGTGAGTAAGGAGTAATTAGTTTATAACTTAAACTATTATTATGCCTATTACAAACAAAATATCAAAAAAGACTTCTCGTATGGTCTTTATTAATGCGAACTCCAATCATCCTAGTATATTTTATTTACAACACCAGCAATTGCAATTATTTACTAATACTATAAACGTGTGGTTAAGACAGTGCGTAGCTGGTCGTGGGAGATCCATGCTTCGGCACGAATGGGCCCGCTGGACCGGAGTGGTACCACGCCCTCACAGTAAACCGGCAGTGAAGCAATACTTGCATGGCTTTTCGCCGCGTGAGTGAGCTTACCAGAGGCCCTAACCCTTCCCTCTCCCCCTCTTCCCCCCTTCTCCCCCTCTTCCCGCTCTTCCCTTCTCTCCCCCCATCTTCCCCCCTTAAATGCCGGCAACGCACTAGTGACTCTTGAGTTGCAAGTGCCCATGGGCGGCGGTAGTCATTTACCAACAGATGACCTGTCTGCTCGTTTGCCCCCTATACCATAAAAAAAGCTTCGATACATATGATGTAAAGTGTACTTATATAACTTGTGTATTAATGCAATCTACATACGTTTATCTGTGCATATTGGTTAAGTATTTTTGCAATATTTGTTGGTTAGTGCGCGCTAGACATTATCTCAGTTACACAAATACACGATAGTTCAGCATTCACGACAAAGTTTTGATCGCAAATCCCGCTATCGAATATCGATATGTTTGAACTTAGAACAATTAAGTGCGTTTGAATTGATACGATATGTATAAAATGATAGAATTTTAACGTTAAAAACAATACCCGTTTTTAATTAGGGCAATAGCAAAAAAAGTAATATGAGTAATATGTCCCAAAATATTATAATTATTGTTTTTAAATTTGATGGCATCCATATTAGATGCTCTTCGGCCTTCATGCATGGCCGGCTCGACCGGAGTGATACCACGGCCTCGCAGAAAACCGGTAGGAAAGCATTTTGTGGGAGAGCCATGATTCGGCACGTATGGGCCAGCTCGATTCCGCTCGTTACCACGGCCTCACAGAAAACCGGCCGTGAAGCAATGCTTGCATTGCATTTCGCCGCGTGAGTGAGGTTACCGGAGGCCCTAACCCTTCCCTCTCCCTTATTCCCGTCTTTCCCCTCTCTCCCCTCTTCCCACTCTTCCCCCCTTCCCCCCCTTCTCCTACTCCCACCTTAAAGGGCGGCAACGCACTTGTGACTCTCGAGTTGCATGTGCCCATGGGCGGTGGTAGTCATTTACCATCAGGTGACCCGTCTGCTCGTTTGCCCCCTATACCATAAAAAAAGCAATACTTACATTGCTTTTCGACGAGTGAGTGAGATTATCGAAGGCCCTAACCCTTCCCTCTCCCCTTATCTATCCCACTTCCCCCTACCCCTACCCCCACCATAAAGGCCAGCAACGCACTTGTGACTCGGAGTTGCAGGTGCCCATGGGCGGCGGTAGTCATTTACCATCAGACGACCCGTCTGCTCGTTTGCCCCCTTTACCATAAAAAAAATGAACTCGATCGTCCTGCTTGCCTATTAGTCGGTCACGTGTAGACGGAAACAAAAAGTGTCGTACCTAATAAGTATAACCGCCATCAAGTACCTACCGATTTAAACATTTAATATTTAATTGAGTTTACAGGGCCACGGGAAAATCTATCATAACCTTTTTAAAGTTCAACCTGTTAAACAGAACTCTTTGTCAGAAACAAGACCGCCAAAAGTCTACTATTATACGCAAGCAAAGGTAAGGCAACGGACTCGTGAAGCGCACAACGGTCGTTGGAACACTATACCTGACTACAGGCAGTCCAAACTGGGGCTGACAGTAGTCACGTTAACCTGTAGACTGCTTAATCTCAACCGACTAGACATCCAAATAGAATGTACGAACCATTACGGGGCATTTCGGACTGAATCTTTATCGAAACACCAAAAAGTCGAACTAAACGCTTTGACAGCTTTTTTTTTGTTCGAGTCGCCAAAGTCTGAAATGAACAGCCTGCAACTATTTTCCAGACAATAATGTATGATCCTGGAACGTTCAATAATAGAGTGAATACGTTTATCGTGGATAGGAAAATAATATGTAAAAACCATTTTTATCAATTATAATCACAGTAAATTATCTTTAAATCAACAAATTGTTAATAAATATCAGTCACCACAATATATTATTTGAAAAAATATATATTTATATATATTTTATTCGGACTGATACAAAACACGTGTTGTAGGTTCAGAAACACTTTAATAAATATCGTGAAGTTGGTAACTTTTTTGAAAAACTAAAATGTTGACTAGCTAACTTCAGAGTGTCGGTTTTTCGTGATGGGGTGCGCGCGCATCGTAAAAATTTACTCTCATCATTTTTCCCTAACTCGACCAAAGGAAGTAAAACTTCAAAAACGGTCCATTTTGCGTTCAAATACGGCTGGTTAGTTGAGCAAAGACTAGCTCCTTCCAGAAGTGCAGAATCCTCTTGGGGCGTTCACAGGCTTCTAGGAGTCACCTCGCATCCGCGAGGATTCTCACCTGGTGTTTGGCCACTTTCTCGCACTCCAGGATAACATGAGCGGCCATTTTCTCTGCGTTGAAACGTCCTCTGCATAGAGGACTGTCTGTCGCATCAATGGTAAATAGATACCGATTCAGGCCCAAATGTCCCGTAATAGTTCCTACAACTATTGGATGTCTAGTCGGTTGAGGTTGAGCAGTCTACTGGTTAACGTGACGTCAGCCCCAGTTTGGACTGCCTGTAGCCAGGTATATTGTTCCAATGACTGTTGTGCGCTTCACGAGTCCGTTGCCTTACCCAAGAGCGAAGTTGGTTGAAGGGTAGTGGCAACAGTGTTGTTGGATCCTTGCTAGCTCATCTTGGATAGGCGTATACTATATTAATCTTCATCATCACTTTCCATCAGGTGAGTTGGAAGACAAACGCCTACGCTAATATTCAAAAAAAGTAGGAGTAGGTAGTTCCACTAAACTGCAGCTTCACCCGCGTTTATTGTCACTTCGCTGCTCCAATGTCTGGGAGAGTAATATAATATAGGTTATATTTAAACCTTACTCAATAAATTGTCTATCTAACACCAAAAAGAAACTAACGAAAAGAGCCTTGTTCATACAAATAAACTCTTTAGCTTTATAATATTGGTAGTCGCCATAACAGACTGATTTTCAACAACGAACAGGCAACATCGGTCAGTCAAACAGTAAGTTTAAAAACAAAATTGAAAATATAGTCAAAAATTTGAATTTGGAAATCGAACTAGAGATTGTCTTTCCGAGCGGCCAGTAACTGTAAACTAGTACAAAGAGTTGCCAGTACGAAAATTTTAACGAGGCGAATTCCGCCGCCTCGTTCCAAAGTTATTTTACAAACTATTTCTCAATTGGCCCATATATTTACATAGTATAAAACAAAGTCGCTTCCGCCGTTTGTACGCTTAGATCTTTTAAACTACGCAACGGATTTTAATTCGGTTTACACCAATAGATAGAGCGATTCGAGAGCAAGGTTTATACGTATCGTTTAATATTGTTTTGTGTTAATTTGAATAATCATATGACGATAATTGTATAGTTCACCACATTAGTTTTCATTACACCCGTGCTAAGCTGGGGCGGGTAAACATTTATACTAACAGAATCTGCCTGCCCGAATGTCGAAGAGAAAACAATATATTCTTTCTGAGAAATAGGCGTTGTTTTTCGCAGTAAGAATTTTTTGCAGTGAGAAATTCCATAAACGTAGAATAAACTGTTTAGATTGAAAATAGACTTGTTGATAAATAGTTCGCGTAATAGAAGCTTTTATCAAAAACAATAAATTATCCCACTAATATTATAAATATGAAAGTTTAGATGAATGGATGGATGGATGGATGGATGGATGGATGGATGGGTGGATGGATGGATGGATGGATGGATGGATGTTTGTTATTCTTTCAAGCAAAAACCACTGAACCGATTGCGATGAAATTTGGTATGTAGATAGCTGGAGACCTGGATTAACGCATAGGCTATTTATCCCGATATTCCCACGGGATCGGGACTTACGCGGGTGAAACCGCGGGGCGCTGCTAGTAATAATATAAATGAATGTTTACATTTTAAGTGTTCACGAGGTTAGTCTTGGGAAGAATGAACGTAACAATATGGTATATATTATCTGGGTGTTAAGAATTTAGAGTACGAATCTTATATGGACTCAAACGAATTTAATTGTTTTTTTTTCTACTGTTAAGAAGAAAAGATGTATTTTTTTTGAAGTGAAAACTTCTTTAGCGGCGTTGTGCACTTTTTGGGATGGGTATAAAATGTTAAACTCGCGTCAGGACACGTGATCCTGATCAAAAATTCGTAAGACGGAGCCGAGTTTGCTATATTTAAAAAAATATAACATTCGAAATTCAAACATTTATGAGCGGCCAGGAGCGCAGAACTTCCAGTGTACGCTATGTATACATTTAGATATGTTATTACCTACTTTTTATTTTTAATCTAATTATATATATACAGATGTGTGTGTGTATGTATATGCAAATACATTGTGAAGTTATGTTTTCACTTCTGACGTGATCGCTGCGACTGACTGTTTTTTTTTAAATTGGAACTCTTCCAATTCACTTCTGATTAATGATAATAGTAACTTGAGATACCTTACACTCGGCTGTTTGATCCCAAACTAAACAGAGCCTGTACTATGGTAACCAGACTGCTGATAAACATACTTATATATTACTAAATACATACTAATTATTATTAAATTACACCTAGGTACAGAACAAATCATTGTGCTCAATTATTTGTCCTGGGTGGGAAGTAAACCCACAACCTCTGGCTTAGCAGTCAGGATAACTTACTACTAGACTAACAGGCCAGTCAAATTCGATTAAATTCTTTGTGAGTTTTAAGACAGTTTCGCCATCCCTGGATCTTTTCGAGTGCTATGTTCGCTGTTTTTGTAGATCACCACTCTGATCACACGAGCCATAACAGTGTCTATTTATAAAACTACACGTTTAGCAATCATGTTCTAACTATAATTATATAATTTACAATTTATAAAATACCCCGACCCGAAAATCCCTTTAACGATTAGAAAAGAGCTGATGATCTTCGAACGGCTGAACAGATTTTGTTGAATTATATCTAAGAACACTCCCGACTAATTCACCTTTCAAACAATAAACAAAATCAAAATCTGTTCATCCGTTCAGGAGCTACGATGCCACAGACAGACACACATACACAGACACGTCAAACTTATGAGACTCCATCGTTGTTGCTTCGGGGGTTAAAAATAATAGCTTCTGGGAGTGATATTCATAGTTAACAAATATATAGGATCTGAATCGCTTTGTGTTTTGAAGTAGCAAGACAGGTTTTGGGGCGGACAGGGGTCATTTATCAAGGAGCGAAGCAATTTTTTGCGTCAACAAGGAACTAATCAAGCTTCTTCAAAAGTCACCATATATAATTAATAACTAGAATTTATGCGTTTATATGTGACATTTGAGTTATATGACTACATTTGAGTTTACAAAAGATATTCAACCAGAGACACACTTATTTTATAGATGTATTCACAGATATTCTTGTCCCTTTTCTTCGTTCGTTCGTTTAGTTGACCTGTCAGATTTTAAATTTAAAGCTACAGAAATTCCAAATAAAATTCATGCCTAAAAGTACACGCTAATAGTTAACACTTCCATTACTCGATAAAATTTCTGAAATTTTTATACTGCACCATTATGTTAGTTAGATAATAAAAAAATTAAATCCCGACAGTGCAGAACCACAGTCTCCACTGCAGAAAACCAACATTAACGCCCGCCGTGTGGACAAATCGATTCCACGATGCGCTTTTGAGCTAATAATAGCCCCATAGTGCTTTCCTATACTTAAGACAGATTTGGGTCATAGCTAACTCAAACAATTAAACGAGAAACCTGGTCAATCACTAGGGGAAACAGCCCTCTCCCTAGATAATTATATCTATGACGAAGAGATTTTAGCATGTCGTAGTCTATTTCAGCCGCAGCGTTTCGCCATCGTTCAACGTCACAAAACTTTCATCCCTATCACCTGGATAATTAGCAATCCACCACTGTGTGGTTCTCCACAATTTTTTTGACTGATGCGACCTTCAAACCTTCAAGAAAAGAGCGTACTCCCATCTCAAAGGCCGGCAACGCACTTGTGACTCTTGAGTTGCAGGTGTCCATGGGCGACGGTAGTCACTTACTATCAAGTGACCCGTCTGCTCTTTTGCCCCTATGAGTTAAAAAAAATAATTAAAAAATCGCAAGCTCGAGACGGCAGTTTTCTTTTAATTTCTTTCTGTTTTATACATTATTATGAAAACAACAGGCTTCATCCAATAAACTCAAACACCATCGTGAATTCGTCACAACCCAATCCATTACACCGGACAATAAATTTGGAAGCAAACAGACAATTTTCTTTTACAACAAAAACGTGACTGACAAATATACACATATAAACAATGAATATAAACTTTTAGTATAACTGGCATATGTATGTGTAATTTGAATAAAATTTTATCTTAGAAGATGTACTTCTCACGGTACGAACGATTTTGCTGAGAAAAATATCGCTGATTTTATGTGATATGGATTGGAATTTTCAATTGGCTTGCGATCATTTTATTGGGTGTTCTTACGAGTAAATTTTTACAATAAGGTTTATTGTTCGATTTGAATTTCGAATTCGTTTATACCGATAACAAAGAACGAATGCTTAACATGTTTTATTATTAATATGGAATTGCGGAATTTTGTTAAAAACGAATGAGGATGTTTTGTATATTTAAGGTTAAAATTATATAGACAGGCTTTAGTTGTTTGATTTGGTGGTATTTATAAAGGTTAAGAAAACAATATAACCAGCCAAATAGTAAATGTTTGTGTATCAACGAGAAGACACTACTCGGGAGCTGCCCAGAATTTGCAAAAAACACAATGGGCGATACTTTTAACGAAAATGTATTGTAAAATTTTCCACTAGTGTTTGAAGAACAAGTAAAATGCTGTTCTTAGCATTTGTAAAGTCCTCTATCTTATCTCTTGTCCCCGCTATAAATGAGACCCAACCTTTACCATGAACATTATACAAAAGTTTGGCCGATCTCTAAGTTTACCATGTTAAAACTGATAGCGCAGTAACCGTTACGAATATTGAAAGAGCTTATGTGCTTTTACGTTATGGCGTAGCTGTAGGAACTAAACTTTGTGTGGGATATGAAAATGTGATTTATGACATTATGGTATTTGAGATTATGGCTTTTAGAGCTTATATTAGTTTCTCTGATAACCATATTCAGGTACAAAATAGCGTATTATATATACGTACTAGATGCACCCGGCATGCGTTGCAATGCCTTTTTTTAATTTTACATGAAAATTTATGTTACCTACAATTATTGTATTCGATTGCCATCTTGCAACCCTATTGCGGATCTATGGATGGAACAGAATAATATAAAAATCGCGATTAAGAAATAGGGGTTGATCGTAGAGGGTTAAAAATTCAGGGTTGTATGTATTTTCTAATGCTGTATCATAAAAAAATAAAATTTATCTAAAAATTAAAAAAAAAATTTAGGGGTGGACAACCCTTAACAGTTAGGGGGATGAAAAATAGATGTTGTCCGATTTTCAGACCTACCCAATATGCACACAAAATTTCATGAGAATCGGTCAAGCCGTTTCGGAGGAGTAAGGTAACTAACATTGTGACACGAGAATTTTATATATAAGTATCTGTAACTGAAAGTGTCATAATAATCTAGATTCGATAGTTTTCCAATTATTCGATTGTCGATAACTGAGAATTGGACAGTTTAAGCTTTGACAATAATTGCTTTAAGATAACGAGACAGTTCAATGAAGCCTAAGTGAAAATTGAATATGAATAAAGATCGGTCATTTTATTTTTCCTATCAAATTATCTTAGCTATGAAATCTAAATATGATTACTTTTGTATTTTGCACTTTTTGTACTTATCGTCTTAGTTTTGTTTTTATGGTATAGAGGGCAAACGAGCAGACGGCTCAACTGATGGTAAATGACTACCGCCGCCCATGAGCACCTGCAAGTCAAAAGTCACAAGTGCGTTGCCAGCCTTTAAGGTGGGAGTGGTGGAGGGAGAGCCATGCTTCGGCACGTATGGGCCGGCTCGACCGGAGTGATATTTTAAATACCTCTGTGGCGACTTCCACATACAGCAAAAACTTACTCCAACATCATCTAGCGAAGACGAGCTGAACTACGGAGTAACTAAGGTAAGGATTAGTATCCTGCAACGCGCTATGAGAGTTCTCGCGCCTATTAGTATATAAGTATACAACTTCCCAACATCAACCGTCGGGCTGCGGCCCGCCAGGCATGATCGGCTAGCCTGGTCGGAGTTGGATTTTTATCAGCTTCAAGAGCCCGCAGACATACATTTTTGATGTCAATTTCAACTTAATATCTCCACGCGTATCTGAGAAAGGTATTGACAGTCAGATAGACGGACAGCAAAGTGATCCTATAAAGGCTCTTTTATTAACTTTTGAGGACTGAAACCCTAAAACCTAAAATGGTTTAACTGATAGAGGAGAAAAGGGTATTGAACCATAATCTCCGACATTAATTTGAAGGTCTACCATCCAAACGTTTGAATCATCATAATCTGCAAAACGTATATGAACTTTTAAACTGTAAAAGCGCATGATCAGAATAGCCCCCCCCCCCCCCATTATTGGACCCCTGATTGAATCCCGAACGTTCAGGAACACAATCAATGGATCTTGATTACTCAATCTTCGTCCGTAACTTTGAGCATAGAATTCAATGGTGAGGGCTACAAACGCAGTCATGAGTTTCATACTCGTGGTTGGTCCATTTGTTAACTAAACTAAACACTTCTAAAGACTTTTTCGCATACTCATAAATACTTAAATTATACATAAATAATATAAAAATTCAAGAGATTTTTGTTGAAAGCGCTTATATAATATATTAATTGTTAATCCAGGTCTCCAGCTAATACCAAGTTTCATCGCAAACGGTTCAGTAATTTGCGTGAAAGAGTAACAGACATCCATACATCCATACCTCCTCACAAGCTTTCACGTTTATAATATTAGTAGGATAGATTGTGTGCTTTATATTATACTATATTCAAATTTGTAAAAGAGCACCGTACAACTTTATGAAGAATTATGTGTTGGTATGAAACCTTCTTTTCTAAGGTAATTAATTCTAATCCAAAATTTAATAACTCAAGTCTTGATTATTAGTAGCGTTAACTATTATCTTATCTGTGGTAGCGTCGACCATCGGTCAACAAACTGTAGTTATCTCTTTGATTGTTGTTTTTTGTTAACTTTTTACGTGGGAAAGCTATGCCTCGGCACGTATGGGCCGGCTCGACTCCGCTCGATACCACGGCCTCACAGAAAACCGGCCGTGAAACAAGGCTTGCATTGCTTTTCGCTGCGTGAGTGAGGTAACCGGAGGCCCTAACCCTGCCCTCTCCCCTATTCCTGTCCTACCCCTCTCTCCCTCTCCTACCCTCTAATCCCCCTCTCCCGTCTTGCCACTCTTTCCCTATTCCCATCTTAAATCGCTGTGTGCTGGCTTGAGTTACAGGTGCCCATGGGCGGCGGTAGTCATTTACCATCAGGTGACCCGTCTGCTCGTTTGCCACCTACCAGAAAAAAAAAAACTTTTTGAATATTCGAATAAAATCTTTCGTTAGTGGTATTCATATTAATTAAGGGTATACAGTTTTACTCACGTGTATATTTCGGGGGTGCCCGGCTAGTTTCAGACCCGGCGGGGGCTTTTATCAAGGGGTGACGCGTGCTACCGCGTCGGTTGCGGCGAATATTGGCGGACATTCTCTACTAGTTTACCTTGGGTCAGATAGATATCTGGACGTCGCCTAATCGAGAGGTGGTGCTTGCGCTTTTACGGGCAGGTGCTAGGAGGGTTCCGGATGTCTTAATGAAAACGGTTCCCGAATCCCTCCTATTTTAGGGGTAGTATGGCACACCGTGTGATTTTAGTCGTCTCGATTCTGACGCACCGCCTTACTGTAAAACTCGGTGGGGTGATGGCCCGAGGGATTTCCAAACGCACACATTACTAACCTTGTTTCTGATGTTCTTATTTTATAGGAGTTAAGACACAGTCGGTACTGCCCGTCTAGGAAAACACAGCTCCAGTCTACAGAAAACTACAGTTAAAAACAATTATTGCTGTTTTGTGAGTCACCAAAGTTCTATAGTGTGGAGGACAGAATCATCAACGAACAAGTGACACCGCTTAGCAACAAGCAGACCATCACGTAACGGCTATAAAGTACGCTAAGACTCACAAGGATGTAAGTATTACAAGTAGTAGTATCCTTGTGCATTATTTTGAATAAAACGCCGCTTCGATCACTTCTAAATCTTCATTTTATTTCAAAACAAAACCGCACAATATCCACTGGTATTATCGACATTATGAATTACTGCTAAAGTAAGATTTCCCTATGGAGCAATGATACTTTCACAGGTATTTTATCATGACTACGCCTATTGTAAGAAAAATTTCCACGGATTTCATTATGTTTTGGTAATTTCTACGTTATTGTTAAGTAGTTAAGTAGTTCTGCCTGCGACTGCGCTTGCTTAGGGCGATGAAAGGTAGGTACCCTATCTCTTTTTCTATATATACCCCTGACAAGGTGTTAGCAAAATTTCATGATAATCGGTTGAGTGGTTAACGGGTGAAAACGTTACAAACAAACAAACTTACATTCGCATTTATATTACTAGCTGTGTTACCGGCGACCTCGTTCGCGTGGAAATTGCAATGAATAATAAATTTTGTCCGAGATAAAAAGCAACCTATGTGCCAATCCAGACTATAATCTACTTCTGTGCCAAACTTCATCCAGACCCTTTCAGCCGCTTTTGCGTGAAAAACATCCATCCACGCATCCTCAGAAACTTTCACCTTTATAATATTAGTAAAGTAACATTAGTAAAAATAGATAGAATAAATGCAATGTGTAAGATATACTCAGGGAGATTAGTTAACGGTATTGGAAACGGCAAAGGACTAAACCCATCCGTCTCGCAGAAGATGCACCAGAAGCAAAACGATCTCAAACCTCCAAGAGCCTTGGGGGTAACGCGTGACGCTGCCCTACCCTCGCAGAAGTAGGCCTGAGATGGGGCGATGCGCGCCTCTCTGATCCGTATGGGTAAAAGGCTGTTCAAGAGGCGCCCAAGGTCAAGGCTGGGGTTCTCGTAGAATTCTTTCATAGCTTAAGTCGTTTGCAATAGACCCATTTGTGATGGAACAACGTTTATCTTTAATTACCACTTCACTATTAGCCGCGGTGAGGCTATGCCCGCGTGTATCCCGACGTGATAAAAACGTCTATTCATTGTATTACAGTCGACTTTAATAATATCTGGACTGGTTTGCTTTGTAGTAAATATCAATTCAAAAATTTAGAATAGAGTAAGAATTTGCGAAATATAATGAATAGATCATGAGGGGCTCGTGGCTAAGTGGTAACCCAACCCGTGGTGGTGGTTAGCACATTGCAAGTAGTACTAGACAGGTCAGTCTTAGGATGGGTGACCATTCTTAACACATTGAGACCCCTCCGTGCCTCGCTTCACGTAAAATATAGAAGTTCGGCCGATGCGTAGTTAGACTGAAAGCCGAACCCACCTTAATTAGGAAAAGGCTCGGAGGAAAAAAAAAAAATAGGTCTACGATCTAAAGATCTTAATTTTTTCTCAATAAAGATATATATTTTATTATTTTAGTCTCACAATGAAATGGGTCATTAACTCTAAAATGATTTCGATTGGGGTACTCATTTGCTGAAACCGATAATTCTGTTAATATGTAGGTATTGCTGTTTTGTGCATCTGCGCACAGTAACCGCAGTTTTTGAAAGAATGGAATTCCTGATCAAGCTTTGAGAACAAATCTAGAATGTTAACTTTCCTCCCCAGGCGAGGCCTACTTGTTTACAAACTTCATTAAAAAATAATGAATTTATATAAAAACTCAAACTATAACATCTCAATAATAAAATTCGCAGCCCCATTAATCATTTCACAAACATAAATAAAAGCAAATTGAACAGAGTCATTATATGACATAATATTGTATTGTATTGTATTGTCCAATACAAATTACCCTCACCCTGGGGCCTATTACTCATTCCGTACTTAGCCTGCATTGTGGCAACCGCATTATTTTTATATGTACATATATGGTAATGACAAATGATGCATCGTTGCAACATTAGTGTACCGTGTTGTACTCCACTTATGGCTCGCTTTCGGACATAAATCTATGGGGTTGTAGAAAAATGTATTAGTGTAATAAATAACTATTAGACGACTTGATTCATTTAAACATACATAATATACCTTTCTTTTTGTGCGTGTGGAAACCGTTTTCGGTGGGGCGGTGTGTCGGAATCGAACCGACTAAAAGCACACGGTGTGCCATACCTACTGCGTCTTAAATAGGAGGGATCCGGGAACAGCTTTTATTAAGACATCCGGACATACATAATATACCTATCCTAACTGTCCATACTAATATTATAAATGCAAAGGTAACTCTGTGTGTTTGTTATCTTTTCACGACTAAACGGCTATACGGATCGTAATGATATTTGGCAAGGAGGTAGATTATATCCTAGGGAAGGACATAAGCTACGTTTAAATTGCCACGCGAACAAACTGAAGATGAAGATAGACCGACGACTTGAAGAAGGTGCGGACTGCCCAGGACAGGGATAGTTGGCGCTTCTTGGGGGAGGCCTTCTTGATGATGACTCGAACGAAATCGCAGCCAACAGCTAGTAATATTATAAATGTGAGTTTGTTTCTTTGTTAGGCTTTCACTCTTTAACTACTAAAACAATCATCATGAAATTATCCATACACGTACAAAAAATGACATAGGATACCTTTTATCCAGAAAATAGTGGGAGAGCAATGCTTCGGCACGTACGGGCCGGCTCGACCGGAGTGATACCACGGCCATACAGAAAACCGGCGGAGAAGCAATGCTTCGTTGTATTTCGCCGAGTGAGTAAGGTTACCGGACGCCCTAACCCTTCCATCTCCCCCTCTTTAACCCGTCTCCCCCCCTTCCCCTACTCTCACCTTAAAGGCCGGCGACGCAGTTGTGACTCTTAAGTTGCAGGTGCCCATGGGCGGTGGTGGTCACCCATCAGGTGATCCGTCTGCTAGTTTGCGCCTTATACCATAAATTGAAAAAAATTAAGGCTACCTGGATTGATTAACAACATAGCATTAACGATAAGACTGGCAGCTAATAAAACACTGAGATTGGCAAAGAATGCCTTAGGCATTAAGTCTCTGTACTGAGATTGCACAAAGTTTAAATAAATAAATAAAATACTCTTTAAATCTGGAAACATACATATAACTAAAGAAATACATACCCATCTATAAAAACTGCAATACATTGCAGTTTTTGGCCCTACAAACCTACATTTTATGCAATAAGCTGGTCTTGACGGCGCCGAACGTTTAAGGTCATTCACCGTATCGCACAAAAAGAATACCGCGTACATTGCGTAAGCGCCAAATGAAACTAATGACTTTTAATCCTTAATTTCGCATTTTTATGATGAACTGACTTTTGTATTGTGATAAGTATCCGCACAAAGATGATTTGTAAGTTAAATTTGAAAAAAACATAACCCGCCCTCTAGCAGTAGGGTAAAAACGCAAAACAATGAAATAACTAGTACATAACAACAGCATTATGCGTAGTTTGGTTATAATAAGGTTCAAATTACTTACTTACTTACTTTATACACATCGATGCTTTTAATAATTTTACATTCAACATTTCTTTTTCCTAAGGACTGTTAACATTTAATTGCCTACGTGAGGGTACAATAAATTAGAGCGGAGAGGAGACGCAGCGTGTCAGCAGGCTCACACATTTTTCCGTTCATTTTTTTTACCCCAATGTCAGGCCTTGTTACGGCGGGCTTTGTATCAAATTACGCATCGCCCTGAATCTTCAAGACGACTAGTACGACAGCGTTCTAATTGTATACTATATTTTATACTAGCAGCGCTCTGCGGTTTCACCCGCGTAAGTTCCGATCCCGTGGAATATCGGGATAAAAAGTAGCCTATGCGTTAATCCAGGTCTCCAACTATCTACATACCAAGTTTCATCGCAATCGGTTCCAGGGTTTTTGCGTGAAAGTGTAACAAACATCCATCCATCCAATCCAGGATGGGATTTCACGTTATGGTAATATAGTTATACGGACGGTGACACGGTCACCTTTGGCTGTGAAAACTCGTATCTACAACGTTGCGTGCTGCGTAGCGTAAAACGCTGCTTGCGATAACGCGATTAAAGCCGCGTGGGCGTTAAACGCTGAGTTGGCGCCGAACACTAAATGTAACAAGTAAGTACCTCAGAATAATAAATAAATCTTTTTTATTGGTCTATGATAAGCGCACACTTTGTTTACGTAAGCTCAAAATGAGCGGGGAAGTATCCAATAAAATCTTATCATATCTCATTTTAACTGAGGAACCACATTTCCGCTTTGAACAATATTAGTACACGTTTCATAAAAAAAGTGTGTGTGTGTGCAATTCACACATGGCAGAAGTCAAATTTCAGAAACTACCTACGAAAAAAGCCCACTAATATTATAAGTGTGAAAGTTTAGATGGATGGATGGATGTTTGTTACTCTTTCACGCAAAAACCACTGAACCGCTTGCGATGAAATTTGGTATGTAGATAGCTGGAGACCTGGATTAACGCATAGGCTACTTTTTTATCCCGATATTCCCACAAGATCGGGACTTACGCGGGTGAAACCGCGGGGCGCTGCTAGTGACAAATAAAAAGAACACAAATAATTTACCAATGTTAATAAATTTTATTTTAGATAATTTATATAAAATTTAATGATCAAACTAACACAGATGTGTTAAATAATTAACATAAATTAATTAATCAACGAATTTTAATACGCAAATGCACAAAAATGATACCACGTTGACATTGATGCATTTTCTGAAGGCTTTTTAGTACACAGGCGCATAGATAAAGATTATAGGAAACACTGATACTTGTATTCTATCTCATTCTTTCGCAGGCTAAATCCTATTTATGAATATGTTTGTGTCTTTTCAAAGATTATAGGAAACACTGTAAACTTGTATTCTATCTCATTCTCTCGCAGGCTAAATCCTATTTATGAATATGTTTGTCTGTTTTTACTGTCGCTTTTTCGTTTCATCACAATGATTCTAAAGAAGTTTCACTTTAAAAATCCTTTAACAACAATAATTATATAGATAGAGATATAGAGTAAATATCATGTGTGGAAGTCAGACAGTCGTAGCCTTAGTGAGAGGTGAGGGAGGAGAGGTGGAAACTAAAAGGAAAATAGCTCATGTAATTAATGGTTTTTCCTTCAAGGCTGTACATTTGAATTGTTCACCCGACGCGACGCTCAACATACCGCGAATCCGTAATTGATCCTTCTCCGATGGCGTTAGTTTACACAACTATGTATACAGTTGCAAATAAAAATAATGGCAGTTTTGATTGCTTTGTTATTTTATCGGAGGCTTAACCTATTGCACTGCGAACACTTCAGACTTTTATTGTGTTATTAAAGTCAAATTGTAACAATGAATAAATAATAATAATAATTTAATAACTTGATACTTCTCACTCACGGCCGTCTGATCCCAAACTAGGCAGAGCCTGTACTATGGTCACCAAAATGCTGATAAACATACTTATATATTACTAAATAGATAAATTACACCCAGACACATAACAAATGATCGTGCTCATCACACAATTATTTGTCGTGGGTGGGAATCGAATCTACGACCTCAGGCTCAACAGTCATGATCACTAACCACTAGACCGACAGGCGCGTCGAACAGGAAATGAAGACAAAATTAAATCAATATTCTGATTGTTAACTAAAGACAAGAGATGCTTCACTCGTTGAAAAAGGGCCCCCATCGGGTCCGACACTAGTCGGGCATCCCCGAAATACACACGTGAGTAAAACCGTATATCGTTAATGAATATAGATTAGCATTTACTAATTAAACTTCAAATTCAAAACAGCTCTTGAACCAAATATGGGCCTCTAATATTACATTTATCTACAGTTACTATAAAATATCTCATTCAAACTAAAATTAATCTTGACGTACCTAATACAAGATTAATTTCAGGTTAAAGGCATTTAATTTTAGTCTAGGGCTGCTCTTGGGAATAAAATTTGCTTGTGAAAAGATTTAATCAAAATTAATTCTACAAGAATCTATCTAATATCTATTTTGTGCCGGCGCTTTAAGTCTGTATAGTAGAAAATATATATAGGTAGTAATACTAGCTATCCAAGCACGCGTTGCTGTGGCTAGGTAATTTGCAAAAAAAAATATATTGTGTCTATAAATTGAGATAAAAACTATCCTATCTCTCAAGTTAGACCAAACAGCGCACAGTGTGTAAAATTTTATTAAAATCGGTTTATTAGTTTAGTAGTTCATCGCGGTCAAATAACGTGACACGGAATTTTTACGTATAAACATAAAGTTTTTTATGGTTTCAACCTTCAATAGGTAAAAATAGAACTTTATTGCCCGGTTCCTATAATCAAGAAACGATTCGTTTTCTTCCATAAGGTAAAATTTTAGTTGAAAATTCAACGAAATCTTACCTTAAACGAATTCTTTCTTGATTATAGGAACCGGGCATAAATAACCTCTTTATTTTCTATCCGTCAGTTAAGACCTTTTTGCAAGAACAGGCTAAGGAATCAATACATTACTACCTAGTACCTATCACTTACAAGTAAACAGACCTTAGAAATTGTAAAGAACTCTGACTTCGTGATTTTATTACAATTATTATAAAATGTCGTATGTCGTGAAATGATATCGTAAATGTCGTGTAATTTGTGTCATGCAAAAATTATATAAAACACTATTATTTCTTTTATATTATACTTATCTTTTTACACTTGTGTATTGTACTAAAATGATAACATATATAATTATCTTTTAAAAAATGTATCATTGACTTCAATGCGCCTAATACTTATTACTTTAAACTAGCAATTATTTTATGTATGTATTTATATTTCGGGTATCTCGGAAACGGCTCTAACGGTTTTGATGAAATTTTGTATACAGATACAGTTTTGCATTTAAAGTTCAACTGCAGAGTTGTATTTCCTGTAAAAACGCAATTTTACAAAAAAAATCTATTTTTTTAAAAAGCTACCGAGCGAAGCTCTCCAAGATACTTATGATAAAATGTAATAAGGTATATTTTTCATCCCTTAATTTTCCATCCTTAGAAGTGTAATATTTTCTTTCAATTTAAATAAAACCATCCCTTAGTAAAACTTATTCAATTAACGAATGCACGAATCACTTTAACAAAAAAATATACCCAAGTCGCTTGAAATTTACCTATGAAATTTGAAGAGTTCCCTCGATTTCTCCAATATCCCATCATAACATCCTGACCTGATGACCACGGGACCACCTGGGAAGTTATACCCTTTCAAGAAAAAGAATAATTTTCCAAATCGGTCCAGGAGTAATCGATCGGTCGTTGAGTAACCGGGGAACGTGCACAAAAAAAAGATTCCGACGAATACAGAATCTCCTCCTTTCCGTGAGATCCGTTTAAGAGATTTGATGCTACACACACGGATAAGTACGAACTTATACAGAGGTATAAGTTCGTACTTATCCGATGCCGAGCCCCCGATGACGTAAAAGGAGAGCCTTTTACGTCATCGGGGGCTAAAAAAACTTTTAAAGTTGCATAAGTGAATTATAACCAAGCACTTTCTGATCTATTATTCTCAAACTATGTCCAATATACCCCGACATCTAAAGAAGACGATCTAAACGAATTTAGCATGAGCGGTAACCGAGGGATTTGTGTGAGTAAGGACTATACTACATGTCTGCAGACTTTATTTACAAAGGTTCTGCAAGTCTCTCAGGAGAACTTAGTGGTATCAGACACAAAATACGAATAAATATTTTAGTTAAACGAAAGATGTAGGGCATATACCTATTATGCCGTCCGGGAATTGAACCACCTTTTTTCTGACAGTGAAGATGTTGCTAAAAAAGAACTTCTTCCTTTTTGCCTAGGGTAGATAGATAGAGAACACATCATTGTTACCACAGAACTATCCGAAAGCCACCGAAGCTATGAGCAAACGCTCATAGTACCGGCAAACACATGCAAACATTTTCGTACTCGCGTATATTTTCATTTTCTGGGGACGTAGCTGGATGAAAAAAGTTAGGACTGCATTCTGTCCAAGCTAAGGATATCATTTCGTCGGAGGGGCCAAAACACTTTTGTTTTTAAGTAATATCGACAAAAAAATCAAAAAAGCATTTTGTAATTTAAAAGAAAAAACTTTAGAATCTAATCTACTAAAACAATTATATGTATATTGCGTATCATATCTGAGAACTAAACATATTGCAACTACGAGAGTACGCAATGAACTACATTGCTTACAGGAATATTGCCACACATTTCGCACGAAAATATTTGGTAAATGTTAGGATGCACACTCGTTTATTGACGCACCGCAGTCTCGGATGATTAGCAAGTATGTCTACGAAACGCTAACTTATACTGATCATCGTAAGTGACATTTTAGTATAATTATAATTGGCGCTTAGGATTTATATTTAATAAAGCCTCTGCGACAAATTAGCGTTGAGACACATGATTTCGAATAAAATACAGCTGGCTACAGTAGAAGTATCATACATACATGTGTCAGGCAGATAATGTACACAGGGCGGCCTTATTGTTAAATGCGATGTCTAAGATCTCTTCCAGACAACCTTAACTTAACGGGGTTCTGCAAAAGGGACATTAAAAGAACAATGCGTTAGTGACACCTCTAGCGTTGCAACTTACCCTGATCGGTTACCATAAGCTGGGCAGTGTTAATTAGTTAGGCCTGCCGCGTGAACACATGATAAATGGTGTAAACTGTAACGCGCGCAATACAAAAAACAAAGTTACTGTAATAGAACCAATACGTGAATGTCGTGGGTCGTGTTCCAATTCTAATGGTTGATAAGCACCATGTGAGATACTACGATCTCACGTAACTGGCGACTAGTTTTCGGTAACTCCCGAATAGGCTGTGTGTTGGGGTAAAGAAAGAAAGAAACATTTATTTTGCACTCATACAAAAGCACAAGAGATTCAAGGAAAAGTGTTACAACAAATATAAATTAAAACCCCCGTGGTTAACGTTAGCTCAGCATTGTGCTACTTCATAAGAGGCAGCGCTGGTATTATCCTAAAACCTAGATTGATATTCACGGACAGTGAGCCATCGGAACTGCTATGGCATAAAAAAAATGTAGTCTTTTACAAAGCATAAGAAATAAAAATATTACAATAATCCAATCAATTCATTCTAAAGCCATTGCCAACTGTTATACTATTACTAAATCCCTATTACGCAATCTTACACACGATTTAACATAAAATCTCTTTTACAATAAACGCATGAGCACACTTTTTTTTTATTCACCGAATCGCACGGACGGAGAACATAAAATTTCTTGTAAACAATATAAATCAACACCTACGCTTACAATGCAGTAGGCACAAAAACTTATTGTTCTATACCAACCTTTTTTTTTAAAGATAAACTCTGCATTAGGGCGCGCTCACTTTATTATTGAGATCGACCGCCCGCGGTGTGTGCCTTTTGTATGTGATATTGAATTAGATTTCGAGGTTAGAATTTTTTTAATTTATTTATGCTGTCTGCAAATACAATGTACTAGGTGTAGGTACTTAATTGTTTAGGGGTTTTCCAGAACACAATGACGTATGTGTGAGAGTTAGGAATGTTAAATATTTGATCAAATAAAGTATGTACATGATGAACTAATATATTACTTTGAATTCGCCGTTTTAGTTTTCGCCGGGAGAGTATAAGAGATTTTTGCTGCAATTGGCTCCACCCTACGACGACGGATGTAGGCTAAGGGTCAACTCAGATTGAGCAGCAAAAAGTTAACGTTATCGCGTTAAAACACAGCTGAATATCGTATGCAAGTGATATTATTCAGTCCAGCGGACAGGGCGAGCGCGAGCTTCCTCGCTTTCGTCTTCTGCTAATAGCGCAATAACTGCCAAATCTCAACATTATTTTTAAACAAGATAACAGAAGTTCGTGCAAACTACAAGCACCCGTGAAATATCGGTGATTTCTCTAGCATACGCGCGACTGCTCGAGCATGCGCTCGTAATACGCTAGGTGTAAGTTGCCGCAAAGAACATGCTCTGAGCATTTGTCAGCACTGAGTTGATTCTAACGTGGCAACGTACAACCAGCCATACAAATGCTTGTCATTAGCAAATGTTTTATAAAATGTATGATTATAACCAAATATATGTCATTGGTCTGTAAGCTTTCTGTAAAATAAATAAATTAAAATGAAACCCATAATTTATTTTTAACTGTACGTCGCTTGCTTAAAAGACCTTGGATCTTCACCTTGTTTTACTAAGTTACAACCACAATGTTAACGAAAACCAATTCATTATTTTCTACTTTTTGTCTGTCCAAAATGTTTTAAGCGGGAACTGAATAAAAAAAGACTATTAAAAGCAGTTTCGTAGTTTTAAAAGCAACAACAGATTGTTCTACAATATGTACTTGGAGCGGCGTACTGTTGCTTCGAAATATACGGTAAAATTGAACAACTTGTTATAGGTTTTAAAGTACTTAAGCGGTTTTATTTTTTAACTTTTATTCGGTTGTTTGTTTCAATTTTTAATTCCTTTTCAAATTTGGAATCGTTGGACTGGAGTAGCGGTTTACACACGCTTTTAAACCAACGAAAAAAAGAGGTTCTCAATTCGACCGTATAAATATATATGTTTTTTTAATTAGCTTCACTTGTAATGCATATTATATAAACTAATCTTGAAAGTCAATTTTAACCTATTTCTTATTGTCGTCTCGAAATGAAACTTTGTACGTTTATGCAGTGTACTTTGGTTTCGGTTATAAGACGTCCACTGCTGGTCATAGGCCTGTATCAATGATTTCCAAGAAGAACGGTTGGAAGGTGCCTACATCCATCGCAGGCGTGCGATCTTTAAAAAATCGTGTGTTAATCTTGTTGGTGGATGTCGATCGCTACGGTTTTAAATTTTTATATAATGTTATTTATATATATTTTGAGTATTTCAGAAACGACTGATACTAAACGACTATTTAGTTGTATTTTCTGAAAAAAAAACTAGATTTGACAAAATAATACACCCAGCGAAACTTGGTAGCTCAGGTACTTAAAGCTAATTAAAAGTCAACTAATCACTAATTAATGCTCTAAGAACCTCTTAAAAAAACAAACTTGACATTTACGAAGTATTTTATTTACTCCTTTCTAAATACCGTTGTCCTAATTACTTAGTCTATTGTTAATATTTCAAGGTAAAAAATATGAAGTGTATTGTTTTTTTTTATGTTTAACCTTTTTTAGACTATAATAATTATATCAGAAGGAGAAAGCTTAGACAAGATTTTTAAGACAGAACAAAATGACGAGTTGCTCAAATGCCAACCCTAAATTATATTAAAAAACCTTCCAAACCTTTGGCCCTGTGATATCATTATCACTTAAGTGGGAGAGCCATGCTTTGGCACGTATGGGCCGGCTCAACTGGAGTGGTATAACTGTGCGATACTGACTGTCTGTGTAACACTCCACAAACCTTAGTGGTTTACAGTATTATGTGTAAATATTTCTTGTATTTTTTTTTGTTTAAGTATATGAAAATAAATAGAAAAAAAATATATAAAACAAAAATTATGTTTACACGTGTTCTGGAGTCTCTAAAGCGCTGTGTATTATTTTCCTATTTCATATTATTATGTTTAAAAAGGTCTTAAAAAGGTCATAAGAAATTTCTAAGTCTTACTAAAACACTGATAAGAAAAACCTCGAAGTATTCCACGGCTCATCGTTATGAGAATATATGGACCGTATCTAAACATTTTTTACAATTTACTCTGAACTACATGAAAAGTCACTCGCATGTAATGGCCTATTATTCTAAGCCTGATATCTGTCGTGTATATCAGTGGTGAGACCGTCACTAGAAAGCCTGGCTTTGATGGGTATGCGCCAAGTATCTGTTGTCTAGAATTTATGGTGATTAATGTTCATGGTGGCTGAATATACTCCATATTGGAAATAAATAAGGTAATTTTCAAGGAAATTATATGATACACGTGTTATAAGCCACGTTTAATGATTTTTAAGACTAATGCTAGTGATGTAGATTACATATTCAGAATCAGAATCAGAATTCCTAGTGTAGTGTATGTATGTAGGGTAGAACTAAATCATTGTCTCGTGCTCACTGTAGAGAGAGCGCACGTCAGTCAGTATTACGTAAGCCTCGGGCGAGAGCAGACGTGTTCATGTGTATGCGTGCTATAAATACAACATACGTGCTATAACTACAACTAGTAATAATAATAACTTGACACATGTCACACAGGGTTCTCTGATCCCAAACTGATGATAACCAGACTGCTGATAAACATATTTATATATTTCTAAATACATACATATCACTACATATTATAAAACAAAGTCCCTCGCCGTGTCTGCCTGTCTGTTCGTGATAAACTCAATAATACCGAATGGATTTTCATACGGTTTTCAACAATAGACGAAGTGATTCATGAGGAAGGTTTAGGTGTATAATTCACTAAGGTTTTGTGTAAAATGGTTGAAATATGACGATGATTGTTGAAGATCAATGAATGAATATATACTTTGCTACTTGTACGAAGCCTAGGGATTGCTAGTTATAGCTTAAATTACACCAAAAATTGTTTACATTCATATTGGTATTGCTTAAACATAATAGTCTGTTGTTTGTGTAGGTAAGATAGTATTTCCTTTTATGATGTTCTAGCGATTTCGTGATAAAAGCCTACGTTCTATTCCACACTACAATCTATCTCTGTGACAAATTTCATACAGATCCGTTCATCCGTTCTGACGTGTTTGAGTAACAAACATCCATTCATATGCATTTCGCATTTATAATAGTAGTGAGATGATGTTTTTGGACACGGTCTCAACTAGAGTTATTGTATAACAAATTAAAAAAAAAAAAATCAATGATTGTAGAAGTTTATACGTTTATACCCTTTGGTAAAAGAAACGGAGACGACCTCCTAATGTTAATTAAATTCGCTTTCCGGGAGATTATCACAAGTTGAAATCATACCTTGAACTTCAAATTTACGATAATGTGACGCAGTAATGTTTTACCATAATATGTCTTGATCCATAGCACCATAGAAATACGTACCTGTAAAAGAAAAAAATAAAGGATTTTAGACTTAATATCTATGTCTTCACTAATATTGTAAACAGGAAATGTTTGTTTGCAGTCGATAAACTCTGAGATTACGGAACTGATTTTAATAATTATTCTACCAAAGGAAAGCTATTTTATTCAGAAGTAATGTACGCTATAATTTTGTTTAGTAATACGTGTAGGTTAACGCGGGTAAAGACGCGTTGGCTTTCGATATATACACCAAATAATAAAGTTTAAAATTAATAAAATAATGTAAATTTTATCAAGTTTATTTACAGCGTATATCTGACAATGAACACGTATGGGCCGGCTCGACCGGACTCATACTACGGCCTCACAGAAAACCAGCAGTGAAGCATTGCTTGCATTGCTTTTCGCCGCGTGAGTGAGGTTACCGGAGCCCCTAACCCTTCCCTCTCCCCCTCTTCCCTCCTCTCCCCTCTTCCCCCCTGAAAGGCCGGGAATGCACTTGTGACTCTTGAATTGCAAGTGCCCGTGGGCGGTGGTAATCATTTACCATTTACCATCAGGTGACCCGTCTGCTCGTTTGCCCCCTAAACCATAAAAAAAAAAACTTAAATCATTGAAAGGGCATGACTCTAGCATGTACTCACAGTTACAAAAATTTGCTTTTTATAAAAAAATATCCATTATAAGTTATGACCGTTTGAATTTCCTGGTTTTATTATTTCTGTTTCTCATAAAAGCAAGTGAAATGTGTAAAGTTAAAGACTTTAAATCGAACATATTTTTTTACTTTGGAAGTCGGAAAAACTAATTTTAAAAGTCATGCATGCAAGTTCTTGTGGATTTTCTCAACTTTTACAAAAAAAAAACAAAGTAACCAAATAAAAAAACTGCATTCATTTCTAAAGCCATGTATATAACTAAGGAGCTTTATAAATAAATTACTGCACTTCGCTGCACTTCAGTTTCCGTAGTTTCTATCCTAAACAATAGCTGTCCCTAAGGAACACTGCATTTTTCCGGGAAACAAAGTAGCTAAACAAAATCTCCCGTTACTCCGTAACTTCATGAAAAAGATCAAACAAAAATGTATAGAAAAATTGTTATAGTTCCGTTAGTTCCAACAGTAGGTACCAGTTCCTCACAAGCTATTATTAAAGTATTATACTTATCGAAAGTAAGTTATTTCATGCCTTTTTTTTCATGTCTGAAGCATAATTTTAGCCTTTTTTGGCTACACCGCTACAACGAAGTTTGGCTCTCCCATGATACGATGATGTACATGTCGTACATTCCGTTGCTGGCTAACACAAAGCAATAGTTGGTTAGTCTGGGAGAAAAGACCCAGGCAATACAAACCTACCACACGAGTTTATCGTGGGAGAGCCAAGCTTCAGTGTAGCGGTGTGACGATGCAGGTGTAGCCAAAAAATGCTTTAGACATGAAATGAAGGCATGAAATGTCCTAATTTTTAAAAGAATAATAACTTTTATCACAGCTTCATTTTTTTAAAGTATAATCATGGCACTGTAACAATATAACTTGAAAAGTTAACTATTTTTGAAATACGTAACGTTTTCAAACATGGGAGAGCCATGTTTCTGCACGTATGGGCCGGCTCGACCAGAGTTATACCACGGCATCACAGAAAACCAGCGTGAAGCAATGCTTCGTTGTGTTTCGCCGAGTGAGTGAGGTTACCGGAGGCCCTCACCCCTCTCCCCTCTTCTCCTACTCGAACCTTAAAGGCCGGCAACGCACTTGTGACCTTGAGATCCAGGTGTCAGGTGGCATAGGTGACCTGTCTGGACGTTTAAAAAAAAAGATTACAAAAGCAATCTCAAAATTAGTCAAAAATACATGTACAAATATGTCTCTATAAGTACTGAGGAGCTTTACTTACAACTTGCACAAATGAACTAATGGTGGAAGCGTGCTAGAACTAGTCTTGTAACTCAAACTTCGACCACAGATAGAAATGTATATAACTACCACACTAGTTAAATACATTTCCTCGCTCTTAGTGTAATCTCTATGTTTAGCATACAATAGATTCCTACTCGAATAACCTGCAATTTTTTTTTTCAGGCGATAGTGTTCACCCGAGCAGACAGGTCACCTGATGGGTTAGAGTCTCCGGTAACCTCACTCACTTGGCGAAACAACACAATTGCTTCACGTCCATTTTCTCTGCAATCCCACGGCCTCACAGAACCGAGTGATAGCTAAGCTACGGTCGAGCCGGCCCATACGTGCCGAAGTATGGCTCTACCATAAAATAACTTCGTGCTACATAGACCACGCTTATATTCCACTCATTTTATTACTGGTAAGTAGGCTCGCCCGAACTTAATAGTTCGCGTCCCACAAGTGACATTACCAGTTATGTTTATACATCCAGGTAACCCCTATCAAGAAGTCACTAGGCAAGCCGTGTGCTATGTGTTGGTAAAATAAGTCCAATTAAGGTTTCCTTTAATTATTGCAAGATGTTTTATTTAACATTTTTTATGGTAAACTCACTTTATGTGATCACATGTCTATGAATACTTGCAACAATTCGTCGCCTAAGTGCTTAATTGTCCGATTATTACAGGACGAAGAGTTTTTTGCTCAATTGAAAAAAAAAGCCATACCGAGTTTCAAGATTTGAAAGTCTTTCTCAATACATGAGTTCCAAATGAATTGATTGTTATTGTTCAATGTACCTACAACCTACAATGCCATCAAGCGGCAAACCGGCGGAACAATTGCTCAGCGCGCGAACATGGGGCGGTCGGCAGTGTTGCCATCGCCATCGACAGAAAACTTCACTCGTTAATGTTTTGTGCAAGTCGAGTTCATTGTAATTTTTAACAAATATACGTTTACATTTTTAAAACTCAAAATAAATCGTTCATTGAAGACATCCTTGCCCTCCATCGAAAAGGAAGTAGGGAGCAGTCTGTGGAGTTATGGTTTTCACCTATTGATCGTCGTGTGCTGTGATTGGTCGAATGAGTGGACATAGAACACACAAGCAGTCAACGCCTCTTACGAGGCTTTATTATATTAAATTAGGATATAAAACAAAAACTGGACATAGGTAGAATAAATAGATGAGCACCAAATTTTTTTTTTGTTGTTCCAAAAGCAAAAAGTAATAAAGCTTAGTTAACCCTCAGGTGTGAAATTTAAGTCTTAACAAGCTGCATTTGCTGCACTTAAAGTAAATTTTCGATAAATTTGGTCGATAGGACAAATAAGCACTAAGGCGAAGAATTGCCGTTCTATCGTTGAATTGAGATTTTTCACTTTTCCGAGTAGGTTGAGTTAAAACTTTTTTATACCCTTCTTAAAGGAATATCTCCTCAGAAAACCAGTATAAGGAGATCATTACGTCCCAGTTTCAAAGGGTAATCAAAATTTGTGCCAAACACGAGCTAGCTTTTTCATAAAAGTTACCAACAAAACTCAAGCCTTAAACATAACTCGTTTGAAGTTCTTTTAAGACGTAGTAGAAATTCTATTTGTTCTGAAAACCGAGGTCAAAGGCAGGCCACTTTAGTCTGAGATGATACTTCACTGGATTACGCGCAAGCCACTTTAGAAAGGGGAATTTTTGTACAAGAGTTACATATATTATGAAGTCATGTAACGTCGGCTTATTCCTTTTTTTTACCACAATTTATATTTTTAGAAGAAAAATGTCTAATTAATAATAAAATTAATCAAGCTACCTCTTTTATTGCAAATTTTTTTACTTACTTGAGCTGCCTGACTCGTCTAGCGTCTCCTACAGAAGACCGTAGTTAGACAATTACTAATGTAACACTGCTCATTTTTGTCCAGTAAGATTCTGTGAAGTAGAATCACCAGAGGTCTGTGAGAGGGGGGAGGGTTGGAAATTAATAAATAACACATTAGCGTAAGGTAAGGTAAGCACTTGCTATCAGGTCGTGTGCTTGTTATCAATTTAGGTAAACCTACATAATTGTAGGTTGTACTATTAAATAATTTTTCAATTTACAGGAAATTACTGTTTGTAGCGAAGAGATAAAGTCTTAAAAACATGGACACGGGTAACTTTAGTCACTGTGATGGTAACTTTAATCATTGTGACTTTTTGGTAACTCATGTAACGTCAGTATCACGTCGTCATGTGTAATCACAATACAACGTGACAGTGTCGTGTCAAAAATCTTCCTGTCCTGCATTGCGCTATGAGAGTTCTCGCGCCGATTATTGTAATTATAAAATTTCTCAACACGTGATCGCCTAGCCTGGTCGGAAGATCCTCCCTTTGTGTTGGAGGGACATAACACCCATTCCTCCACATTAGAAAGGATTACTATTAGTTTGAAAGAACTTAATAGTCTTTGTAGCTTGGAAGAAAAAGGCATTGAATTAACAAACAGGACTTCAATATGTAACAATAAGAGAAAAATGATCATTTATTTATTTCAGTTTTTTTTTCTGCTTGGTCACACACAATGGAAGTAAGCCAATTTAGGGAAACCATTTATTTGTTTGGTGATATCGTGTTATTTTGTAGTTCAAGGACGTTTTATTACAGTTGGCACAGTGAAGCTCACAAACATTGTTCCTATTTACGGGTGAATATAAATTTTCAAAGTAAATATTGTATTTATTGCAAACACTGTTTTGAAGGATGTAAGGTACAGCAGATTGCTGTTCGATTTTGGGGCGACTAGGCCACCACGCTTTACTAGCACTGTGTTTTTCTTTGATGACTAGGGTCCAGACTAGTGGTGACCACTGACCATAGCATACGATACGCATAGTAACGAGCAAATATTTATAACCATATTTTTATCATGGGAGAGCCATGCTTCGGCACGTATGGGCCGGCTCGACCGGAGTGATACCACGGCCTCACAGAAAACCGGCAGTGCTTGCATTTTGTAAAGTTATGTACATAATTATATCTACTAGTTTGTAAATATGTCTTGGAACTCGTACTTTTACTACTGAGCTTCAGGGTTTGAGGGGTAGGGTACTACAGGATTTTCTTTTTAAATATTAACTTACCAGACTTTGGAATAAAACAAAACTAGTTTGACTGTATTCCTGTTTCTAGGACGTCAGATCGAAGAAATCCTGGTAAAATAGAGGAGAACGATACGGTCGTAAGCAAAAGAGTGATATTTCTGTTTCTGCAACCTTTTAAATGCATCGTTAGCTGACCCTCCGCTTCCCAAGGTGGGATACAAGAACACATCGCTTCATGTAAGCGTTTACCGCCCATGGGCACCTGCAACTCAAGAGTCACAAGTGCGTTGTCGGCCTTTAAGGTGGGAATAGCGGAAGAGGGGGAGAGGGGGAGAGCGGGGTTAGGGCCTCCGGTAACCTCACGAGGCGAAAAGAAATTCAAGCATTGCTTCACTGCCGGTTTTCTGTGAGGCCGTGGTATCACTCCGGTCGAGCCAGCCTATACGTGCCGAAGCATGGCTCTCCCACGAACAAAATCTGTGGAAACGTCGTGGATTGTACAATAACCTTTGTAACTTGTAAGCCTACCTTTATGTAATACTCATTGTACAATTGTTGGTTTTCCCAACTGAAGAAATAAAAAATAAATAAAAAAACCGGCTAAGTGCGAGTCGGACTCGCGCACTGAGGGTTCCGTAAAATATTTTTATTATATGATGTAACTAAAATTTACGGATTTTTTCCTTTATCTGTGCTATAAGACGTTGCTTCGTACCAAATTTCAAGATTCTGAGTTCACTGGAAGTACCCTGTAGGTTTTGATTCCCTTGCGAGTGTCGAAAATTTGCGGCATAAACGTCTGTATCTTTTGATTGCGTTGGCTTAGAAGTTTGAATTTTTCACAGCCCCAAAGAACAGTACGAGTAAACCTGAGTATTTGATATAAATTCCAGCTTGATACATTTACGCGTTCCTGATAAAAAGTGTCTTGACAGACAGACAGACAGACAGACGTTCAGACGGAAGGACAACAAAGTCATCCTATAAGGGTTTCGTTTTTTCCTTTCGAGGTACAGAACCCTAAAAAAGGACAGGAAGGTGATCATCTGCTCTATGAACTTACTATCAGAAAAACTCAATGACAATTTAATTAATTAAATCGAACCGACCGACGATCTCAATTTCACTAGGCAGTTTGTGATAAACAATATTTTATTCCCATGAAAGTATTTGGTTTATAATGAAATTAATACATTCAGTTAATTAAATAATGTTTACATCAAATATTTGGCTTCGAGAGTAATTTTTGTTATCCATACAAATAAATAAAATTGAAGTGCCTGTTTGTAACGTCAAAATAATAGGTATTTTTTAAGCTCATACAGTTGTTTGCACGATACCTATATGTAAAAATTAGTAATTTCAATTTTTGTCTGTCTGTCTGTTTATTTTGGCTAATCTCCAGAAAGGGTGGACCGATTTCCACGGGACTTTCACAGGCAGGTAGCTGGTGTTATAAGGAGTAACTTAGATTACTTTTATTTTGGAAAAAGATATAGGGATCCGCGCAAAATATACAAATAAGCACAGACGAGCGAAGGCGCGCGGGAACTGCTAGTATATAATAATTTGGTTTAATTACCACGGCCACCACATTATTTTACCACGGCCTCACAGAAAACCGGCCGTGAAGCAATGCTTGCATTGCATTTCGCCGCGTGAGTGAGGTTACCGGAGGCCCTAACCCTTCCCACTCCCTTATTCCCGTCCTTCCCCTCTCCGCCTCTTCCCACTCTTCCCCCCCCTCCCCCTCTTCTCCTACTCCCTCCTTAAAGGGCTGCAACGCACTTGTGATTCTCGAGTTGCAGGTGCCCATGGGCGGCGGTAGTCATTTACCATCAGGTGACCCGTTTGCTCGTTTGCCCCCTATACGATAAAAAAAAAAAATTAAATGCTCCATGGGTTCGTATCAAGAGCATTTTATTTTAATCATAAGAAACCAGCCTATTCAATAAACCTTTTGTGCAACATTTGCCTATTGTGAGTTCTTTTAAACTTTTTTATTTTGTATTTGTGCTCAAGATATAAGGATGCAATTTTAAAAATATGTTTAAGTTAAACTGCCGTAATATTTGGAAAAGCGCGCGACACTCTACGGACTTAAGACAAATATTTTGATGTGACTGCGTAGAAGACATTTAAATACTCAACATTTAAGCACACGCAGGCGGCAGGTATTTCAAACCAGGGTCTCCGGCAAAGTATTCCATATACAAAGTGCGAACTATTATAACGCCAATTTCCTGACTGGATCTTTAGTCAGACACGATCATAGACCCATTACTCGGCATTTTGGCTACCAAAACTAGGAACTGTTCACCGATAGCTGTTTTACTTCCGCGCCAAACGGTTTCCTCCCTTCTTTGTAATTTTTAACCCACGACGCAAAGAGCCCCTCTCTTTGCGTCGTGGTATAAGTTTGGACGTGTCTGTGTGTCTGTGGCATCGTAGCTCCCCAACGAATGGACCGATTTAAGTGCATATTATTTATTTGAAAGGTGACTTGACATAATTCAATAAAATCTGCTCTTTTCTAATCGTTGAAGGTATTTTCGAGTCCAGAGTATTTTAAATTTATGATTATAAAATGTTTGTTAAATGCTTCTAATTATTTAATGCTTTTTTACATTAAAAAAGTGGCCCTATGACTGTACGATGAAGGTGGAAGCAGAGTGCTGTGTACATACGTATACGGATACGTACGTACTTATATTTGAGGTATCAAATAAAAAAGTTTAACTGCTGTAAATTGTCTGTGCATTTTAAATTACGGGCTATCACATAATTTCACAACGATGTGTAAAACTTCTTATTGTATTGATTGTGTAGTACAATCTCTCAAATTAATTAAAATAAAAACGAACCAAATGCGAGTCGGACTCGCACACGGAAGCCCCAAAAAAGAACGTAGGCCCTTTTGGGTAAGGAATCCTAAAAAAAAATGCCTAAAATTCTCTAATGCAGTATTTAAAAACAACAAAATTATATACCATATTTGCTTTCTTTACTATAACTTATTAGTAAGCACTGTGTTCTACTTCAACAAGCTTTGCCCCAAAGGAGTTTTGAAGTATGACGCAATGATATTTTCTACTACTTTACTTAAAGCAGAAACTTACCAAACTGTTTCTATTAACTTCAAAACTAAGTTATTATAATAGTTTTATCTTTTATAAGAAATAAACATTTATGGTAACAATTGGGGAAAACTCGTAAGCGTGACCTTGTTGTTGACTTTGGGACAACTGAAGAGTATAAGTTAATCAAATATCCCGGCCTTTTTTTGGGTGACAGTTTTTGCCGAAATATTCGAAGGTTGAAACGGGTAACAAAATTTTTACATGATGTATGATAAAATGTTATTTTTCTATTTTATGACATAAAACTATTTTCAAGTTTTCTTCTCTCTTCTCATTTAAAGTTCGCGTATAAGACATTCATTATCACTTGCTGTAACGGGTAAGGCAAACATCCTAAGGAAAACTACGCATCTGAGAGTTTTTGAAAATATTCTCAAAGGTTTTTTCTTCTGTCGTTGAGACAGCATTAAAAATATGACTGTTATTTATAACAAGACAAGACAAAACAAAAGAAAGATCACTTGAAGGGTCATAGTAAATATTTCGATCTCAAAAATTACATTTTTCGTTTTTTATAAATCTACTAGCGACCCGCCCCAGCTTCGCACGGGTGTAATGTAGATACTAATGTGGTGAACAATTATCGTCATATATGATTATACAAATTAACACAAAACAATATTACTTCCTCTTGAATCGCTCTATCTATTGGTGTAAACCGAATTAAAATTCGTTGCGTAGTTTATAAGATCTATCTACAAACGGCGGAAGCGACTTTGTTTTGTATTATGTAAAGATGTTATCAAATATGGCCCCCGCCTGATAGGAATCCCTATCCTATTTTCTAATTGGCTGGAACTCCAGGAACCCTAGTCATAAATAAAAATACAGGTACACTTAGCGCTGGTTAAATACGGTTTTCTATACACAGGAAATAGGAGGAGGTACTTCCCCAGTCCCCTGTCTTATCTACTTCCTTCATTTATTTTGAAAATTCTACATCTTACACCTTGAATCTCTTAAGTCCAGATTCTCCAGCGGGTGCTTCTGGAAGAAAATGACGATGTAATTTCAACGTCCCTGTATTATTCTACATTTTGCTGTGTGATGTGATGATCACTGACAATCTTATAATGTGCCCTTAAGTTATTGGTAAGCCTACGAAATATGAAAATTTCTGACTTATGTTTAAAAAAACACGCAACTTATACAAGTTGCTAACTAAAACTCCTCTTGGTTCAATGTTTATTAATAGCTGTGTATGTTTTCTGAATGCGACGTATTTAATACTAGCTGTCCTCGCAGTTTCACCTTCGTCTATGGTCACTGCTCCGCTCCTATTAGTCTTAGTATGATGATATATAGCCTATAGCCTTCCTCGATAAATGGGCTATCTAACACTGAAAGAATTTTTCAAATCGGACCAGTAGTTCCTGAGATTAGCGCGTTCAAGCAAAAAAACAAAACCAACTCTTCAGCTTTATAATATACTAGCAGCGCCCCGCGGTTTCACCGGCGTAAGTCTCGATCCCGTGGAAGTATCGGGATAAAAAGTAGCCTATGCGTTAATCCAGGTCTCCAGCTATCTACATACCAAGTTTCATCGCAATCGATTCAGTGGTTTTTGCGTGAAAGAGTAACAAACATCCATCCATCCATCCAAACTTTCACATTTATAATTTTAGTGGGATTAGTGTAGATTTCAACAAGCAGTTTGCACACTAACTCAATATTTAAACAAGAGACCATGAAAAGTTTCCTAAGCATTCCTGATCACCATGATATTCTATTGACGTTTGAACTATTCATGGATCGCTTGCCATCAAGAACGTAGGTACATGATTTTCACTATCTCAGTATCATAAAATAAAAACTCTCAAATTAAGCTACAAAGGGCCTGCTCAACCGGATTGATACCACGGCCTCACAGAAAACCAGTAGTGAAGCAATGCTTGCATTACTTTTCGCCCAGTGAGTGAGGTTACCGGAGGCCCTAACCGGTTTTCCTCTCTCCCTTCCTCGCCCCTTATTCCCCTACTCCCACCTTAAAGGCCGGCAACGCACTTGTGATTTAAGTTGCAGGTGCTAATGGACGGCGGTAGTCATTTGCCATCAGGTGACCCGTCTGCTCGTTTGCTCCCTATACCAAAAGTTTGAAAAAAAGACCTTCTTTTTTATTCCTACGCCTTAACTGATGTCGTAGCCTATTCACTAATTTTCCGTTCCAGTAAATCCAAACGCAGAATCTAGTACAGCCCTGAAACCACATCGACCTGTTACTGGCATTAGATGCTTAGTTCATTGGCCTGGAAACCATTGTAACGTCCTTATCCTGACAACGATCAATCAGCGTGATGCGGTTAGGCCCAAGAGACCGCTACTTACATAGTGTGTACATCTCCGACGGTATAATCTGTCGGTTCCTATATCCGTACTAGTGTCTTATGTCATCCTATCTATTAATATATTATTAGATGTGCGAATGTGAGTTTCTTTGTTTGTTTGCGACCACGTTAACTACTTACGCCTTAAATTTTCAGAAGTACAGAACTTGAAATAGGGTACCTTTCATTTAGAAAAAACAGTACTGTTTACGATGAATACATTAAGGCGACACTAGTGGGAAAGCCATGCTTCGGCTCGTATGATCTGGCTTGACCGCCACGGCCTCACAGAAAACCGGTAGTAAAGCAGTGCTTGTATTGTGTTTCGCCGAGTGAGTGAGGTTACCGGAGGCCCTAAACCTTCTCTCTCCCCCTCTTCCCTCCCTTACCCTACTCCTACCTTAAACTTAACATCAGGTGACCTGTATGCTCGTTTGATCACTATCCCATAAAAAAAAAAGAAAAAAGGCGAGCAAAACCGCGGGTATAAGTTAGTACATAATATTTTTCTATAATTTCAAGAAAGTATTTTATTGGTCTCGTTGAATTCGTCTTTGTTCAGGTATAAGACTACATTCCTGCCAGATTATATTGTGATCGAATTCTAAGTGTAGTCAAACGGTTATATGGCGTTAATTTAGTTAAGTAAAACAAAAAAAAAAACACGCTTTTAGGGCGATCCGAATTTAAAAAAAAATATATTCTTAAAGAATACTAGTAATGTGGCTCACACATTACTAGTATTCCTGTAGCCCCCACCCCTCTAGCTAAGCTAAATGCTTGCGATAGGAGTGACGCACAAAAAAAAAAAAAAAAAAAAAGATAAAGAGTGGGTTTACGTCCGTAGTGCACTGGGTGAGGTAAGTCCGACGCCTTAGCCATTACGCTACCGCCGCATATATCTATAGTATCGTCATCCAAACTACATATACATATATACATACGAAGTTTAATTACGATACGACATTTAGAAGTAAGTTACAATTAACTTTCAAGATTTGTACTTAGTTACAAATGAAGTTAATGTAAACTTGTTGAAAATCGCGGATTACTGCAGTATGCTGTGCGCTCAGTAGACTCATAATCGCAAGACAATATCTTATCCGCTTCCGTCAGCATCCTGTATTATTAGGATCTAGGATATAAGTCTGTGTAGGCATGTCAGTGATTGAAGTGACTATCAAACACAATTTAAACCTTGAACCAGCATTGACAAGCATCCATAGACATACCGTAAGCCTATTGACTACGCTAGTATACGAGCATGTTGCATCAATCGCCAAACAATACTCATCGCCATTTTTTTTTTACACTGACCATCAAACTAAGCCAAGTAAAAAAGTAATGTACATTATTCTCGCGTTACTAACAGTTACACGCTTCTTGTGATAAAGTTTTTTCGTAAATATCCAAATAGTCCAGCGTAGAGTATAAATAAAACATTTATTATGATAGATATAACTTTTGTGCCTATTTAGAAAGTTTTTCCAATACTTCCATGTATGTTCACAGTAAGCCAGCTCTCGAGTTAAATGATATTATTTTCTTTTATATTGTGCCGGTTTTTACTTCTTCTTTCTACTAGGGGAGACCGGGGATAGTTGGCTATAGGGGTAGGTAGACTAATTATCAAAAGCTCGACCTACGTGAAAGTGTTGTGTCATACAACAAGCCACGAATAATCATTGCCTTCTCCCACTAAGTAGTCAGAAATGCAGCATCGCGCACTCAGGTTGTTTGGAAGCAGGAGCATAGATAATATCAAAAAACTATACACGTAAGTTATATTTTTCTTAGTAATATTATTTGTAGTAAGGCCTATATATTCGTTGTTATTTTGTTTTCAAGCCATTTAAAACAAAAATTTGATTTATAATCTGTTTTTAACATTATATTTCTTTGGATTCCGCCGCAATTTTGAAGGTGTGGTACGTGATCAAAAGTGACAAAGCAATCGGGGGCTAGTAGACTAATTTATAACGGAGTTGGTTGACTTAATTTAAGCCTGAATTTAAGTCACATCAAATAAAAAAATAAATTTAACAAAAACAAAACCAAAAGTTGTGGTTTCAGAACCATGTGGACCCCCAAAAGAAAAGCTGATTGAGGAAGTCCACCCAAAGATGTCATCAATAGAGCAAGTCAACATCATCAAGAGCATTTCTTTAAATTTTCATATTTCAATTTTCATGGAATTGATAATTTTGTTTCAATAAAGAAATGATAAATGCAATTACTTTTTGTTCTTTTATCCTATATGTCCATTGATTTTGTACTAATAACTCTATGGGTCAACTTACCTCTGGTGAAAAGTCAACCAACCCCATTATACATTATAACTAATTCCGAGCTTTTTTGTAATTTTTTCTAAAACTTAATAGTGTATCTATCAGATGTATTGGTATTTATAATAATATACACCAAAACAAAAATAAAACAAGCGTTTAAACAGAAATTTGGTCAACTATCCCCGGTCTCCCCTAATCTTTCTAAGCAGTATTTTGCAATTTCGATTTTCAAATATGACATTCGTTCGAATGACACAAATCACTTAGATAATTTAATGATTTAATTAATATCATTCATAGTTGTGCACGATGAAATCAAGCACCGGATTGAGTCTGGCTGTACCCTCAACGGCTACAGCCAGACTCAGTCCAATTTGGGCTCAACCATTTCTCTCGACTGGCGCCGAGGAGTTATAGAATTGGCAACGCGTAAGCGACACAGACTTTTGTTATGAATATTTGTTCGTACTGGTAACAGTTTCAATTCAGGCTGGCAATTTATACCACGTCGGTGGCAAACAAACGTACGGCTCGCCTAATGGTAACCTTAGCCTATGAACCATGGTTTGCCACTTTGATTATGAAAAACTTAGTTTTGTAGTGAGTTTCTCCATGCATGGAGCTTTGCCGTCTACCACCAGGTGAATCCAAATAGCATTAATATAGTAATGCCAACATCTTGTTTTAAAAAGTCCAAAATCAAACTTGATAGTTTTGCCAAATGACCAAAAGTTACCGACTAAAAGCAGCTAAAACAAAGGATCGTGTTACAATACACAAAAGCGGTTTGCTGTATACAAGATACATGTTTGCATTGTATCCAAATATTTGCTCAGAATCTATTTGGCTTGAGAACTCAAATAAGTCTCAATCCACAAAACGTGGCGTGTACAAAATGCCATAACGTTTTTGATGTTTCACTTTGGCTGCACATACTGGCTCTTAAATCATTCCGCCCCAGGTTTATTTTGGAGCAAAAGTGCATAGACTTTTATTGTTATGAATACGGGTAAATTGGTCGTGGGAATTTACCACTACTTTTTACAGTTTCTACGTATACGGCAGATACTGTATGCAAAGAGGTGCCTGGTTCACGAATCAATAGGTACTCCTATTGCTTTTGCGAACCAGTTATGACTGGCATCGACAATCATACGCTTTACATTGTGATCTAGGGATTAAATAAATTTGAACTTTACATACATTTTAAGTTATGCGTTGTTTCTGGTATAGTTGCTAACTGAAGTAAACAAGTTAATAATCACTACATATTTATCAAACAAAGCCCCCGCCGCGTCAGTCTGTCTGTTCGCGATAAAAAAAAACTACTGACCGGATTTTCATGCGGTTTTCACTAATAGACAGGGCGATTCATGAGGAAGGTGTTACGTTAGGTGTATAACTTGTTAAGATTTTGTGTAAATTCATTGAAATATGTTGATGATTGTTGAAGATGTCTCTGCTACCCGTGCAAAGCCGGGCGGGTTGCTAGTTTAAAAATAAAAAAAAAACAACTGCATTGCAAAAAAAATAATTAGTCGCCATACGGCTATATTGATCTTTTTGCAAAAACAATTATAGCCTGTGAAACTTGGGATGATGTAAGGACTTTACCTATACCTATACATCCAAATCAGAGACTCAGATCAGACATTCAGAAGTTATGTTGGAACAGAAACGTCCCATACAGGAACAATACATACAGGAACCCTGAAAACGTTTCACTCCTTTTTTGGGCAGTTGTGTAAAAAACCTTTTATTATTTATAACTATGTAACTCAACTGTTAATTTTTTGAACCCGAAATTTGATTCTTGACCTTTGAACTATAGAGCGTTAACAAGGAGACAAAAGTAAAGATCAGTTAATCCACTTAGAGGTGACACTCGATCCTGAACAATTAATTCATCTGCCTACTGTCAACAATCTCTATTCAACATTGATCTGTAAACGAATATCCATTTCTGGTCATTAAATTACAATCCTTTGCAAATTTGTATTTGAATACTTAAACAGAACATTCGATTTACTTACGAGAAGATCGAATATATAAATTAAATAAATGCATGGATGGATAAATAGATATGAAATACATCACAAGGAACACTGATCGTTTATTTTTTCATAATAAATAAACGAAGCTGACTCTCCAGTAACACAACATACGCAATTTACATTCAAAAATAAATCAGTGATTACGTAATGAGTCATCGCCCTCAATACAGGGAGTCGTCTCCCGAAAGCATTCCCTAAATCTCACACTTGGTAGTTTTCAAGATATCCTTACTACATCCGTCCCTTTCACCCATAAACAAACCACTACACGCGTATGAGAGGCAGCATAAATTACACATCTAGTGTTGTCCGTCGGTCCGCATTTGTAATTCGATATCCGTGTACAAGTAACGGGTGACGGATTATAGTGCTGTGTCTGTATCGATTTATCGATGACTATCGATGTTGGATTAATTACTCGCGTATGTGATTTCCGTAACTTGAAATAGACTCAGATTAAGTTCGGAATGTAGTTGGCTTGTTGGGGTGGTTAGTTTAGGTTTAGCCGTAGAGTAAATATACATGTATATTTGAATTTGTTAACAAGGTATGTTACGTAGAATTATGGATATTGCGTGCTCCAGTAGAAACTAAATCAATGGATTTGTTAATAGGATGAAGTTTGAGTATTTGATATAATATATAGCCTGTAGCATCTTGTACATATAAAAGGACTTTGTCATTAGTACGAGTACTACTGTTCCTACTTTGTCGTTCTTTTTCTTGCTACCTTCAAAGCAATTACGCAACACATTACGGAGGTAGAATTTAGCAAATTTATTCCTAGAAATAAAGCCACGGAACTGAAAATATCTCCAACCTAAAGAAGGCCCCGGTTAATCAGTACTACTAGCATCGTTCAGTTCTGATAGTTAGTAAGTTTTTGAATAAAAACTCTCGTGAGTAGTATTCATAATTATTAGAGATATATGTAATAGACACTTATGTGGCGTGGCGCTAGTACGTTCGACTGCCACACCAGGATCGCGATTCCGATTACCACTAAGTGCAAATATTTGTATGCATGAATATGTCTGTTTGCACATAGCTCTGGTTGTTTGATTCCGCTATAAAGGGCCCCTGTAAGGTCCGAAACTAGTCGGGCATCCCCGAAATACAAACGTCAATTGAACCTAATATTAAAATTTTGTAATTATATTTTAATATTGAAATTGAATTTAATAAATATAGTTAGTAAATTTATCAAACTATATTGTATTGATATTGCGAGTATTTAAATGTATATTAGGCTTGCAAGGGGCGTTAAGGTTAGTTATATCAAACAAAATAAAATGTACATTAATGCGGATTTTAAGTTTCATACGCTTATACTGTGACTTCGTGACAAACATAAATAATGTGTTTGATTGCCGGATTTAGATTTTCAGTAAAGAAATTATTTGTGCATAGTAATTTCTTATCTTCAATGGAGATGTCAAGACCACCCACATTTTATGACATCTTATCTTCTGCATGTCTGATCCATTTTATTTTATTAATATAATATATTATTTTTATTAATATATAAGATAAACACGGTTCTACTCATGTGCAAGCCAGAATGATGCCTAACACCGATGCGGTCGAAGTTTATTAATCTAAATTTCTTTTTATATTTATTAAAAAACTTCTTGCAAAGTAAATGGCAGAAGACAGACAATATACAGGTTGAATGGAGGATAATGCCAAATAGCATTACATATTTTTATAACTATTTAAAATTATGAACAAAAACACGAATCAGAAATTCTGCAATAAATATATAATGACTACGGATTCACATTTATTCTAAGTAGGATATTTCAAAAGGAGAACGCTTCAATAATTCTAAAACTTATTTTTTCATTAAGCAAAACCAACAATAAGATTTATGATTAGAGTAAAAATTGAAGTTTTATGAGTACTGCTGCTAAACCCATAGGGGTTTCACATAAATTAAAAAAGACGGACCGATGAAATCGGTCAATTATACTTGAGTTACGCTTAATTATACTTTTTAATGAAGTCTGCTAATAAAAACTTGTAGACGGAAAAGACTTCATTAAAATAATTCTGAGTAGAGAACAAGAGACTTAAATGTTTTATACCTTTATTAAAATATACATAAGGTAATAAAACCTCCAAAATAACCGATACCTACTTTTACTTACAATAATAAAAGCCTATACTCTCGATATGGTTATTTCTTTTAGTATCTGCACTATTAATTTTTTTGAATAAACATTATTATATGTACAATGTACTTATTTACTTATCATGATCATCTGCCTAGGTTTGTCCCAATTTTATTTGGGGTCGGTGCAATATGTTTTCTTCTTCCATTCTACTATTCTACTCTATCGTTCATCATTTCACTTCTTACTCCCTTTCTAGCCATATCTTCTTTCACACAGTCCATCCATCTTTTTTTTGGTCGTTCTTTTCTTTTGTACCCATCAACATCCATACATAAAACTCTTTTCACCACATTTTGCTTATTCCTCCGCATCACATGTCCATACCACTAAAACCTATTGCTCCTCAGCTTTTCATCTACTCGTCTTACTTTCAGGCTCTCTCTAATGTATTCATTTCTCACCTTGTCCATCCTAGTCACACCACACATGCATCTCAATATTCGCATTTCAGCTACGTGCAGGCGTCTCTCATCCCTTCTCTTTGTGGGCCAACTTTCAGATCCGTACAATGTGCTTCCTTATATCATATCAAATTTCTGCTCCATATTGAATACATTGGGGAAATAATACCTAAAAGAAGCCAGCAACAGTAAGCGTTTATCTAAAGATAATATTCTGTTTATCTTTTAATATATTTTGTACAAAAAAAATACACGTGATTTTGGGAAGGGGGGCAAGTCAGTTTAAAACCTTACCATGTATCACCAGAGGAGGGAGGGTCCAAAAGATTTTAAAAATATCACGTGATTAATGGTTGACCCCTTACAAGTGTGCAACTCTGACCTGCCCGAGCTATTGCTTATACTCTCCAATCCATCCGTATAAGCGAAAACCCTTTTCTTTTACTGCCTTCACCTTAACTACCTTTCCATTTCAAAATACTCACAATTTGCCCATTTCTAATTCCCAAAGTTTCCTGATTAACGGGAATAAGTCTAGTTGGTAAAATGTGGGTTTTTAATACACTTCTGCCTACCTCTTCGAGTATATAGGCGTGAGTATATGTATGTATGTTGTACATGTGCTAGGTCATCAGATCTCTATAGAGATAGTGTTGATAGACTTCAAAGTTACCGATTATCCCTTACTACCGCGTGCCTATCATCTTTTGTAGGTATTACAAAAAGTTCTAAATACTTAACTTTGAACAGTGGATTTGGAATAAATGAGCGTGGCTTATGTATCTTCATGTAAATAGAATATTTTAATTATTTGAATTGCTTCAATCAACAATTAGCTGCTGAGACTTGCTGCCTAGCTTACTTTTAAGTTCACTTTTTAAACATGTAATAACAAAGTTTCTTTACGGTTGAAGTTTTATCAGAGAAGTATTTAAAGAAGTTACAACTGGAATGAATGAATATGAAATAACAATGATAAATTTAATGAAAATGAAGTTTAATTTTATAGCTATTTAAATTGCAACCGTCGGACTCTGAAATTACCTCGATCCCACAAAAGCCCGGTGAAACGCATCAAAAGCTGCAGAGACGTAGAAGGGGGAAATGATTGGCAACACGCAAGTAACACGGGCAGTGGCCCGTGTTAGTAATAAATGAAGGGAACCGTAAATACTTTAAATACTGCTCTATGGCAGCCTTTCTCATATTCGCCTTTCTATTATTTATTTTTTAGAGGCTGTTTTAACATAATCAGTTGATTAATGGCGAGTTCCATACAATGAATTTTCCATCTCAGTAGCATAAACCACTCAATCGGTATTTTAGTTATAGCTAATGTCATATCAGTTTTAATATGATATAATATTATATTTTTTTAAACTATACTATAAACATAAACTGATTCTTTTAAATCGTATAAATAGGTTAGACTACTCACAAAAGACATTACGTTTAAAATAAATGGTTGCAACGAATTCAGCAATGAATTCGATAATTACCTTCAGTGCACTATCACTGATCTGTTCAAAACTGGAACATCGAACCAATTAATTCAAGCCGGAACAAATTGTCATAACGATAAAACCCTGACTAGCTGTGACAGCCGGACGTCGACACCGGATAATATCGACAAAAATCCAATCAAAGTACATCACTAGTAAGTGTAGACTTGATCCCGTTAATTCAAACAACATTACTACATGTCAATTGTCGTGTATTTTTGACACGTGTTTAATATCAGGGATGGCAAAACTGTTTTGGTTTGTACGGTGTTTATTTTTCACAAGTAAGGTGGCAAACAAGCATAGGGTCGGTCGACTTGAATTAATAGATCACTATAACCTACGTTTAACAAATCTAAATTTTATTCTCACGGCAACATCAATCGCCGGAAATTTAAAACGACCTGATATTTTAAACATAGAATATGTATCATGTTTAAATAGAAGCAAAACTAAAGACGGAATCGGCGAAGTTTAAAACGGAAAGGCTTTAATCTAACTATTTCATATATTCTGTAAATTACTTTATCCTGCTTTAAACCGAATAAACACGGCCAGTAACCCGCATAACCTCATCATAGACCCCACGCCCAAATGAGATAAAATCTAGAACTACACAATGAATTTATTCACTTCATTCTCACTCTCTTTTAAGAACTTAAATCTATACTAATATTATAAATACGAAAGTAACAGAAACATAAGAAAGTTTTCATGCCTAAACCAATTTTGTTTATTTTGGTATAGACATAGGCGAACCTTGGAGAAGGTTTGTGGCCGTATATACTTTCATAAGATGTACTACTCTCAGTATATATTTAGTGGTTTTGTAAAACATTTTTATGCCTGCCAGTACATTTGATTAAAAGTTGCTTCGAATCAAATTAAACTGATCGGGGACTCGGCCACAGGTGCGTCGACCACTGGAGGCCTCTTAGAGAAGGACGTAAGCTACTTTTTGTCCCGAAAATAAAACTTTGAAGGGACTGGAATAGGGCATAAAAGTTTGTAAAGAAGAGAATCTACGGAACTGAAGTCGCGGGTACCAGATAGTTTCTCATATGTACATAAATTTCACGACTAAAACAGTCAACGTTAATAGGTAAGATATTAAGAATATGGCACACTACATTGACAATTAAAAGGTGTGCCACTTTTGGTATACTATACCTAATGTTTTACGGTACACAAACATTTTATGGGTGCTTTTAATTATTTGGGTAAAACTTCGTTTATATTCCGGTGAACTTTATCTAGGTAGAACTCTGTTAAAAAAGGAATCTATGAGATAGGAGGAATGATCTAATTATCTGTTTATATAATTAAACAATTTTTTTTTGTTTTCTATCTTTAAGAACGCTTGAGTTGATGCATTAGTATTTAAAATTATTTATATTAAATGTTGAATATCGCGTTTTCGACGTTGTAGTAATAGCAATGAAGTGACTTCTTTATATTTTAAGCATAAGTTGCAGTCAGAAGACACACTATTGTATTCTACAATAGGTTAAGCGAGCAAACTGGATTGTTGTTTTTCTTTTGTTTTCAAGCAAACTTGCTCTTAATAGCTTTAATCCGAGAGTCGCTATTTATCTGTCTTCAATAAATAAGCATTTTCTGTACGTAAAAGTTAAACAAGTTATACGTTTTTTTTTTAATTGCCAACGTAGATACTTTATGAACGATTGAATTGTGTCAACTATTAATGCAGGTCATTATTCTATAGCTTATCTATCTTTGTGGTACATTTAATTTAAATTAATAGTTAAGTCCCCAGTATCATTATAGCGGCTTGTGGTTGTCGAAGGGACCAATTATGTGACCATTTGTCTCTAGCAGATGGACAATACCGGCCCTAATGGTTTATACTGTCCTTGCTTAGGATTACACCATATATAGAGAGTGAATGGTTATAATAGTAACTGGTGTCGTGAAATGTGCCTTTGTTTGGATTTTTTTTGCAATTTTAGTTCCTACGTATCATTCGCGCGTTGCGAGCCTTCTGAAAATTCTCAAATTCTTTATTTATTTCCAAATATGCCTTATAAATAAATTTATATAAGTGGTTGCACAAATGTACATTAATAATGAAAATATGGTGTCTCCACTAAAATTATGTTCGTTTTAGGCTATTTCTAGCAATGTTGTTCCGTACCTTCTGAACTGTTTTAATGAAATCGCTGGTAAATAATGAAAAACAAGTAGTACCCGGATAATTACGAGTAGGTACGTGTTTTACTTCAACCTCCCATTTTTTAGTTGGCTAATGAGCAGACGGGTCACCTGATGGTAAGTGACTACCGCCGCTCATGGACACTTGCAACTCAAGTTTCAAAAGTGCGTTGCCGGCCTTTAAGGTGGGAGTAGGAAAAGGGTTGGGCCTCCGGTAAGCTCACTCACTCGGCGAAACACAACTCAAACATTGTTTCTCGAACGGTTTTCTGTGAGGCCGTGGTATCACTCCGGTCGATCCGGGCCATACGTGCCGAAGCAGGGCTCTATCACTTATACATTTTCTGTTCCCCTGATCGGTTGATTAGGTAAGACGTTACAGCGTTACAAACAAATTCACGTCCGCATTTCTAATATTAGTTGGGATTAGGATATCATTTAAGATAATTTACCCCTGAGGTAGTAGAGAGCTATCAATATTTATATCCTGTTTAAATCCTGGATGACTGGCCTGTTGGTCTAGTCGTTAGTGACCCTGACTGCTAAGCCAGAGGTCGTGGGTTCGATTCCCACCCAGGACAAATAATTGTGTGGTGAGCACGATAATTTGTTGTGTCTGGGTGTAATTTATCTATAAAATGTATGTATTTAGTAATATATAAGTATGTTTATCAGCAGTCTGGTTACCATAGTACAGGGTCAGCCTAGTTTGGGATCAGACGGCCGTGTGTGAGATGTCAAATTATAAAAAATAATAATAATAATATCCACAAAAATATGTACATACAGATATTTGATCATTTCAACAAACAAGCCCTTTTGCCAGCCCTGTCCGTAATCCAATATGTGTTTCAACCATTTTTGGTACGTCCCAAATATAGGACGGGGATTGAATGGCAGACTTACAACCATATATAGTTTTTTCTTTATGCTTTTATACCAATAGTAATGATATTGAATTAGGATGGCAAGGAACATGGCGCTATTGTTAGATAATGGATTATAAACGATTCGTTTATATAATGTTAATATTTTATTTGAAAACTTTATGCACGATGTGTACAGAGGTGGACTTAATGCTTAAGCATTCTCTGCCAGTCTATCATAGGATGATGTAGAAATGAATGAAGTATTTTATTGATTATTAGATGATTATTAGAAGGATTAAAAAGTATACGAATGAGTGAAATAAGAGAAGAAATAAGGGAAAAAACAGCGTAAGCAAATATATACATAGATACGTATGTATCTATGTATATATTTGCTTACGCTTTTTTCGCTTGCATTTTGCAATGCATCTTCATGTATGTATATACATGAATATCACTACATATTATAAAACAAAGTCCCCCGCCGCGTCTGTCTGTCTGTTCGCGATCAACTGAAGAACTACTGAACGGATTTTCATGCGGTTTTAACTAATAGACAGAGTGATTCATGAGGAAGCTTTAGATATATAATTTGTACCCGTGCGAAGCCGGGGCTGGTTGCTAGTACTTATAAATACAAAATTACCTATATATTTCTACGGTTCTGAGGACTCTGCCAATTTGCGGAAGAGGAGAGCACGAACCTTTGCTTTGAATGATAGGCGGCTAGGTGCCATCCCGATTTCCTGCGATAGGGTGTTTCAGAGGAGAGCAGACTGAATAATCAAAGAAGAACTGATACACGTTGAAGTATGACTGGGACATAATAGGAGAAGATTATTTGAAGAGCGCAGATTTCGGCTATGATTGGAGTATAGATACTGGATAATGGAGGTACGATTTGTAGGAGAAGTGGTAATATTGTTCTGGAACAAATTACACAGCATTTTTTAGTAATGTTGTACTAAAGTACATATAGAATATTTCCCCCCCCCCCTCCCCCCACTAACTTACGCAGTAGGAGATTAGTACCTTATAGAGGTAATGCAATCTCTTACTGCCTCCTACTGATGTAAAATCACTACCCTATGCCTTATTAAATGAATTTAAAACAAATTTCTACCATGTTTAAACCACATAATTCTAGTTCCATACACTTTAAATAGCTGAAGTTAATATTTTTGATTCGAAAGCATTATTAAAATCTTTACTGCAGTTATTCACACAGACTAATCATTTCACAAACAACCCAAAAAAAAAAGAAAAACATTTTCCTTTACGCATTAAATCTGGCAACCCAACCCACAGAAAATATTACCTTTTAATATAACCCTAAAAAGGTAAGGGTTTACACAGTTACCACGCCAAAAAACGCTTGTAAAATAACCCTTAACTAAAGATACCAGCTTGATAAGCAGTTCAATAGTATATTTGCATTGTAAATACCGCTGTAAAATGTTAACAAAACAATGGCAACCTCTTGGAAAATTACGAAATTGTTTTCAAGTGAATATCAACATTAAGTCTCAAGTAATAAAGCTCAATGTTCTTGGTGGAAAGTTTAGCAATCTTAAACCCAGTTGTCTGAGGTTTTACTGTTGTAATAAAATGACATGACTGATTCCCACGTTCGAGGTTGGCCACCGAATCATTGTAAGGGTACAATGGCCAAGTTTATGATAAGACACTGTCCCACTGCAAGCGATTTGGAATGACAATTTTATGACGTAAATACTGAAATAATTTTAGATTTCTTGTGTGTAAAACTCTTATATCTGTAACACTGTATCAATTTTGTGAGATAAATAGCACGTAAGAAAGATATTCTGAGTGCCAATAAACCACGGTATCCTCGTTCATCTGGCAAGATTCAGGGGTTCAAATCAATACAGCTACTACAAAAGTAAACATAAAAAAATTAAATAACCCTAACTCGAAAATCCTTTACGATTGCTATAAAGCTGAACAGATTTTCTGGAATTACAGCTAAGAACGTTCAAGATCAAATCAACTTTCGAAAAAAAAAGTAAGTCAAAATCGGTCCATCCGTTTAGAAGCATAGACAGACACACGTTAAACTTATACAGTCATCCTTTTTGGGCTAGGTATTAAAAAAAAATCTCTTTAGGTAGTTAAAATTGTAACTTGCAATTAATATTAATTATGTCAGCCCTTAACTAACATAAGTTCTAAACCAAGCCTGTGGCAACATCTCTAAACAGTGAAAATATACTTCAATGCCATCTAACGAAGACACGCTGAACTACGAAGTGACTGCTGATCCTGCATCGCGCAATGATGGTTCTCCCGCCGAGAAGCATATAATGTACACCTTCCTACCGCCGGGTTGCGGTCCGCAAACCATGATGTCCTAGCCTATTCGAAATATCCTCCCGTTATGTTGGAGGGACACAACACCCATTCCTCTACAAGCTAACGTCACAGTTTGCATAAAAAACACCGCATGTTTTTGTGTATTTATTTAAAATACTACTTCTATCCAAGGCTTGAAGTTCTTGCTTCTTTACGGTTCGCAGAAGACGCACCAAGCGGAGAGCGTAATGAAATCAATATCTACTCATTATTAGTTTTTATATAACCGCTCACTCGTTTTTCTTTCGTTGGTCTCACTGATGAGACCAATGCTTTATAGCCGGGTAGATCTGGTGTAGGTAATGCTTTGGTCAGCCAGTGTACATATTGAGACATTTGCGTATCTCATTGAAGTTAGTTTGAGTTGGTTCTTGTTGAAACTTGTATCGCAAAATTATTGGGAACAAGCAAGAGCTTTGTATGGTGAATGAAGAAGTTATTTTATAGTGAGTTTCTTGGCTTTATTTAACAATTTGACTGAACATCTACGTAAATTTATAACTGTGATATAGGTATTTAAATATATTTAGACCTTGTGAGATAAACCATTTTAATTATGATGAATATAATGTCGTCGCCACATCAAAAACTCTTATTTTATTAAAAATAGATACAAACTATAATAGATGAAAACACAGTTCACTATTTAATAAGAATAAGTTAAATGACATTATTTTGACTGGTTACACCGATAACGCAATGCTATTGGTTGATTGATAAATATTAATGAATAGTGGGGTTACAAAAAGGGTAGGAATAAGTTCAGAACATTGTCTTGAGTGCGAATGGTGGTACGAACAACTTGGCAGTTACTGTTAGTTAGTTATTTTCATATTTTATATCAGTGGTTGCCAATGTTTGATCTATTTTGTTGTTGAGGCTATATAAATACAGTCAAAACCGAATATAACGACATCGTTTATAACGACCGAATGGCAAGGTCCCAGCCGAATCTCTAATAAATAGTTAAGTAAACATACCGCCTATAACAACATCGGTTACAGCGACATATCGCTTAGAACGACGGAACTTTATTGATATTCATCGGCTATAACGACCAACCGTTGAGCTTGTACCAGTAAAATAAAACAATACGAACAATTTTCAAACTTATTCTAATCTATTAAGGAATGTTTTGACTTATTATTCCCTACGCACTTTCTCCCACCCCATCCGAACCTCTTGCCATTTGACCTTGCATTAATGTTATAATAGTTTTACAAAATTTTGTTGAAACGAAGAGTTTAATGCTGATGATAATCAAGTAATCCTGACGAGAATGTAACTTAAAATGCAAAACACATTTGAGGCTCAGCTTAAAAAAACAGACCAAAATGACCGATTACTTTAAAAACTGATTGTAGTCTATAAGCTGTACTATTGGTACTGTAAGTTTTTCAGAATAAACATTTTATTAAAAATTCTAAACATACATATGACTATTAATATGACTACTTGTGTATATTGCTTATAACAACTATCGGATATAACGTCCGAAGTTATATGGTCCCCTCAATGTCGTTATATCCGGTTTTGACTGTATATCAAAATAAAACATTGCATATTTCACAAATCTCAATTGAATCGAAACGAAAAAATTCAAAGTTGTTAATCAGACTATTCTTAATTAAAATTTATTAAAAATTATTTTTTACTTTTTAGTTTGGTTTTCTTAAAGCGTGTTATTTAGTTTTTTAAACTTTTATTTATTTTTCACTTTTTAGTACAATTCATCATTAATGAGTGGTTTTGAATTTTTCCAACGATAATTTGTTAAGGTTGTAACTACCTCCCTGTGATGGGAGTGGGTAATTTGCGCGCCTGCTGCCTTCCTCGCATTTTGTCGCTATTTCTCAGGCCCCCTCTCCGGAATATTTATTTTAAACGCGTACTTGTCGCAAGACATTACCGTGTCTTCGGATATAAAAACTCGCTCATCCTGAAGATCCTGATCAGGATAATGGAACAAACTATTTAAATGATTGCATTGTCATCGGTCCTTGATAAGTGTGCAGTTTCAAATTAATCCGGCGTTTTGAAGGGGGTGAAAAACACGTTCAAAGATTCCGTTACATACATACCAACCTTATAAAAGCATATTAAAAACTGTATTTGGTCACATAAAATACGGTTATTTCATTTATTTACTTTTCCAATCCATCGAGGGAGTTTCAGTCTTCTAATGTAGGGTGGAAATACATTCCAAGATTCGAAATATCCTTCGACTTAGAAAATTAAGAATGAATGCAGAGGGCAAACAGTTGAGCTAAGCATATATGATCACTAGCAACCCGCCCCGGCTTCGCAAGGACAGCAGAGCATATATTGACTTTTTTCCGACATCTCCAACAATAATCGTCATATTTCAGTCATTTTACACAAAAAAATAATTAATTATACACCTAAACTTTCCTCATGAATCACTCCGTCCATCGGTGAAAACCGTATGAAAATCCGTTCTGTTCAGTTATTGAGTTTATCACGTTCAGACAGACGAAGACAGACAGACGCGTCGGGGGTACTTTGTTTTATAATATGTAGTAATGTAGTAATATTATTCCTTGAAGCAAACGGGTTTTAGAGTGGAAACTGTGAATCGGTAAACAGAAGGTGGGATGCCCCCCCCCCCCCCCCCCAGTCAGATGGACTGACTACCTAAAGATGGTAACTGAGTTGGGCTGGATGCGAAAGGCGGAGAATGCTAGGGCGCTCATTAGGAGAGACCTATGTACAGCTTTGTACTGGCTGATTGATTGATTGATTAAATATATTTTTTTTAAATATACCATGTACCAAGGCATAACTTATATATCCATAGGTATACTAAATCAAGGGAGATGAAAGAGGTAAGAAGATAGTACCTAAATTCTATTGCCAATAGTAAATGCGACAACAAGCTCCGAACTACCCTTATCAGGGTGTCCTTTTATCAAAATACCTTCAAAGTAATTCGTGTTATCAAAGGGTTGGACAAAACAAGGCCTTGCCTTTACACACCCATGCAAATATTGACTCAGGGTTGAACCTTTAGAAGGAACAATTCGGGCATATTCCGTTGTAATCGTAAAAGGACAAGAAAACAAATATATTCCGCGAGTATATTTTTTTGTTTAAATTTGTTGGAGTTGAATGTTTTTACTTTCTGTTTAAATTGCATGTTGTGTCCTACTTCGGTTTCGTGTGGCTTCGTGGATTTGTCTGTCAAGTTAAGCCCATTATATCGAGTTAAGTTTATACTTTGAATTCATTTTTTAATTGCAAATAAAATACAAATGACAACATTTTGCATGACAACATATTCCTTCTTTAGGATCGAGATTTATGCATATGTTTTTTTTTAAAAACGTACTGCATAGTAGTAGCATCGAAGTTGCGACCCCTAAACGAATCCTTGACCATGGCACGGGTTTGTTTTTTGTCGTGTGGAAGCCCACGGGTCACAGGAGCTAACAGTGAAGTGGTATGTCGGAATCAAATGGACTAAGACCACACAATGTTCTGTTACTGGGGCCTTCGTTGTACCCTAGAAAGGAAATCCCTGTGAACCCCGACAGACTTGGCCGCCTGTTGAGCAAAGCGACCCCACTATGTACCTGTCCAATCTAATTTAGAGAGGCGCGCGCGGAACACGACGCACCGCCGTCTTAGGCCTGCTTCTGCTAGGGCAACATATAGCCCTGTCAGTCGCCCGCCCCGGGCATACCCTAAGAAGTGAGCCTCCAGGAACCGGCACCACTCCTAGTTGCTGTTCCTATTGGTATAAGTTACATATGTAGCAGAAAAAAATTACAATAAGCTATCTATCTAATGCTACAATATTTTTATAATAGGACTAGAAGATCTTGCGATTGCATTTATAATGTCTGTATTACAATAATCAGTTGCCATTTATTCAGTACTTATTTGAGTTAGAGTCACTAAAATTAAATCAGTCCAGATGTATATTCAAGTGTTCCATAGTGTATCAAATGACTATTGGCTCTTCAACGCATGTATATAATACTAGCAGCGCCCCGCGGTTTCACCCTCGTAAGTCCCGATCTCGTGTGAATATCGGGATATAAAGTAGCCTATGCGTTATTCCAGGTCTCTAGCTATCTACATACCAAGTTTCATCGCAATCGGTTCAGTGGTTTTTGCGTGAAAGAGGTCACATTTATAATATTAGTGGTATTTATATACCTACCCAATAGAGTCTTCAGAGTAAATTAATTTCTAAACTAATTTCTGTGACATACGAACATGCAGAATGTACAACAGATAATGCTATTAATATTAACTCCGCGATATCACCTATTATACATATAACTTAATTGTATCCCCAATTGAGAATTCAGAGTAAATTAATTTCTAAACTAATTGCTGTGAGATACGAACGTGTAGAATGTACAATCTACAATGTTATTAGAATGAACTCCGTGAGATCACATTTTTATACATTATAATATATATATACAGCGATTATCGATGCCTGATGGATGTGTCGACACTCGTGCAAAATCAGAGTAACTCCCGCATTGCCATTCTACTCCGCAAAATGGTCTCTGGTGAATTCATTCAGAAGTAAAAATACAAAATAACGTTACTAGTATTAGATAACCGCAGTCTTCATAAGGAGCTATCTTGCTTAATGCGGGCTTACTCAAATGGTCGTCTCCAAACGGTTACCTAGTAAAGCTTGCGGTACTATAAGTTAAAGCAGCTAGATGAATGAATGCTAGCTATGAATATTGTTATATTTACCATTTCCACAAACATGCATCGAAAATAAACCCAGTTTTTATTCAATACTAACTACACAATCATCAATCTTACTACATTTGCTTCACAAGCCTACTAGTCTCTTGGGAGTATACATAGGTATAATATAATATGTTTTTTTTCAGAGACAAACCTAGTTCTAGTCGTATTATATCTGAAATGCCATTTGTCAACGAAGCACGTTTTGCGGCTGAAAATAATATATTTTTGCTTCTTGCCGTCTAAAAGCTATTATTGGATCGGAAAACGTGACCGAATGTTGTTTTTTATTGAGTTTGTCTTGGAGATAGTGTTACTTCGCGATTTTCAAGGTTATAGGCAAAATATATAACGTTTAGGGAAAGCTTAGTAATAAGGCTTTTTTAGGCAATCAGAAGCTGCTAAGTTTAACTAGGTCGATAATTTTAACAGCAAAGGGGTGAGGGAGAATTGCAACTCCGTTCAAGACTAACAACGAAGATATCTAACAAGCTAAAGTGAAAAGTGGAAAGCGGGTACGGGTAGCTATAATGGTTTACCATTTGTACTTGAGTACATTTATAACAAGATACTTGACTACACGCATGGCGCAATGCACATGGTTAACGTGTTTGCTACTAAGCTGCGCCGAGGGTTGCGGGTTCGAATCGTATCCACATGGGACAAAAATTTGTATGATCCACAAATAGTTTCAAAACACTTGGAAAGAAAAGAAACAAGTGTACGGTAAAGACAAATAAATACTATAATTTAACACTATAGTTATATACAAATGAAACATGGCCGCTTCTCGGCTCACTCAAGGTATAATGGTTTATGAGCATTACAACACTGGAAGCGCAATAATAACACACGTTGCAAAAACTAACGGTCAATGGCAATATCTATAAAAAGTGATTACTCGTGTATCTAATGATTATGCAACAAAACAAATTTCGAGTAATTAAAAAGTTCGTTAAACTATCTAACAGTGTGTCATGGTCAATTTAAACGAAGGTCCATATATTATATATCTCCTGTCATTACGGGGTTTAGGATTCATAAAGGAATCGTGTAATTATTAAGTTAAGGGTTTTTGATTTATTCACATGTGTATTGATTTTGGACCGCCATTGACGACGGGCGGAGAGGGATGGGATGTATGGCTGATGGGCATGAAGGAAGAAATTAATAATAGAACAACTTCATATTCTAAGCCCCTGTTTTATTAAATAGGGGTGTGGTAGATGAAGCTGCGGTTTTACGTGAGAACACTTTAAATTGAAATAAAACCTACTTGGTCGAGCATCTGAGCGTCATCTTGTAGTTTGTTTGTTGTAGTAGTCTGAGCGTCATCTTGTAGTTTTTGTTTTCATATACTAAACCCTTATTTTATTAAATTGGGGTGTGGTATATGAAGCTGCGGTTTTACGTTGAGAACACTTTAAATTGAAATAAAACCTACTTGATTGAGCGTCTGAGCGTCATCTTGTAGTTTATTTGTTGTAGTAGTCTGAGCGTCACCTTGTAGTTTTTTTTTCATATACCAAACCCTTATTTTATGAAATAGGGGTATGGTATATGAAGCTGCGGTTTTACGTTGAGAACACTTTAAATTGAAATAAAACCTACTTGATTGAGCGTCTGAGCGTCATCTTGTAGTTTGTTTGTTATAGTAGTCTGAGCGTCACCTTGTAGTTTTTGTTTTCATATACTAAACCCTTATTTTATTAAATTGGGGTGTGGTATATGAAGCTGCGGTTTTACGTTGAGAACACTTTAAATTGAAATAAAACCTACTTGATTGGGCGTCTGAGCGTCATCTTGTAGTTTATTTGTTGTAGTAGTCTGAGCGTCACCTTGTAGTTTTTTTTCATATACCAAACCCTTATTTTATTAAATAGGGGTATGGTATATGAAGCTGCGGTTTTACGTTGAGAACACTTTAAATTGAAATAAAACCTACTTGATTGAGCGTCTGAGCGTCATCTTGTAGTTTATTTGTTGTAGTAGAATTTATTGTTTTTTTATTTTATTTGTTGTAGGGAGAATTCGCAAGATGCGATAGGTGTATTTTGCGATCTCTCTAAAGCTTTTGACTGTGTAGAACACAACACGCTTATTCTTAAACTTAGGCATTATGGTGTTAATGGTATTGCTTTGGAACTAATTGTTTCCTACTTGAAAGATAGAATTCAACATGTAGATGTCAATGGTGCGAGGTCTTCTGGATTACCTGTTACTATGGGCGTTCCCCAGGGCTCTATACTGGGTCCTCTACTTTTTCTCATATATATAAACGATTTACCTTATTATTTAAAAGATCGCTGTGATATAGTTCTATTTGCTGATGATACGTCACTTATTTTCAAAGTCGATCGTAAAAAAACAGTTTTTGACGATGTGAATAGGGCGCTAAATGATGTATTGTATTGGTTTTCAACTAACAATCTCCTACTGAACTCAAATAAAACAAAGTGTGTGAGATTTACCATGCCAAATGTAAAACAGCTAGGCACTAATCTAACTCTAAATAATGAAATAATAAGTATTGTAGACTCAACAGTATTCTTGGGACTTACATTAGACAGTAAACTGCAATGGGGACCCCAGATAGACAGCCTTGCAGGTAGGCTTAGTTCGGCAGCTTACGCAGTATGGAAGGTACGTCAGCTCACTGATACGGACACAGCTAGGCTTGTTTATTTTAGCTACTTTCACAGCGTCATGTCCTATGGTATACTACTTTGGGGCAAGGCGGCTGATGTTGAAACGATTTTTATTCTTCAAAAAAGAGCCATCCGCTGAATATACAATTTAGGTGCTAGAGTCTCTCTTCGAGAGTTGTTTAAGGATATAGGTATTTTAACTGTTGCATCACAGTATATATTTGCAAATATTATGTTTGTTAGACACAATATCAATGACTATAAGAAAAACAGTGATATACACAATATTAATACAAGAAACAAGTCTAAACTCGTTGCTACCTATCATCGCTTACATAAGGTACACAACTCGTTCGAAGGTCTTGGTATACGTTTTTATAATAAAATTCCTATAGATGTAATCGACCTTCCTGTAGATAAATTTAAGCGTACTGTAAAAAATCACCTTATTAGGAAAGCCTACTATACGATCAACGATTATCTAAACGACAAACAGTCTTGGGCTTAAGGTGTCTTTAGGTATATACACACAAACTTCTTTGTCTTATAATTAGACTAAATTATTAACAAACCATTGTTAGTTGAAAGTAATGCGTGACGATTATTATGGTAATTTTGACTAGTAGTGATTTTTATCAGTATCTCGACTATGGCTCGTCATGCTCACTAAAATGTCATTGCTTGCGGCGTCGTCATGGGGCGGGTCGTTTCTTTCCCTCTGATATGGCGAAGGAGACGATGGCTGGTCCATGCGTCATACTCGTGAACGGGTGCTGCTTGGGGTGACTGGTCGGCCTAGTCAGCGATGCTTTAGCCTATACTATTATTTTGGTTCGTTCAACTGCAACTCTAGCCTCTTAATCCAGTCACGAATTAGTTTTAACAGTAGACTTTGTAACTGATGTGCACCTTGAATGATTTCTATGTTTAATAGGTTCGAACCTTCAACGGTATCACTGAGTGATATTTTTTGTTTGTACGTTAGCTTTTGGAGCATTTCAATAAAATGTAATTCAGGTGGCAACAGCTTGCATCATGCTTATCTTTTATGTAACACTAATACCATTGTACCTGAAGATCTGACTTTTAAAAAGAGTGGCCATGAGTTTCTTTGCCAGTATTCTTCTCATAAGGCTCTACGCATTTTGGAAACTGGAAGTTATAGATCGACACAAGCAGGCAGTAGATTTTGGTGTTTTCACCTAATTTACCTCGACAATCCAGTACATGTACATGCTGTGGCGTCTATTTGCGTCGATCTATGATTTTTAACAGTAGCTTCAATTTAACGTTCATAAATGTCACTTAGTGTCTTAATTGAATAAATGATTTTGAATTTGAATTTGAATTTGAATTAGTCTGAGCGTCACCTTGTAGTTTTTTTTTCATATACCAAACCCTTATTTTATTAAATAGGGGTATGGTATATGAAGCTGCGGTTTTACGTTGAGAACACTTTTAATTGAAATAGCGTCTGAGCGTCACAAATTTAACTTCAAGGTTCTAATTTTAACTTTTTAGGACATTCTATAACATGAATGTCAAAATACGCATTGACTGATGAAAGAGTTTTCTTAAAGAAAGAGTCATTAATCTTCACTTACACAATCACTTATCTAAATGATTTCTGATATTACTCTTTTATACGGAAAAAAGGAGGCGGCGGTAGAAGTAGGCGATCATTTGTCAAAAACCCGCGACATATGTTTTCGCCACTTCAAAAACTCGTATTTATTTTACTAAAAATAAGGGTGAAATATAGTAGATAATAGAACAGTCCACTATTTAATAATGATAAATGAATAGATATTATTATGACTGTTATATCGGTGACGCAACGCCATTGGTCCGTCTGACAAATAGCGGGTAGTGGCGGGGTGATATAGAGGCTTCGTTATTTAGTGAACTTGACAGTTTATAGCTGTAGTAGTAAGGTTGTTGCTAACACGTATACTTTTTTTTTGTGAAATGGAATATGCGTATGTCTTCCGACTCGTCTTATGAAAAAAGACGATGTTTCACGGCCTCGTAAGGAATAAGGAGTACATGTCTTTCTTAATTTCTCTAGCGACATCTACATTAAGTTGATCTTTGTACAAGTAACATACGCATGATACATTACTTCATAGAACATGAGTGATGCTGCGAGGGTTGCCAACGTACTGTTACGTTAATATTTTATTTACGCGTATTCTCACGGGAAGAAAATAGTAAGTAATATGAGGTTGTATTTTCAACGTTGTAATCTCTACGGAGACCAGGTATACAGAATATTAGTAGTCGATGTTTGATCAGGAAACGTGTTTGTGTTTTTTTTGGAAAAAAGTAAAATAAGATTTATTATAGCACATTTGCTGCTTTGTATTTATTAAAGGTTTTACTTACGTGTGTATTTCGGGGATGCTCAACTTGTTTCGGATCCGAGGAAGACCTTTATCAAGATGTGCATGACACCGACGCTTAAGGTCGTTTCAATCAGTCAATCAATCAAACCCATTTTTTTAAATTAACCAATAATAGGTATTTTTGAATTGTCAGGAGTAGGAGTCAGTCTGACTAAGTCAGTCGTGAAGCTAGTTGGTTCCAATGCGTAGATCCCATGGAGAAGAACAGGCAAGAAACTCCAAGGACACTCTTTTTCAAAATGTTTTTTACAAATTTCTGGTTACATTGCTTATAAGCGTGAATAAAATGTGAGGACAATGTAACATACCTATTGTTCTAAAATATAAATAGACGCGCTAATTACTTCTATACATATTTAAGTAATAGCAGTCCGGAGATGACCAGCCCCAACCAACGGCACCCGTTCACGAGCATGACGCTCACACCAGCCATCGTACAGATCAACCATATGGAAGGGAACCGAACGACCCGACACATACGCCACCATCGGCAGGACTTTTAGGCGAGCATGACATACTCAGAACTGCCAAGCAATATAGGAAATTTAACTAAATAAATTTCACCCCTAATACTAATACTTGCGAACAATAAATATGGGATTATCCTTTGCTCTTAAGTATTAATAATATCTTTATATATATATTTCTTCTGTGCGTGTGTATGTCACTAAACTCCTCCAAAAGGGCTGGACTGATTTTAATGAAATTTTTTGTGTGTCTTCAGGTGAATTCGAGAATGGTTTAGATTTCCAATTGGACCTCCCCTTCGCGAAAAATAAGTTGTTTTTTTTATGGTTTAGGGGGCAAGCGAGCAGACGGGTCACCTGATGGTAAATGACTACCGCCGCCCATGCGCACCTGCAACTCAGGAGTCACAAGTGCGTTGCCGGCCTTTAAGATGGGAGTAGGGGATGGGTAGAAGAGGGGGAGAGGGAAGGGTTCGGGTCTCCGGTAACCTCACTCACTCGGCGAAAAGCAATACAAGCATTACTGCACGCCGGTTTTGGAATTGCAAGCGTTCATAGGCTACGATAAACACTTACCATCAGACAGATGTAGAATAAAAAAAATAATATAAAGATCTTTTTTTTTAAACTCTCTCATACGTTGTCCGTTATTGTCTTATGACATAAACAATGATCAACACCCGAGACACTGGGTAATCCTACAATATTCCTGGGACAATATTTTCTTCTCTAATCCCAAGTTCTGCATAAGAGAAACATAATGCAACACATTTTAATAATTCCATCACAAGATTTATTGTTCCTTTCGGTACATTTGCGTAATATACGACTGTTTTATGCGTGTGGTTAGTGGTTAATAAATCAGTTATACGACTTTCCGGTCGCACAGTGTGCTCGAGCCCTTACGAACCTAAGGGTGTGACGGTGACGGTAGTAAGATAAAAAAGGTAATAACATTTCTAACGATATTCGGATGCAGAAAGGAAATTGTAAAATTTGTGATGGTCATTTGTTGAAAGTAGGGCATATTTTATCTGAAAGGGCCTTGGGGTATACATTAGTAGCGTAAGAATCGTTGTTGTGGTTAAGTTAGAAGATAAGTTACCATTTTAAAAAGTCTGTCCTTGCTGTGCAGAGTAGGAAAGCCGTCTCAAAACGAACATACCGATACGAACTTAAATATTAATGTCTGGCCTAAATGCCGAATTTTGTTCGTCATCGATTTCCCATTAAAGGTATTATACGCCACCCAGTGTATGTAAAAGATAGGCAGTGGCCCAGTAGTTAGAAAAAAAATAGGCAGTCATGCGACTACCGACAGAAGTGAAAACTTAAACGAAACGACGAACTTAAAAAGTCACATAAACAGGTTGGTGACGTTAATTAATAAAGAGCTGACAGAACTCAATGTTTAGATTAGCGCCCTCTAGTGGATGTATATTTGTATTATTAGCGTGACGGTCACAAGTTCAGCAATCAGCACAAATGTGGCTCTGTGGTCTCTCTCTCTCTCTCTCTCTCTCTCTCCCTCTCCCTCCCTGCCTCCCTCTCTCCCTCTCTCCCTCTCTCCCTCCCTCCCTCTCTCCCTCCATCCCTGTCTGGTGCCAAACTAGGCAAAGCCTGTACTATGGTAATCATACTGCTAATAAACATACTTATATATTTGTAAATACATACATATTATAGATAATTTTTTTTTTTTTTTTTTTTTTTAAATTACACCCAGACACAGAATAAATGATCACGCTCATCACACAATTACTTGTCTTGGATAGGAATTGAACCTAATCTCTGGAACTACCACTTGGATTCAAAGAATTATTTTTGTATTGGATGGAGTATTCATTGAGGAAGGTTATGGGCCATGTAACACCACGCTACGACTCTTAGAAACATAGCAGTAACCATAAACGCGGCCTTAAAAATCATAAAATGAGGTTCTAATCAAATCGTGGGAGAGCCATGCTTCGGCACGTATGGGCCGGCTCGACCGAAATTATACCACGGCCTCACAGAAAACCGGCAGTGAAACAATGCTTGTATTACTTTTCGCCGAGTGAGTAAGGTTACCGGAGGCCCTAACCCTTCCCTCCCCTCCCTCTCCCCCTTTTCCACCCTTCTCTTACTCTTACCTTAAAGGCCGGCAACGCACTTGTGACTCTTGAGTTGCAGGTGCCAATGGGCGGCGGTAGTCATTTACCATCAGGTGACCCGTCTGCTCGTTTGCTCTCTATACCATAAAAAAAAGCTTGACCATTATCGTAAATGAAATTTTCATCTTGAAATAGACTGAATTGCAGATATAATTGAATGGTCTGCTATTATAAACGCTTCCCTTCAATGACGTAAAAGAAGCATTTCTATTTCATCAAGAACTTTTACATGCTATTAAATAATAGATTTTGGTGTTGTTCAAAACTATATCTACGCCCTACTCACACGGCCACATTCACGCGTTCGATGCGACGTTCGCTGTTTATAAATATAGTTAACTGTATAGTGTACAACAGTATAGTTATGTAGTATCAATTAGTCGTTGGTACGTTCCCACTTCTGATACCACCATCTAAGTTCCAATAACTTAGTAAGAAGTTAACTGTATACTAAGAATGTGATACGTAAGTCTCTTCGAAGAAGAAATATCTATGACAATCATTATCCTTCTCACAACAAAATCCGCTTCTAAAAACAAAACGCGGCCTGTGTGTTTGTTTTTCAGAGTACATTGACACTGAAGCAGAAACTTGAAATGAATGGTTGCTTAAAACGAGTTCGCTACAATTGCTACGCTTTCATAGAATTTCAGTTCGAAATTTAAAAATACACTTTCAAAGTGCATTTGTCGGACTGACAATGAGGTTAATGCACCAATTACCATCCGTTCGTAATTATAGAAACTTTCATTGGACCGTTAAATTTTTAATAGTTCTCGTTTCTCAAAGTTAATTGGGTTTTCACTGTGGAAATGCAAAAAATAAAAACCTTTTAAATAATTTTTGAATTTTTTTTTTTACTTTAAACATTATACATATATATGGGTTTATTTTTACTAATGGGGCAAACGAGGTCACGACCTACGTGATGGCTGGTAAACAGCTTCTAAACATTTAGAACACCAGATATATCAATATAAACATCAGATGTCAAATAAATGGACAAAAGAAATTATTAATTTTGTGACCTTTCTAAGGCTGTTAATATTATCAGATGCTAGAGGTACTTTTACAATTTTTGTGTTGTTATATTGAGGCTACCAAATTTTCTGCCAGTGAGAAGTGAATGATGATTGACATGTTTATCTAACTAGGCCTCTTGCAAAATGCTTTAGATGTAGTTGTAACGAAACGTAGGACGGTTTTGAGCACTTGTCAGCTCAAGTTTCAAAAACGAAAGGGTGTTTAAACACGCACGCAGCATTCTCAGCGACTCGAGCGAACGTCATGATAGACTTTGTCGAAATGAGCCATGGCTGTTCCGATTTATAAAATAATATATAAATAAGTTATAATAATATAAAAAAGTGTGTGTGTGCAATTCACACACAGCAGAAGTGAAACTTCAGAAAATAATTAACCAACGAATTTTAATACGCAAATGCACAAAAATTATAAACGTGTATGACACACCACGTTGACTATGAGGCATTTTCTGAAGGCTTCGTTGTACGCACGTGCAAAGACACGTGCTAGCATACGAAGATTATAGGAACACTTGTACTCTATCTCATTCTCTCGCAGGCTAAATCCTATTTATGAATGTGTTTGTCTCTTTTTCTTCGTAGTACGAAGCCCCACAAACATGTGCTAGCATACAAAGATTATAGGAAACACTGTATACTTGTATTTTATCTCATTTTCTCGCAGGTTAAATCCTATTTATGAATGTTTGTCCCTTTTTAGTATGACCTTTTCGTTTCATCGAATTTTGAAATCAAAACGCTTCTAAAGAAGTTTCACTTGAAAAGTATTAGTTATGACTTGAATAAATGCACGTCTGAAACTAACATTTTTAAGGCAATAAAAATAGGTCAAGTTATACGGAAATTGTGAATTCAATTAAAACTTTGAGCCAAACTAAAGATAAAGTATATAAGTTTAATCAAAGTTCAGCTTCTCTACAAAAATACTTTACGCACGAGTTTGAATATTTGAAAAGCATTTTTCTTTTCTGATTGAATACATTCTTCATTTCTTATTAATGAAAAATTAGATAATCATTCTGTTCAATATTCATTTCATCGTGTACAGATTACGGACGCATATACCTCATCTGATAATATTAGTGGCACGCTATAAGGCTTTAAATCCCTAAAGGTTAAGCAGAGATTTATTACGTGCCGCTTTCAGCAGTTACGTAATAGATACATACTTTTTTTTTTACATTCGGGCTTTGGGCACAGTTCCCGACGCTGAGTAACTAAGAATTTTATGACAGAAAACTCATTACTCGTATAAAATGTGTACAAATAAATCTGCCTGAATATTTAAATAAAGAACACTGAAGATTAAGAAAACTTCTACGCGGGTTATGCCTCCTTGTATATTTTTTAATTTACATTTTTTTATTTCCATATTTAAAAATAACTGTTATATCTGTGTATGTGTGTTATGACTTTTAGTAGCCAAATGAGAGTCTATGTAATGTTGGTATTGGCAATATAGTCCCTCGTTTCTGTAAGTCTTGATGAGTTCCGAAAGATAAATATAACATGATAGAAATTACAATCAAATCAAACAAGGATGTGATTGTCTAAATTGTGGGATTCAGCAGTATATTTTGACTCTGCTGCAACTGCGACTTTGTCAAAGTTAAAATTATTATAGAATGCATGAAATAACAATCTTGGAATCTTTACTAATACTATAAAGCTGATGAGTAGGTTTATTTGTTTGGTTGAAAGCGCTAATCTTAGAAACTACTGGTTCGAATTGAAAAATTCGTTTAGTGTTGGATAGCCCAATTATCGAGATAGGCTGTATAACATCACGATACGACCAATAGGAGCGGAGAATCAATGAAAAATATTGCAAAAATGGGGAAAATTTACAAACGCAGACGAAGATGCGCGGGTCAGCTTAGTTCTATTATAACCGAATAAAATAAAAAGTCAAAAATAATTACTTTCTTAATAATGAGATTTTAATTTTTTATTCTTTAAACGTTTTTAAATAAAATGTTAAAGAAATAACTTGATTTTTTTCCTCCATTTTTTTTATGAAATATAATTTGTTAATTGTTGCCTATAATTGAATGAGCACAAGGCATGTATTTGTAATTTCATTTCTTTTGTCATATTAGTTATGTGTATCATTTGTTGGCAATCCTAATAAATAAAATAAATAAATAAGCTAATTTTATCTATAACAAGAAACATTATGAAGCTTTGTGGGATTTTCGCCGAATGACATAACAAAGTGAAGTGCTTTAGTACCGGTGCATCTTCCAGTTCTTAGAAGGACTTAGTTTCAACAGTAGCAGTGTTTCAGCAGACTTTGTGGACTTATTTTACTTGTCGAAGGAGTTCAGTTAAATTAGAAAGCCCTTATAAATATACGGGTTATTACCTATTGAAACTGTAACATGGACGATATTTGGAATTCTAATTAAATATAGAAATCAATGTAATTTACAAACGATAAATTAATCATGTATGTAACATTTTATAATGTAACTAGGTATTTAACTAAAGATTCGGAAATATGCAAAAAAAATATAAAATATAAAAAAAAAAATATTTTACTAGTAAAGTGAATAAGTCACCGAATAAGTCATAAATCAAATTTATTTATTTCTATTTATTTACTTTAAAGTGTTGCATACTTATTTTCAAGGAAAAATACTGACTAAAGGCTTTATTATTTTATTTTTACTTTATTTTATTATTGTAATATGATGCGTTTGTTTTTATTATTTTATTGTTGCAAAAGTATATATATAATCTCATAAGTATAAAGTTTAAATATTTAGGATATAAATATTCGTTTATAAGAAGGTAGTGGTACAGTACCTAATAGACCTCTGCAGTTTTTGTGAATAATGTTTTAAATAATAAAAATGTATGTAATATTTTTTTGTAGAAACGAGATACTTGGTATTTTATGATAACTAGATAAGGGAACGTACCCATACTACGTGACCCGTTCTGAGGGGGGAGGGGGGTCTTCAAAACCTACCTACCACGCTTGGTCACGGTTGGGGGGATTTTAGGTTTTCGTCACGAAGTCAAGTGAAATCTCGTGCTTTTTCGAGCTATACTCAAATATGGCGCGCAGCGTTTAGCGCTCTTTCAACTCACAGGTGGCAACAAGCAAGCGTTTAGCGCTTTTTAACTTTCTGTCGCCCAAAAATGATTTAAAATATATTTATAAATGACTACGTGAAAACTAGAGAGGGGGTCTTGGAATATACTACGGGTGGTCACCGTGGGGAGGGGTATAAAAAATTGTAAAAAATGGATCACCTAGAATGGGTACGTTCCTTAAGATTAAGGTTCCTTAAGGTTAAGAGCTGGTGAAACTTTGTCTTTCAATCACATATACATATTCATTTGTTCTTGGTAATAATGAATGTGAAACCTTTCTCCTAGCTGAGATTTTTATGCAAATTTTATCATAACAATAAAATACCTCAGGACGAGCTATTAAACTGGAAACCGAAATGTTATTTAAAGCAAAAGTCATAGTAGATTTTTGCTTTATTTAACACTGTTATTAAACGATTATTCATTAAAAGCTAAATAATTAATCAAAATTAAAATGCACAGTATTATTGTAGCCCTCATTTGTATTATTTCCCTCATAAATATCTATTAGTCCATCTATAGGTAAGCGGCTTTAAAGCAATTTCAAAAGCACACGTCAAAATCATACACTAAAATGTTACGTTGAACTAACGAAGCTTTCTATTTATTACAAATAAAATGTATACAATTGTGGTCCCTAACGACACAGACTGACAGATGAACGGACATTTCTATTGCTGACTATTGTCGAACTGTTCTGTCGAGAATTTTAACGAAAAAGAAAAAAGATTTATTCTAAAATTTATTTGCTCGAAATAAAATAACACGGCACACAACTAGCGCTTTGATCCGAATTATTGCAGGTGATACACTTTTGTTTTGGATAGTAGATTTCTTTTATTGTTCTATTACGTCATATTATGTACGTTAACAAATGACGATAGAATTTGAAGTTGGTAGTAGGTATGAATGCAAACAATGACAATTTTATTAAAGTGAAAACTTCTTTAGCGGCGTTGTGCAGCACCTTTTGGGATGGGTAAAAAATGTTAAACTTGGGTCAGGACACGTGACCTGATTGAAAATTCGTATGCGAAAAAAGGGGTGTAAAGGGTTGAAAGGTGGGATGAAAAGTTGTATGGAAGAATCGTCATATTTAGAGCTACAAGCTTGAAACTTATTTTTTAGGCTGTTGATTCGATATAAATACACTATTCCACGCGAACGAAGTCGCGGGTACAGCTAGTTATGTATACGTCCGGAAATTATCACGATCACGCCATTTTTATTCACGTACGTGTAATAATTATATAGTGTGTTTCTAGCAATACGACACTTGCTTAAATCAATCAAGGGCATTACTCTAGCATGCATTGTATTGTTGGAGGGCACTCTGTATTTCATGAAAAGAGAAATTTAAAAGTTAGTCATGCCAGTAAAGTTCAGTATGTATGGTTTTTAAAATGTGTATAAGAATTTTGCCACACAAGGATGATTTTCAGGCTACTCAGTGGTTAAATAATGACTGGCCTGTTGGCCTAGTGGTTAGTAACCCTGACTGCTATGCCATAGGTCGTGGGTTCGATTCCCACTCGAGTCTGGGTGTTCTTTGTGTCCGTTGTTTGTATGTTTGTAAAGTCCCCTGCGACAAAGGAGTAAATCCTAATCCTAAGTCGTTTTTTAGAAAAGAAAAAAAATTAAAGAAGAAAAAATAAGGTCTCGTTTAGGGACTGTCATTCAGGTTCTGTGTCCTCCGTGACTCTATTTAACTTAAAAAAGCTAGTTATAATTAACACCAGGTTTAGTAATAACTATAGCAAACTACGTACGTAGGTTTTCAATAAAGTATGTCGAAAACATTCCAAATGCCGTTGTGTTTCAGTGCAGTAGATTAACCGCCATTTGGCAAAAGGAATGTCGTATATGCTCTTAATGTCCAAGAGTGACCTACTTATCTCTGCTTAGGTAGGCATACGTACCTAAATCCCAAGAGCAGTTTGGAGAGAATTCTTTCCTTTTAAGGATAATTAGCAAACTTTTTGCGACTTGGCTGGGATTTTGTTTGCTATTGATCGAACAGAGACAGACAAAGTTAGGTATAAAACGGACGATGAATATCTTTAGTGGGAATTAGTGACAAATAAGTAAATGAAAAATATTGGACTTAAACTGACTCCATTATCATTGCCTCATAAAAAGTAGGTCAACGAAAAAAGAATGGACTTTATTTAAAACTAGCAGCGCCCCGCGGTTTCATTCACGTAGGTCCCGATGCCGTGGGAATATCGGAATAAAAAGTAGCCTATGTGTTAATCCAGGTCTCCAGCTATTTACTTACCAAGTTTCATAGGGATCGGTTCAGTAGTTTTAGCGTGAAAGATTAACAAACATACACACACACTCACAAACTTTCGCCTTTATAATATTAGTGTGATTAATCTAAGAGATATTATGTTCAAGTTGTAAGACAATAGATGGAGAAACTGATACAGCTGTATCTAGCAAGTCTAATTTATGGTAATAGGTAGGAGATGTAGTTTACAAAAGAGAGAAGAAAAGAAAGCGTCGCAAGTAGCATCCATGACTAGTCTTTACGTGGGAGAGAAATGCTTCGGCACGTATGGCCGGCTCGACTCCGCCCAATACCACGGCCTCACAGAAAACCGGCAGTGAAGCAATGCTTGCATTGCATTTCGCCGCGTGACTGAGGTTACCGGAGGCCCTAACCCTTCCCTCTCCCCTATTCTCGTCCTTCCCCTTCCGCCCTCTCCCCTCTTCTCACTCTTCCCCCCTCCCCCTCTTCCCACTCTTCCTCCCCTCTCTTTTCCTACTCCTGAGTTACAGGTGCCCATGGGCAGCGGTAATAATTTACCATCAGGTGACCCATCTGCTCGTTTGCCCCCTTTACCATAAAAAAATAGTAAATTCCACTAGATGATTTAGACATACCTACATCTCATTTCTAACAGATCTATATTCTATAGATAACTCTGTTCAGAATACTTAATTCATCGAAATGTTCATTTGTACAACATCTATTTAAGTTTTGTAATTGGAATTGAAATCGACATAGAAACTTTGATTTAGTGTGTGTTACAAACAAAGTGTAGGTTTGTTTTCACTGAACAACATATTTCTTCTTATTTCATCCTACAAAAATTCATTTTAAACAAATTTTGTGGATATACCTAAAGGTCATAATTCTTTAAAAAAAAAACCGACTTCAACAAAAAAACCTATTCCATAAAAGACATATATGGTTTTCTCATAGATGCCATTGTCAGGACTGGACCAAATTGAAATGGGACCACACGGGAATCACCAGCTTTCAAATAAAAAAAGAATCATAAAAATCGGTTCACCCAGTCGAAAGTTCTGAGGTAATAAACATAAAAAAAAACAGTCGAATTGAGAACCTCCTCCTTTTTTGAAGTCGGTTAAAAAGTGTATTGCAAACATTATTGAAAGATGAGACATCCTACTAATATCATAGACGCGAAAGTTTGTAAGTATGGATGGATGGATGGATGGATGGATGTTTGTTACTCTTTCACGCCAAAACTACCGAACCGATTGCGATGAAACTGGGTATGTAGACAGCCAGAGACCTGGAATAACACATAGGCGACTTTTTATCCCGATATTCGAACGGGATCGGGACGTACGCGGGTGAAACCGTGGGGCGCTGCTAGTAGTTCATAATAATACAAAATATATGTATGTATAATGAAGGTAGTGGGAGAGGCATGCTTCGGCACGTATAGACCAGCTCGACCGGAGTGATACCACGGCCTCACAGAAAACCGGCCTCATAGCAACTATTATGTTGTGTTTCGCCGAGTGAGTGAGGTTACCGGAGGCCCTAACCCTTCCCTCTCCCCTCTTACCTCCCTTCCCCTACATCCACCTTAAAGGTCGGCAACGCACTTGTGACTCTTGACTTGCAGGTGCCTATGGGCGGCAGTAATCACTTACCATCAGGTGACCCATCTGCTTGTTTGTCACCCAATACCTTAAAAAAAGAAAGGTAGGCGGAGAGAAACTTATGAGAGAAAATCTGCCCTCGTGATTTATACTTTTTATCAGAATTTTCTGACCCTTGTTCAAACTCATTAAAAATTTTCCGTTCGAATCCGCTACACGTGAAAAACGCATTTAAAGAGATCATCGGTTCTCGATGACAGAAACATCAGTGAACTACTATTAAAATGGCGTACGAGCATCGACAGTAATCGACAGTTACTGTTGGTATATTTACTTTTAAGTTAGCAAAAGTGACCACTTGTACCTCACATTTAGGAAAAAATAGTGTATCTAATAAATTACTTTCAAGTAATTTCTATTGGCCCAATTGTTCTTAATCTTATCCAGACACTAATGACATGAAATATTGAAATAAATTCTACACTATCACTTTGAACAAAACTTCTTTCTGTAAAGGAATTCTTGAAAGTAACGTCTTTTATAAAAATATATTTTTACTTTACAAAAGTATTTGATTCGGTAGAGATAATTACGTGGGCTTTAGACGTGGTATAAAGTCTCGAAAGTCGAGTGGGCAATCTCTCGAAGGTTCTAAATCTAGATGAATCTAGAAAACTCGGTCGAGCAACTTGACCTACTAAATTTCATATTAATCGCGGCCGTATATTGTCTTTCGAGAGCTTGAGAGTTCGTTATAAGTTAAGGTATCTTTAGTAGATATATAAGATAACCTAATATCTCTTCTTTTAGTGATTTTAGCACTAAAGAGTTAAAAAAGTATGCCTTTTCTTTGTTGTCTATTCTGTTGGCGACACTGTGATCTACCTCAGTGCCTGAGTTTGCTTATGCTTTGCAATGAGGGTCTGATAGAGCATTTAGAAGAACAGGACAAGTTTCATAATATTAATTTGTTCGTGTTAGTGCCTTCGAGGAAATAAAAAGTCAAGTTATTTTCAATGCCTAGATAAAATATTGTATGAGAGTGCTGCAATTAAAAACCATTTGGTACGAATCCTCAATCATTAAAATAATAACAAGGGTTTGTCTCCGATGAAATGGTTTAGTCAGAACATCTGCTAGGGATAGAGGAAATATATGATAAAAATGACTTGAAAATTGACCGCTAAAGCTAACAATACGTAAAACTCTTTTTTAGGCAGACATAATTGAAACTATGGGCATATAAGGATGTTGATGGAATGATTTTTCTGAAAATGTTTGCATAAATTAATAATTTTATGTGGGAGAGCCATGCTTCGGCACGTATGGGCCGGCTCGACTCCGCTCGTTACCACGGCCTCACAGAAAACCAGCCGTGAAGCAATACTTGCATTGCATTTCGCCGCGTGAGTGAGGTTACCGGAGGCCCTAACCCTTCCCTCTCGCTTAATCCCCTCCTTCCCCTCTCCCCCCTCTTCCCCCCCCTCCCCTCTTCTCCTACTCCTATAACCTTAAAGGGCGGCAACGCACTTGTGACTCTCGAGTTGCAGGTGCCCATGGGCGGCGGAAGTCATTTACCATCAGGTGACCCATCTGCTCGTTTGCCCCCTATACCATAAAAAAGAAAAAAAAAGTGAAAACACAAAATCATTGAAATAGACTTGAACATGCACAATGCCAGGAAAATCATTTTTCGAAGAAAAAAAATTGATTATAAGCCATAAAACTACTTGTCGGCTACACATGACGCTATTAAAATTTGACCACGCTGCACATTTAATTCGCGCAATCGTTACTGACTGTCATCGCGTACTTGTATTACTAGATTAAATACCAAGACGGTATACAAACAAACTCTAAATAAACCTGATAAAATCTTTGTTGATCCACCCGAAAGAAATAAAACTACAAACAAAAATGGGTACTGACTTTAAAATACCAACAAAATACGGATCCAATTTATTCAATTGCTAAGTAAAGGCAAAAAGAACTTTTCGATTCTTTGTATCGATAAATTAATAGCCTTGTCCGTCGATTTTTTTTACAAAGAAGCCTCTCAAGAAATCCTTACTTTAGGGTTCAAAATGTTTTTGAAGAGATATTTTTATACTAAAGGGCGCATTAACGATGTGATGGGATTTCCATTTTAAACTTTAATTATTGAATAGAAATTTTCTTTTATGGAGGAAAGGTGCTGATAGGTTTTTAATGGTAAACAACTCAGATCCCGGTTAAGATTGGCCGTTTTTTAATCTTTTAATATAATTTTTAGCTATAGCTAATACAACGCATGACGAGGAATATTTTACTCAAAAACCTTTTAAGGAAAAAGTAAACAGATGAAAAGTGTGGCCGGATCGACAAAAAAAAATATGTGTCACTGCATTCTATCCTTTTTCCGAGAGAAAAAGGAAATATTAATCAGTTCTGAGGTTATATATTTATTTGTATATATATTTATCTGTAAGTATTTATGTATGTATGTATTATGTATAATCAATTGTATTTGTATGTAAACTATAACTATCTTTAAGAAATTCGTTCTTATACACCTGCCATGTCCCTTACTGAACCACCCAAAAGGATGGATGTGGCATTAAGTCCGCCTAGTGCATTGTAAACTGCAGGAAGTTTTTAAATAAATAAATAAATATATCTAAGAACATATTAGGAAGTAACAATGCAATTTACGTTCGAGTTATGGGAATCGTTACTTTTTTTCTTTTTTAAATTCAATTCCATCTATTGGCAGAAAAGTTGGTACAGATAATATCTACATGTTTAAAATTTTAACACATACGACTTTAGTCAATATTATTGACATGCAAATTATTAATATAATTATTGATACAAATAATTACATATGCAATTTAATAATTATCAATATGACCATACGTACAAATCAATACATACAAATTGAGTTATTAATTTAATCAATTGTTCATTCTTTTTTAATGTAGTTAGAATAAATATTGTTTTTTGCACTTATTTAGTTTTGAATTATTTACTCTCAAAGAATTCCTTGACACTGTGAAAATATTTCGCCAGAAGCAATTCTGTTAGTTTTTTCTTAAGACGTAACAAGATACGTAACAACGTCTGAGATAAATTACTCTTTGGTATCTACTAGGACAGTGTTTTAACTTCTAGGACAAATATTTTGAGTAAAATCTCAACTAGATCCGCAATTTATGCCTTTAAATCCGATCTCTGAGTCAACAGCAGAGTTTTCAATTTTTTTTCGAACACTGTACGAGTTGTTTTCTTCCTGTTCCATTTTAAGGGACTGAAAAATGTTGTTTGTTGAAAAGTTTAGGATGTTTGGGGTTTAAAAACTTGGTTTTTAAGATATCGAATTTTTCATTGCATCTATATATTTTTTTAAAAGATTACTAGTAACGTGGGTCACACATTACTAGTAATCTAAGTCTAACTCTTCCAGCTAAGCTTAAAGCTTGTGTTAGGAGTGGGTTCACGACGGTAGTGCACTGGATCTGAAACTGAATCGCAAGCGGTCACTACCGCTTGCGATTCAGTTTCAGATCCAGTGCACGGATTGGACTTGACACGCATCGGATTTGCGATCCAGTTCACTAACTGGATCGCAAATTCGACGCCTTAGCCATTGCGCTACCGCCGCTTTACATATTTATATTTTTTTTACGTAGTTACCAATATTTAACGTAAGAACGTAGACGTACCTACATATTTATTTATGTTAATAACTTTCAATAACTGACAGAATTACTTGAGGAAAAAATACTACACACGTATTTTTTACATAATCGGCTTGGCTTAACATAAATAGAACAAACAGCAAACAGTTAGCGGAAAACTAGGCGTCGAATGTGAAATCTATATCATATCTTTGTTTAAACATACTGTAGGGATATTTTTTCTTTTCAAAACAAAATGGTAATAACATTTGAGCTATCAGAATTGGCTTACCAAATGCAAATCCCACTGGTAAATATAGCGGTCTTTAAACTCAAAAAAAAATATCAAACTCACCTTAGTTATAAGCAGAGATAGTTTTTTTTTCGATTTTATAGATTTAAGTATATAAAGAGCCCATTAAAAATATTAAATAGCAAAATAAATAAAGTAATTCTATTGCCTGTCCCCAATCTAATGCCCCAACATCTCGTCAGACAGGATTATATTTACAACCGACACAAACGGAAATTAAACAAAGCGCCTTCCCTAAAATTGGAGTTTTGATGTATATCTTAGATATAATGCAAAGTCATTCGTGTAAAATTAATCATATAATTTTGTATAGAAGAAAGATTACTATTCTAAGAACAGAGATTATGTCTATAGAGTTTATCCGTTCAGACGAAAGAGATATAAATTGTTTAAAAATTACAATGTTCAACTCGGATCAACGCTTCAGATATCTTTTTTAACACCCGACGCAAAAAGAGGGGTGTTATAAGTTTGACGTCGATGTCTCTCTGTGTGTGTGTGTGTGTGTGTGTGTGTGTGTGTGTGTGTGTGTGTGTGTGTGTGTGTGTGTGTGTGTGTGTGTGTGTGTGTGTGTGTCTGTGGCATCGTAGCTCTCAAACGGATGGACCGATTTCGATGCGATTTTTTTCATTTGAAAGCTAGTTTCCTTGCTGTGGTTCTTAGCATGTCCAGCAGTGTAAGAGTATCAGCTCTTTTCCAAAATGATGTAAGGCATTTTGTAATCGTTAAAGGGATTTTCGAGTCGAGGGTGTTTTAAATTTTAAATTTATTATCTTTCGCCATTAGTTCTTCATTTCATTGAAGTCTTTGAAGCCGAAAATATGAATTTCTGCAATCACTTTACACTACTTCACAATCGATTAAGGCCCAGTCTGCACAGCGATTTCGGCTTCTATAAAGAACTAGCAATGCCCCGCGGTTTCACCCGCATAAGTCGCGATTTCGTGGGAATATCGGGATAAAAATCCTATGTGTTATCCAGGTTATCCAGGTCTTCAGCTATCTACATACCAAGTTTCATCGTAATCGGTTCAGTGGTTTTTGTGTGAAAGAGTGACAAACATCCATCCATTCATCCATCCATCCATCCATCCATCCAAACTTTCACATTTATAATATTGGTGGGATTAAAATTTCTATGTTTTTGTTAAATTAAAAACAAAACATACTTGGAAATTGAAATAAAACTATTTTTAACGGATTCTATCGCGCTTTTCAGCAGCCATGGTCACGGGTAGGTAGGCTGCTGAAAAGCAACTGAAACGTCGGGATCAGTGTAAATAGTAAAATAACACCAAATAAATCGCGATAGTATCCGTTAAAAATAGTTTTATTTCAATGTGTAACATTCGCGTAAACTTTCGACAATATCATACTTGGAAATTTTCGACAATATCATACTTGGAAATGTAAAAAAATAAGTGTCCTACCGCTAAGTAAGGGCCCAGAGACAAAAACTTAATTACATTTTTTGTTGAGGGGAATTATTTCTGGATTGGGCTCTTAATATTACAATTATTAATAAATATTTATTGATTTCCTGCAAAAAACTTGGACGGTGAAGTTTTCTAGATACAAAAACAAACAAAGAAAAATATGTTAAAATTAAGTTTAACAAATAAAATACTTGAAAAGTAAGAGTATATGGGTTTGTCACGCTTTGGGTTTGTCACGGATTGGGGTTGAAATGCGAACATTTTTTTTACTTGTTTTTTACTTGTACTCAAACTATTATCTAGGAATATTAACATTTACTCCTTTCAGTTCGCAGAAGTTGAACCTATGAGACATATGTATAGCAGTAATTTTCGCCATAATACTTGTTATTCCATATAAGGTCAGCACATCTTGGTGCCGGTGTCAAAATGACTGTCAATTTTGCAAGAGAAGAATTATATCGCATTGGGGTGATTGTGATCCTGCAGGATCACAACCACCCCAATGCGATATAATTGCGATAGCGAAAATGAAGTCAACTTATATTAGAGAGTGATATCGGAATTATATTGACAGTGGATGTAATTTTATGTAAATTACATCCACTGTCCATTTACATAAAATTAATTCACATAATATTTTTACTTTAAAATTACACCGTAGTACGTTACGTTAATTTTCTATATTATATAAATCTTTTATTTAAATGCAAATGGTTTCAAAATTACTAATGAAAATGCTGGTTTACTTCATGAAAAGTCAGTCCTAACATAACAAACTTGACAAGCCGTAACTTCGACGTAATGATAAAACAAAAAAAAATGGTTTATTTAATGTAACAAAAATACCACAGAACATTTCCTCTCATTATAAGTAAACAAAATTATAAGAAAGAAGAAATATATATTCATGACCTGTTTCCCTTAATCCGGCCCATTTTAGTCCGACGGGTCACTGTAATTTAATATTTCAATTTCAGTGAAACATTGCCATGTCGGAAGATGTCGAAGTTTGCCAACTGTTTACAAACGTTGACGTGGAAAATTGCTATGAGTGTTCATTGTAATGGGGAAAATCACGTTAAATGTTCAAAGCTTTTACACACTCTTAAGAAAAAAATAAAGAGCGTCATAATCGACTGAGAAGGGATAATTGTTAATGGATGACCTTTGTAAAAAATAAATGTTAAAAAATTTATTAGCGTTAACCATCATGCATTTTTTAAAGGAAGTGTAAAGTTTACGTAACTCGCAGTTTTATTTGTCTGTTAACAAAAAGTTTTTGTAAAATTTGTCTGGCATTAATAATGGTTCGTGAGCCCCAAAATAAACTAAAAGTTTGTATGAAAGATATGTTCGCGCAAGTATGACGTATTGGGTGGGGTTTGAACCCAAGGTTTAGACTGCAACTGTAACTATAGCCTGCTGTTTCTTTTATCCAAGTAATCTGATAAAGACGCACACGACTTCTCTATCAGAGAAGTGGTGTTAGTGAGCAGAACTGGTTGCTAAAAATATTCGTAACACAAGTATAACTGTGACAACCCTACAGCAGAACTGTGGTTTATTATCGGTTGTAGATACACCCTAAGTAGGGTTGCTACAATTCAAACAAAACTCAACTACGACTTACTATTTACCTTTTTACTAAAAATACGTTTGCAAGTTACGAGAGAAAAAAAAATTAAAAATATCTCAACAGCAAAATAGCTCTTGTTCATCGCCGCAGAGACCGGAAACTCCGGTATAAACATTTTATTGCACTATATACCGTGTGATTCATTAGAAAGGATTAACATAGAAAATAAAAATAGATTACTTTTTAAACTGATTGCAAAAATATTAAATACCGGTTTCATTGTTACTGCTTGTATTTGTAAATGGCTTGTGTATGATTCGAACACAACACAATTTCAAATCCAATACAACATTCATCATTTACAGCCATAAATACTAGAACACCCCATTTCACTCGCGCGAATACTAAAATGTTGATGTGAAAACGAGGAACGGATGTATCTTGTATTACGTAGATTCAAGTAACGCAGTTTACGATTTTTTTGTTGCAAGTTACGAAGTAACTAAGAGATATTATATTGTCTTTTTTTTTTGAAGTCGTGTTAAGAAAATTGTTCTTTTTTGTAATTATAATAATAATATTCTGCAACATATAACACTGTGCTATCAATATCCAAACTAAAAATTTCTTGTACAATGGGTACTAGAACACGGAAATAGTTAGATATATATATTTTTTTAAATACGTACAAACACCCAGACCAATACAAATAGATTTATTTATGCATGTGAATATTTGCACTAAGCGGGAATCGAATCCACAACCCTGTTGTTGCTGTTGATTGCTCTACGTCCGTCCACTAGGATGGGGTGTCCATATAAATCGTATTGATAGCACGGCCTCACAGAAAACCGGCAGTGAAGCAATGCTTACAAACGCGGACGAAGTTGCGAGGGTCAGCTAGTAAAAGTTTTTAAAACCACCACTTTAGTAATTCGATTCAGGTACAATGCTGTTACGATTCCCCAAAATGAGCCAACATGTTGGTAAACAAAATACACTCCACCTTGTAATAAATATTACAAATTTACGATCAATAAAACTTGGACACGTGTTTAATTAAATTCACTAAACCTATTCCACAAGTTAGCCATAGAGACACCCTCATTACACCATAAAATAAATAATCAACAAAGCTATGGTCATTGCGAAATCCACTACATCCCCATGAAATAAAGTTCTATTTCCTTAAACACTTGCAACCCGCATAGTCCTAATTGTGTAAAGACGGTGTCTGAACGAATTTTGACATAATCATGTTAATGCTCAATTACGTGTTGATGTTTTGATGGCAACTGAATTTAATTATATTAAGGAATTTGCTCGTTGGGTGCAGCACTCAATTAAGTAGGGGAATTGAGTTCGTTGTACTTAATAATGCAATGACAAATATATGGATTCTTGCAGTTAATTTATTGAGCAACTTCTGACTACAATGCTAGTCCCTTGTGTACAAGGCAGAACCGATGGGGATGGTGAAGATAACGTTATCTTCAGTCCTGTGCCTTTTTTTTCCGCCAGTCTATGCTATATAGTGTTAAAATCCCATTAATCCCATAATGGATGGATGGATGGATGGATGGATGGATGGATGGATGTATGGATGGATGTATGGATGGATGTTTGTTACTCTTTCACGCAAAAACCACTGAACCGATTGCGATGAAACTTGGTATGTAGATAGCTAGAGACCTGGATTAACATATAGGCTACTTTTTATCCCGATATTCCAACGGGATCGGGACTTACGCGGTGAAACCGCGGGGCGCTGCTAGTATAATTATAAATGTGAAAGTTTGAATGGATGTTTGTTACTCTTGGACCCAAAAACCACTGAACCGATTGCCATGAAACTTGGTATGTAGATAGCTGGAGACCTGGATTAACGCATAGGCTACCTTATTTTATCTTAACTTTTTATCCCGATATTCGCAAGGGATCGGGACTTACGCGGGTGAAACCACGAGGAGGGCTGCCAGTAATTAATGATTTTCGACTTCTCCATCCCACTAATATTATAAATGTGAAAGTTCGGATGGATGGATGGATGGATGGATAGATGGATGGATGGATGGATAGATGGATGGATGGATGGATAGATGGATGGATGGATGGATGTTTACACTTAACTGATAGCGATGAAACTTGGTATATAGATAGTTGGAGACCTGGATTAACGCATAGGGTACTTTTATATCGATATTCCCACGGGATCGGGACTTGGGCGGGTGAAACCGCGGGGCGCTGCTAGTAGACTATTAAGTATCTAGCAGCACTACTTTTTATTCTCTCTGTACCATTCACTCTCGTTGTACTAGGTAATGTCCACGTTGTGACTTTACTTTTATTAACCTCCGACGCAAAACACCCTCTGTGTTATAAGTTTGACGTGTCTGTGTATTTGTGTATCAGTCTGTAGCATCGTAGTTCCCAAACGAATGGACCGTTTTAAGTTCGTTTTTTTTTGTTTGAAAGGTGACTTGATCGAGAGTGTTCTTAAATATAATTCAAGAAAATCTGATCAGCCGTTTGAAGATCATCAGCTCTTTTCTAATCGTTGAAGGGATTTTCGAGTCAGGGGTGTTTTAAATTTGAAACTTATGATTATTTAACAATAATTCATTTTATTTACTACAAATAGCTTGGCCAGTATCAACAAATTAATTTAAAACACTCAGTTTGAACGGGCGGTCCTTGTTTGCCAATTTTTAACAGACTTCAAAAAAGGAGGAGGTTCTCAATTCGTATTTTTTTTTAAATATTTTTGTTACCTTAGAACTTTCGACTGGGTGAACCGATTTTAATGATTCTTTTTTATTTGAAAGCTGGTGCTTCCCGTGTGGTCCCATTTCAATTTGGTCCAGTTCTCACAATGGCATCTATGAGAAAACCATATATAATTCTTTTACGGAAAAGTTTTTTTTTATGAAGTCAGTTTTTTTTTGACAGAATTATTGTATATGACGACCCCCGTAGCGTTGCAATAGTGCATTCGACTGCAACTTGTCAGGTCGCGGGTTCGATTCTGCTTGTGTAGATACATGGATATGAGTATTGCATTGGTCTGGATATTTCTATGTGTAATATGTGTGTATTTACAAAATTTATAAATCTAAGTATGTCTACGTGTGTTCTAAAAGCCATAGTAGCCATATAAGCCATAGCTCTGCTTAGTTTGGGTGTAGATAACGCTGTGTATGTCCCAGAATATTACCAAAGAGAATTTTTGTACCCCTTTTTAAGCAAATTTCGCGAACAGAGGTATGTGAAGTTTGGAACTCTTAAAATTTATAAACAGAAATGCAGAAAGCTAAATTTTTTAATCAATGTGTTGTAAATTACAAAACTATGGGAAAACTGCTTCAGAAACCTACGAGGGTTCAGCATATGTGTTGACCTGTCATGGTACGGGAACTCAATACAATGACAGTTAAATTTATACTGGACATTACATTTAAAATTTTCCAAAAAAGAAAAAACCGAGAACGCGCCAAGTTAGACGCCCCCGTCTGAGTAGAAGGTAACTGGTGATAAGGAATGAGTTTTTAATCGACAGTTAAATATTATCTTTAGTAATAACAGTCGAGTTATTAGATTCTTCTTTTAACTAGTAAGCATAAATGGCAATGTTTGTTCTGGCACGGAACCAAACCAAGGTCGGCAGTAGAGCTAAAATCGTGTGCCAATTTATACGTTAACTTTTACTAATAGTGGTTTACGTACATCAAAGAAAGGCAATCGTATGAAAAATCTTGCCAAGTTTTGCACTTGGAGTTTCAATACCCTATAAAATATTTAAAAGGGTCTTACTTTTTTTGGAGTTTACTCCTTAAGAATCGATTTTCATACTTATAAGGCGCCTGGTATGAACAAAATATGAAGAGTAACATTTAGTGATCGGAGGGCAGCGTAACGCTTTAACGCTTTGTTATGCTTTTTGTGCTTCATTGGAGTTTACTCCTTATCCTCGACGCATGTAAGTAGATATGTGTATATACTATATACCTTTATGTTAATGTCAAATTAATAGTTTTTTAAGCTCACACAGTTATTTGCACGATACCTATGCCTAAAAACCAGGTTTTAAATTTTTTATCTGTCTGTCTATCTATTTGTTCCGGCTAATCTCAGGAACGAGTGGGCCGATTTCTGGTGGACTAGTGTTATGAGGAGTTAGGCTACTTTTATTTGGGAAAAATAATTAGGGTTCCGAGCAAAATATATAAATATGCACACGCGAGCGAAGCCGCGCGGGAACTGCTAGCACAATATATAATTTAATATGATAAGTTTCGCGCTACTCTGTATATATGCAAAAAATGTTGATATAGGAATGCACCAGTCCATTATATAGTAATTATAGATAAGAAATTTAATTAAAATATTTGGATACGAATATAGAATAGAATATCATTCAATCTTTATTGCACACAACGACATATTGCTTAAAAAAACAGTCAGTCGTAGGACTGCACGTCAGAAGTGAAAACATAACTTCACAATGTATTTGCATATACATACACACACACATCTGTATATATATAATTAGGTTAAAAATAAAAAGTAGGTAATAACATATCTAAATGTATACATTTATTTATTTATTTATTTATTTATTTATTTATTTATTGTTTACAGATAATCCTTACACAATAGTATATAAGTACTTAGTAATGTCTATAACAACTTTGGTAGGTAATAAAATAATTAGGTACATTGTGAAACAATATAAGTAGCTGGGTTGCAAATAGGTACATTAGCTAGGTAACAGAACTAGGAATCGTCAGTGTCTCGAGGTAACGCCCTGCTGCCTTCGTAAACAGATATTCAGAACATATGAATATGTCTAGGGTCTGATCAAAAATCAAAATTTCGTTGATGTATCTAACAGCACGCGACAGCGGCGCGAACCGAGCGAGGTTAGTGCGCGCGGCCGGCGCCGCTAGTAGTTGCCGGTGACGCTCACGCACCGCGCAGCCTCCGCGCCGCGGTACGCGCCACCTCACTTGTGCTAATAGACTCGGGTTATATGTAATACCGCGAAGTAGACATAGGGTACACTGGAAGTTCTGCGCTCCTGGCCGCTCATAAATGTTTCAATTTCGAATGTTATATTTTTTTAAATATAAGAAACTCGGCTCCGTCTTACGAATTTTCGACCAGGTCACGTATCCTGACGCGAGCTTAACATTTTTTACCCATCCCGAAAAGTGCACAACGCCGTTAAAGAAGTTTTCACTTCAAAAATACACAACGTGGATATGTAGAATAGGCGGCCTTGTCACATATATATAACACATTTTGAAGTGTAATGTGTACACCACAAAGTATATTGCAACGGAGCTTTCAATAAAGTCAATTAACTGACATTGACCGAAAGTCATTTATAAGAATAGATGACTTTCGGTCTTTTTTTGTGAAACATATTTATTTAAACATCTTTTCAACGTCGTCGAACCACAAACTAGAACTGTCGAAGTTTAGTTAGTCTAGTTTGGTTCCGACAATCATTGAAGCTATTTCGGAACAAAAACTGTGTGCATATTACACGGTTAACTTCTAAAAATCTTGCGAAAATCTAACTTTATTTGTGAAACTTTGAAAACAAAGTGACTCTTGTGTTAAAGATACGTTATCTTAAATACTTAAACAGCAAACATCAGCGTGGCCTCTCATGAAATAGTAATTAACATGAAATACTTGCCGCGATAAATTATACACAGGCATTAGTGGAATATCCAGACACAGGTCCGTAAAAACTAAATCATTTATAAACTGACATGAAAGTTAGCACGACATTCTTAATAAAGGTTCATCTTCATGAAGAAAAACATTTTCTGGACAACAACAAAATATAAAAATCGACCATGCCTAGCTTACCATATTAAATTGTGACTATACTTTTCTGTACCACTTTGTATGTGTTAAACAATAATTTTATATAATGTTATACATATACGTAATTACATAACATATTGGTATGTTCTAGCTACCGCGGTCCTAATTTGCGTTTACCCATTCACGATCTCCACTCTAGGACCCTTTGGCTACAGCCATCGGTCGCCCAACAGATGTTGCCAGCTTCATTACCACTTAGCATGCTTATTCTGCCCCCAAGAACGAACTGACGACCTCAGGAAGGTGGTTGGGATAGATTGGTTGCGGAAGGCGGGGGACCGGGTGCTATAGCCGACGTTAGGAGAGGTCTATGTCCAGCAGTGGACTGCAATAGGCTAATGAATTGGATTGGATAACATATGTTTGTGTTAATTCATTTTCATAACGCGATCTTGGATCTCTCAAGATACTTTAAGTAAATGAAGTGATGTAAAGTCGGACGTCAGAGAAGTACAGTGACACCACACGGAGGAAGCCACACTGCGATAGTTGAACTAAATAATCTAATAACAAATAGGAAGAAAGTAATAGGCTCTCTTTTTGTCTCTTTCTAACTCATAAAATAGCTTCGGATTAATACCAAAACAAATTCACTCTTAAGTAACATCTACGAGGATGCCCGAATTAACGAAAAATTCTAATCAACTAATACAACTTAAATGCCAATAGTAAATCGCGGGCCCTTGGCCCAGTTCGGACTTTCTTCACTATTGTTTTTGCTGATTAATCCTATAAGATTAATGGAGAAGGACGGAACCCGAAAATGGGTGGGGCAGGGAAAACTGCTGCTTGCCAGCTACCGAGTGCTGTGAGTTTGATATCCAAAAGGAGCCAATATTTAGGCTTCAGATTTTAAGACTGGATGACATCAGTGTCAGTCAATTAAATTGTTGCTTAATCAATACAAATAAATAAAATTTATTTATGTCTCTTTGTAATGTCACAATAATAGTTTTTTTAAGCTCATACAGTTATTTGGACCATACATATGCCTAAAAATCAGTTTTTAAAATTTTTGTCTGTCTGTCCATCTGTTTGTCTGTTTGTTCCGGCTAATCTCCGGAACGGGTGGACCGGGACTTTCCACGGGACTTTCACTGGCAGATAGCTGGTGTTATAAGGAGTAACTTAGAAGAAGAAAGGGGGTTTCGCGCAAAATACATAAATATATACACGCGAGCGAAGCCACGCGGGCACTGCAAGTAAGAACAAAGTGTTATTGGACACATTCTTGGATTTATTATACTTAACTACATAGTCACTTCACGATGCCAACGACAGATGCAGATAGAGAAACATTGTTAAGGAGAGTTTAACTTCCTGCTAGAAGAATTACGTCCCTCAGTAATGAGGAATACGACGCAAGGAAAGAATATATATCCTAGTGCGGATAAATATTAATACAAGTTGGTAGAAGATGACATAGCACTTTATATAAAGTTTGCTAAGCTGTTGGCTGCGTTATACCGAATGCTTTATTGACTAATACTACATGATCATCATCTTTTTCTGCTCTTTTCCCCATTGTCATTCCCTAATGAAAATTGGGAAAAGAGCAGAAAAAATATCGCGTCATGAAAATGAATTAAAAATGGGGAAAGAGCAGAAAAAGGTAATAAAATATCTCATAAACCAACGCGGAATGTGTTACATTGCAAAAGGGTTTTGGCTGGTTCATTTTATGGCCGGCCGCCTGCCTGACGCCAACCCTTTTTGGGAATATATTGCCTAATTACTACAAAATCTTAAAAATTAGAAAAAACAGACCTTAATATCATCACACATTACTAGTATTCTTGTAAACCTCTCCAGGTAAGCTAAATGCTTGTGTTAGGAGTGGTTTCACGTCGGTAGAGTACTGGGTGGGATTAGAACCCACATTCACTAGATCGTCAGCACGACGCCTTAGCCATTCCGCTACTTCCGCAAAACTAACTAAGTTAATAATACTTCTCTACTCACATGATTCCTCAATGAGATTTTCCTGTTGACTCTCCACGCAGTACTGCAAGAGAAGGCTGAATAGCACTCCAGAGATAACGTGCGACCTCAAAAACGGCATTGTTAAAATCACTACCGGTATTTATCGATATCACACACTTTTCGATTGCACATCACTATCACTTTTGTTACACTGTATCACTCATTTGTTTTCAAAATCCTTCTTGTGCCTGTAACAGAGAATAGACTAATTAGATATTTGGTATTTTTTATCAATAACTACTAAATATTTAAATGAGGAATTATTTGTAAAATTTATAGATGAAAGGGAAAAACAGTTTCAATCACTTTGAAGTTATGAAATTTGTCTTAAAACTAATAATACATTAAACAACCTAATACTAAATGTTCCGACACTGCATCCATCTATATCCATTATCCATCAAAGTAGCAGATTAATGAGCTTGTAAACAACCAATAAGATTTATGTTTACATCTGTCCGTTAAAGCTTTCGCGTTCGTAATTCAAACTGAGGTCGTAACATCTCAAAACAATCGTAAGCGCAGACGCAGTGACGCGACGCGAGCGCCGCGGAGCAGAGGCGAAACGGGAATGACGGGCGCCAGTTGTGGGCGGATCCCGCATCGCTACCTGCTCTTCTGATTTAATTGCTACTTTAGCTGTGCGCGGGAGCCTTCTCGTGAATAATCGGTTCGGATCGCAAAAGTATACAGAGGCTGTTTTAATGTTCGTAGCGTACACGTATACGTTAGTATAATATATGAAACAGTCAGTCGTACGACTGCACATCAGAAGTGAAAACATAACTTCACGATGTATTTGCATATACACACACACACACACACACACACACACACACACACACACACACACACACACACGCGCGCACACACACACACACACACACACACATCTGTATATATATAATTAGGTTAAAAATAAAAAGTAGGTAATAACATATCTAAATGTATACATGGGGTACACTGGAAGTTCTGCGCTCCTGGCCGCTCATAAATGTTTGAATTTCGAATGTTATATTTTTTTTAAATATAAGAAACTCGGCTCCGTCTTACGAATTTTTGATCAGGTAACGTGTCCTGATGCGAGTTTAACATTTTTTACCCATCCCAAAAAGTGCACAACGCCGCTAAAGAAGTTTTCATTTCAAAAACTTTTGGCCAAAATTGTCATCCATGTCATTTCGTCATTGAAATTTGGTGCATTCATTTTTACTAGATACTGACTAAATTATTTTGAAAGCAGTCAATTATTTATTTGATGATAAATATTCCATTCATGGAGTACCGATAGCTAAGTAATCCATGAACAGCATTTTTGTATTTTTTTTGTTATTCCAGAACAAATTCTCATTATGAAGTGGAGTTTTATTAATTACTAAGGAAATAGCTAAACCGTACGAGCTTTAACTTTATATGGCTACTACTCCGATTCTATGAGTCGAAGTGTCATGTTCTATTGCTCATGGCATACCTCAATAAACGGTGTATGTAATACTTTATTTTATTTTTATTTTATTTTATTATACAAAACAAAATATTGTTTTGGTAGAACCTGAGAAAAGAAAGCAATAAACAAACAAATTCTTCAGCTTTGTAAAAAGAAAACTTACAAGAATTTCATTCCTTTTTTTATAATCCCACTAATATTATAAATGTGAAAGTTTGGATGTATGGATGGATAGATGGATGGATGGATGTTTGTTACTCTTTCACGCAAAAACCACTTAACCGATTGCGATAAAACTTGGTATGTAGATAGCTGGAGACCTGGATTAACGCATAGGCTACTTTTTATCTCGATATTCCCACGGGATCGGGACTTACGCGGGTGAAACCGCGGGGCGCTGCTAGTAAACTATAATTAACGTCCAATGCTCGGACACTAGACAATAGAGATCGGTCTATGTTATCTCATGTGTGTGCTCTTTTAACCCTGCAGAGTCTACTATGACCATACCTACCATGGGTACTAATGGAAAATAATTTATTCATATATAATCCCACTAATTTTATAAATGTGAAAGTTTGGATGGATGGATGGATGGATGGATGTTTGTTACTCTTTCACGCAAAAACCACTAAACCGATTGCGATGAAATGAAGAAGAATGATATGTAGATAGCTGGAGACCTGGATTAACGCATAGGCTACTTTTTGTCCCGATATTCCCACGGGATCGGGACTTACGCGGGTGAAACCACGGGGCGCTGCTAGTACACAATAAGATTCGGAAATTTACTCCTACATTAATTTAATCTTAGTATTCTGTTCCCAATGGCAATCGCCAGAAAAAGAACCCGGTTATAATAAATGACGTTCCAGTCCTTCAATAGCTAAGGGATGGTCCATTAATCACGTGAGGCTCGAAAGGGGGTGAAGGGGTTTGGAAAAAATCACGAAATATCACAAGGAGGAGGGGGGTGTATTGAAAGATAATATTCTGAAAATTTTCAATATATTTTGAACTAAAAAAATACACGTGATTTTGGCTAGGGGGTGGGGTAAGTTTACAACCTCACCACATATATAGGAGGGATTAAAAAAAAGGCTTATAAAACATCACGTTATTAATGGACGACCCCTAAGTTGCGACGCTTGTGTTTACAGTTGTTATTTGAAGTACAATAGCGACGTAGAAAATACACAATGTTTGTGCTTACGGTAGTCTTTACAATGAAATACATGTTGCGATTTGTTTGTTTATTACTACTGTGTTCTGTATATATCATATTATTACTGTATTACCGCAGAGCAAGCAAAAGTACGTAAATACAAATACTTGGGAATATACATATCTAACTCGTGAAAATAAAAACTTATTTATCACCCAAAATTTAAGCTTATTATAAATACATTACTGAAAAAATATACTGCAAATGTAATCTATTGTTTACTTACGATTATACTACCGATGTAAAAAAATTATAGTGAAAAAAGAATAGTCTATGATAAAAAAACCGCATAGAGTGAAAACTCAGAAATTACAACAAACAATTCCTAAGGAATTGGCAGAATAATTTTAAGTGCTTTCAGTTTAATGTGCAGTGTTAATCAGGCAAAAAGCCTTTATTTATATTCTACTAGCAGTTCCCGCGCGGCTTCGCTCGCGTCTACATATTTATATATTTTTGCACGGGACCCTAATTCTTTTTCCAAAATAAAAGTTGCCTAAATTATTCCTTATAACACCAGCTATCTGCCAGTGAAACTCCCGTGGAAATCCATCCACCCGCTCCGGAGATTAGCCGAAACAAACAGACAGACAGACAAAAATTGTAAAAAATATTGTTTTGGTATATGTACCGCGTATATTTCCAAATGCACTTAGTAAAAAGCGGTTATTTAATTTTAATATTACAAACAGACACTACAATTTTATTTATTCTAGATGTATAGATAGAATATAAATCTGTGTTAGAGCCATATCTTTTGACAAATGAACCCAATCAAATTCAAACTAAAATAATAGTGAATTATGATTTGATTCCAACGAATGGGCGATAACATTTTCGTTATTTACTTTGTAAACATTGAAGTAGGTTAATAACTTTTTACATAGCCTTCAATATGTCACGACAGGTGTCAGGAAGCTCAGTCGGTAATTTTCTGAGTGTTAAAAGGCTTGCAATAATTCGGATCCGAACTTATTGACATCTCCCTACTTAAAATTGTACGAGTAAGTACCATAATAAATGATCAGAAAATTACCTTGAACACCAGTTGCGCTTACAAGCAATGTGTATGCACTAAAAGTTGCGTATAAAAATGTTGGCAATTTTCATCTAAAATATAATGAAAATACTTAAACTCTTTAAGCATCACTAAAACTAAAAATTCTTTTCTAAAAACCTTGAAATATTTTTGATGTTTGTACAGTCAGCTACAACTTTTTACACCGACCTTTTCTAGAGAATTTTGCATACAAAATCTTAGCGTTTTATTCGCAGCGTTTTATCAAATGCTGTTGCCTTTTTTCATAGAATAATCCTTTCAAATTTTTCATACGGATACCCTAGGTGTTTGCATTGTACAAGGTGTGTCATATTTTAGAGGCGTTTATGAAACCCCGTGATTAAAATGCTAACGATTTTAGGAAAATTCATGATTTGAAATACAAAAATCTTATTTTGAAACTGATCAATTTAACATTAATATTATATTAATAAGAGAGAGAGCTAATATAAATAAAACGAGGTATTTAATACCAAGAATGTTGATGAAACGTACAGATTTCTCCTAAATTTTAAATATAAAAAAAAAACAAAATCATTGAAATTGACATTAAAGTCATGAATAATCATAAAATATGTAAAAATTAGAAAAACTTTTGTCTATATAAATGAATGTTTTGGCCAAATCAATTCATTTTTGACCCTAATTTAATGAATCTTAATATATCTCCTAAAATATGTCCACACCTTTCTGTAACATTTGTATAAGTGCATGTACAGTGCATGTACATTGTATAAGTGCATGTACATTGCATAAGTGCATGTACATTGCACGAGTCACGTTATACAAATATGGTGAAAATGATTTTGGAGTGTGATATTCTAAAACTGTAAAAATCAAATCAATTAATCACGATATTATTCTAGTAGGGTTTTAATAGGGTAAATACTTCGATAGTCAACCCAGAGTTGAGCGGAATTCTGCTGTACTCTTCACATTTTTTTTTCTATGAGAACAACTGAATAAAATTGAGAAGACATAAAACGTCGACATGAAATCCTTATTTGGATTACGAATGTCTCAGAGCACCTATCGTTTTAAGCTCGAATGGCCAACATGTATGTGTTCGCGGTCAGGTTAATATTCTTTCTCTTTTCAATCCACGCACTTCTTCCTATTTAAAAAACATTTTTAGTGCACATATACACTTACACATTGCAGGGATTTGAAGCTGAAATACCACACAATTTCTGTACAAGTCTTTCTATTTTAGGTGCAAGTGGTCAAATTATGGAATAGCTAATTAATGCCAATTAGATAAACTTTGCAATTGAAATGCTGATTTTATTATCTGATACGTTAATGATTTACAAACATAATTAAAAATTAGTAAAATACAAAATAGTTAATCTATATATATAAAAATGAATTGCTGTTCGTTAGTCTCGCTAAAACTCGAGAACGGCTGGACCGATTTGGCTAATTTTGGTCTTGAATTATTTGTGGAAGTGCAGAGAAGGTTTAAAAGGTGAATAAATATGAAAATGCTCAGAATGAAATAAATTGTAGGTGATACGAAGTTCACCGGTCATCTAGTAAGTAATAAAACAGTGAAATTTATACAACAAATTCGTGCTTAGACAAAATAATCAATTACTCACATGTTTAATAACACATTCTATACATTTAACATATTCTATACACAATTGATACATCGCAAAGTTATGTAGTTATGTCGTTGCAAGAAATAGAAAATGCAATATACATATATCTACTAAAAAGGGAATGCCGCTATGCGGGCCAAATATCGCAACACAAAAGTATAATTAAAGCAATAACCGCCAACATCAAAATAGACACAGCTCCGGTAATTGCCACGATTTATTAAATAACAAGTACGAGTCAATCAGGAGCCAAGGTGAATCATTTGGGGAGCCTTCTCACAATTACCCCCTGAACTTACCTCAAAACGTATAATTTGCCCATTCGACCATAAAAACCATTGATTGAAGTTTTAATAAGAGGAGGAAATTAAACCGTCACTGTGACAAGCTGGTATTGTTGTTAATGACAATGCATTCGATGTGCTTGAAGTCCTCAACAGACAGGACACTTTGTGTAACGTTTTGATGATTTACGATAACTATTTACTTTCATAGAAAAAAAAAAACTTTAACTGAAGACAAGTACTTTATTTTACAACATACTATTTAACTTTATTTTAAGCCACTTAAAACAGTTAAACTAAAATAATATTAAAAATACAGGGTGGATTATAATAAAGTTCCCATTTAAAAAATAAATTAAAGAATACAGGTTATACTTGCAAAAGTTTAATAATTTTTAAACATGAATATACATGTTTAATTTATTTTTTGAACATAACATCGTCTAAATGCCCTTCAGATGGGCGGTAATACTGTTTCAAACGAAATCTCAGATTTTCGAAAACTCGCGATGTCAATTTGCCAATTAATTGACAGTTATTTCTTGACGAATGTATTCCTTTAATTGACCTAGTTTTTACGGATTATTATTGAAAACTCTGCTCTTGAGATATTTCTACAAAAATAAGTAAAGAGGAAACAAGTCCGGACTTTCCCTCCCTATACTAATTTAAATTAATTACAATACTGAAAATTGTTCACAGAACTGTCAAGTTTTGTAAGGTTTTCGAATTCAGGACGGCCTTATTGTTAAAATAAACTTATAACTACCATTATTTTTGATCTGTGCATGAACGTATTCTAAAAACTTACTACACTAGCGAAATGCAGAGATTATTTCTATAAATAAATGTAGACTGCCGATATAACTACTAGTTAGAACTGAAATAGAACTTAAGCAGCATCTATAATAATATTTCAACGAACTATATGCGGCAAAATATTATAACTACTTCTACTATGATTGACTGATTTTTGATTGATTCGCGGTGTCAATTAAATTAATAATAATAATAACTTTACGCATCTCACACGGTCGTCTAACCCCAAGCTAGGCAGAGCCTGTACTATGGTAACCAGACTGCTGATAAACATACTTATATATTTCTAAATACATACATATTATAGATCAACTACACCTATAACAGAACAAATGATCATGCTCATCACACAATTATTTGTTCTGGGTGGGAATCGACCCCACGACCTCTGGCTCAGCAGTCAGGGTCACTAACACCTAAACCAACAGGCCAGTCAGAAAAATGTCTTGATAAAATCCGGCAACTGCTTGCCACTGTACGGCAACTAAAAGTTGCTAGTCTGTGACGTAACTTACTGGCTGTTTAAAAATTTACTGTATGCCTGTCGGTTCTCTGATGGCGTATTTGTCAATTGTTAGTGAGTGTTAATTTTTAATTGGGTAGTTGTTGTATTCGTTAGGTTTTTGTTGTACTTTCTGCCACCTCTATTTGCTATTTTCGCTGATTTCGCTTTATAAATGAAAATTGCCTTGGAATTCATACCAGCTATTTACCATGAATAGTCATTAGGTGAGGTTAGGATATGGTCAGTAAAAATAAAAAATGTGTACAATTTAAAATCTTTAACTTTACACATTCCACGTACTTTTATGAAAAATAGAGGCAAAAATACCTGGAAATTCAAACGGTCATAACTTGTAAACGGATAGTTTTTTTTTCAAAAGTTCTTATGGTAGGTGCATGCTAGAGCCATGCATTTTCAGTGATTTAAGTATGTGTCTCTTTTTCAACACACCCTGTATAATATAAAAATATACAATAATATTTTTGTAAAGTCTTGCATTGTATTTTTTATAACGTCAATGTCACCACTGTGGGGGAAGGAAAGTTATGAAACTCTCGTATCTGGCATGCGGTAACAAAACGGTTTACTTATATGCACAATTTATATATTGGCGGAATGAATACTAAAAGCATTCAGCCAATCCTGAGTAATTTTTTTATGTGGGAGAGCCATGCTTCGGCACGTATGGTTCGGCTCGACTCCGCTCGTTACCACGGCCCCACAGAAAACCGGCCGTGAAGCAATGCTTGCATTGCATTTCGCCGCGTGAGTGAGGTTACCGGAGGCCCTAACCCTTCCCTCCCCCCTATTCCCGTCCTTCCCCTCTCCCCCCTCTCCCCCCCTCCCCCTCTTTTCCTACTCCCACCTTAAAGGGCGGCAACGCACTTGTGACTCTCGAGTTGCAGGTGCCCATGGGCGGCGATAGTCATTTACCATCAGGTGACCCGTCTGCTCGTTTGCCCCCTATACCATAGAAAAAAAAATGCAGAGATAAGTCATAGTAGGTGTGTTAGGTAATCAGGCGGAGCTATAGATAAAAATTGAGAATTTTACATGTTTTCTCATCATCAGTACTACATATTATAAAACAAAGTCCCCCGCCGCGTCTGTCTGTCTGTCTGTTCGCGATAAACTGAAAAACTACAAAACGGATTTGCATGCGGTTTTCACATAGACAGAGTGATTCATGTAGAAGGTTTAGGTATATAATTTGTTAAGATTTTGTGTTAATTGATTGAAATATGTTGATGATTGTTGAAGATGTCTCTGCTAGCCGTGCGAAGCCGGGCGTGTTGCTAGTTATTAATAGTTGACATATTACCCACGTTTCAATGATTCTCAAAGGTAATGTTGCAAAAGAATAATATTACTACAATTAATTATTACAATCAACGTCGTGAATTTTAAACGACAACACTTTTGTTATTATTCCAACTCGTCACACAATCTCTCTCTCTCTCACTCATCAAACTTTACTCCGTCTACAACTGTTAAGTTGAATATTCTTATTGCCTGTACCACTGACTGTGTGAGTGAGTAAAATATGGGGGTTCAAAGACGGTCCTTCTTACCTCTACACTCCATAATCAACTCCATAGTCAACTTTAAAATGAATATGTATGTGTGTGCAATTTAAATTAAAGACATTTAATATTCACAAGTAAATATTTACTTTAAAAATATGTTTACTTTAACGATTTCTGGGCCTGTGCTGTACTCATTATCATTTCCAATATTAATTGATTGAGAAACTGTGTTATATTCCAAAGAATTTTTTTATCTTCCGCGTCCAACAACATGTGTGATGGTGAAGGATTAAGCGAGAGGCAATCTGCAATCTCTGACGACAAATAAATAACAACACGACACAGCAACACTGCTTTAATTTTAACACTCGCAACCCTACAAAACACATATAAAAATAAACTATATTTTTATTGTTATATAAAATTGATACACAGTACTGAAGTTGTCTGCAAGTGCGATCCTATTCTTAATTGATTCGCAAAGTAATTACACTCAAAATTCCAACTTTGCTAACCGACGTACCCTGGCTACTTATTCTCTTACTCTATTTATCTCAACAGCACCTGTATACATTGGACAAAGAATCCGTCCATTACAAGTGGTTTCATCAGCCCCTAACTCCATATTCGTCAGTGTACGGATCACAATAGGATCTATTCAAGTGACATATTTGCTTTCAGATGACAATAGGAAGAAAGACTATTGAAATCGAATGGGCTTGCTATTGTGTAAGAGTTTTATATGGAAAACATGGTTAGTTTCGGTTAAAGAATAGTTTGATTTCATATGGCTCAGCCAAATGATTGATTTTATTGTTAAGTGTGACGATTCCGAATCCTATTGTGAAATAGGTAGAAGGTTGTATCTTATAACAAGTAAGATCAAAATACATATTTCTTCAAAAGTGGCTGTTATCTCAATCGTACACGGAGACAGAATCTCTTTTAAAAGTAATTTCGTAAAACATAAAAACAGATACACACACAACACCGATACATAGAAATCTACACTCACATACTCCCACATGCACACAAGTAAAGTTTCTTGTTGTTAAGAATACCTACATTGTAAAATCAAAAACTATTAATATTTTATGTAGATGAATGTAATCATACATATATATCAATTACATCCTTCACCTGGTAAATAAATAGACTATTATTGTTATTACCATAGATAGAATGTCACAAGTAACACTTTTATAAGTATCACTTCTGATCTTCATAAGTGGTATTTGCATATGAATGACTGAAGACAATACGAAATGTATTATCTTCAGTTTTGGGATGTATAAGGTATAAGGATCTATATAATTCTCAAATAGTTGTTTAAATTGTAGTTTAAATATGAAAATGTTGAGGTGGCAGAGATATCTCAACAATCATCATCATATTTTAACCAATTTACACAAAACCTTAACAAATGATATACCTAAACCTTCCTCATGAATAGCTCTATCTATTGGTGGAAACCGCATGAAAATCCTTTCAGTAGTTTTTGAGTTTATCGTGAACACTCAGACAGATGCGGCGGAGGACTTTGTTTTATAATTTGTAGTGATTATGGTTTATTTTTTCAAAATTTAGTTTAGTTTTATATTTAGGTATTATTTAAAACACTATCATAAAATAGATGTTTTTCCCGAATAGATATGATATATGACTCACATTTCACCAGCTTATATCAAGTTGTCAATAACGAACCTGCATGGCATGGCATGGCATGTCTTTGATACAATTCTAAACTACTAAAAAATCTCTCAAACCGGGTTGACTGACGTACCCAGACAGTACAATGTGTCCGTTAATTACTTCCATCTTTGATGGCATGCACTTGATACGTTTCATGCAAAACAACGTGCATGTATTTTGTGCGTTTATACTTATTTTTCATCAAAGTCCAAACGCAAAAGATATTATGAAAAATAAAAGTACAGGCACAAAATAATTTGGTATTTCCAAATCCAAAACCAATTCTATTCACATTATTTCCTATTCACAAAGTTATCGAAGTGATAACATTTAATAAGATCCCTCTCAATAAGTTTATAGCGATCAAATTCAAGTTAGTTTCACATTATTCTACAATTTCGGTTCTCAATAGTATCATTGGGGCTGAAATACTGCGGAACAGTGTTAGCTGCATTCATAGTAACACTTATATACTTAATGCGTAAACAAAAGTACTTTTAAGCAAAGATAATAACGTCTTTATTTAATTAACTAATTTGCTTTAAGAACGTAACTACAGATTAAGATTTCACTAAAACTATTACCTATTATTAAGTATATGATTTCTTAAATGAGAAGAATATAGCTATCCCTATTAACGAATTAAAAAGTTTCAAAATCATAGCATAAATACAAAAAAAAAGCTCTCACAGCAACAGTAGAAATAAGTTCAGCGACATCGCTCTCAAATACAAAAGATATACACAAAACACAATACCTTAAAATAATAATTATAATAAGCCCAAAATATTTACTCCTCCCCTTAATTTAGCCCGTATTTGCTCAAGTTCCTAAATATTATTATAATTTCATTTGTATTTATAATATAATTTGTATTATAAACACGACCGCTTTTAACCAAAGGGTGTGATCTCAACCTTCTTAACGTTGATAACTTCGATAATATTATCATTTGTGTTCTTATAGACAAACAAGTTGCGAATCTTTAATATAAAGGCTATACCAGACATGCGACGCCGTTAGCTACCGTCTTATAAGTGTTGTAAAAATAAACAAACAATAACAACAACAGAAAAGTAATAGTAAAAATAATTATCAGAATACTGATAATTAGAAGTGAAGATTATTATAGCCTACGGTTCGGTAGAGTACGCCTGTATACAATACAAATATATATGTATACTAGGATCCTTTGCTTGGAGAGTCCATTTAGTTCACAAATTTTAAGGGGATGAGACTGTATTGTTGCTGAGATGATGGCAAATTTTTGTTTGACATATCTTATTTCAGACGTTCTAATATTCATTTAATTAGAGTAACTTTACCAATTTTAGATATGTCAAACGGAAGTCCTACGTTTTTAGAATACGAAACATCGTTTGACAGAACAACTAACTCTTAATGAATTTTAGTCTACTTTAGAGAATTTTGTAATAATTTTTACCAATGGATATTATTTTCAATACGAGTACAAAAAGTTTTGACTTAAAAGTGAATGTCTGGCGCCTGCCTAAACAGTCGAACGAAGTAGAAACTTAGGGTTTTACGTTTATTATAATAGGCCCGAAGTATTGTGGTACGTGCTACATAAAGCTAGCCTATCAATTGGGCTAAATGAGATCTTGTTAAACCCAAAATAATGGAGGTTTTTCTGGTTTGGGCCCAACTCATTTAATATGGTCACACACAAACATCAAATTTATTCGCAATTCAGGAATAAAATGGTTTCATATATCGATAGTATTATTAGAAACCAATAAAGTTTAGTATGGACAAGATATGTTTCTCGCTGATTTATTATTTATTTATTATTTTTCTTTTGTCATCCGCATAAACTATGTGGATTTATTGAAAAGCCAAAAAAAGAAACTCAGGATTTACATTTAGGTGATAGTACAAAGGACGTGGCGTGTTTCATAACATTTCAACTTGATACTGTCACACATTTCTTAGAAAAGGGCCTTGACAGACAGACAGACAGGCAAAGGATCTGCTAAAGTACGGAACCCTAAAAATGGTGAGCAAGGGAGAGTGATATATATTAGAAGTAACAATATATAGTCCTCCTTAATGATTTCGGTAACGGCGACCCATAATGAGACTATTTCCTGAGCAATAATGTGGCTCGCTAGACCGCACTTGGTTTTAAAAACCCGATCACAGACAGCGCAAAATAGGTTTAGGTCTATCTTTTGGTATTTGGCGTTTGTTGTGAATTAAGCTTGTCCTCGAAGGTCTTTACTTTGTTATTGATTCTAGAACACAAAGAAAATCTATGCGCAGCGAGCTCCTCCCAACATTTAGGGTCTATATCGCAAGCATTCAGGTGTCTTTTGAACACGTCCTTGTCCAAAAGAAGATAGCTTTAGGCATTCGGTGATTTTCCATACGAAGGACGTGCACGCACCATCTGCCGGCTGGACTGTACGTTTGGTCCTTCGAAAAAAAATTTCAATTGTATTAGCTGTCATTGCGATATCACTACATTTTATAAAACAAAGTCCCGCACCGTTTCTGTCTGTTTGCGATAAACTCAAAACTACTGAATGGATTTTCATGCGGTTTTCACCAATAGATAGAGCGATTCATGAGGAAGGCTTTTGTTAAGGTATTGTGTAAAATGGTTGAAATATGATGATGATTGTTGAAGATGTCACTGCTACCCGTGTGAAGCCGGGCGGGTTGCTAGTGTAATATAATTAACATAATATATTAAAGCTAGCTAAAAGTAGGTGGTCTTTGGAATGTTGAGACCACATACGTGAAGACATTTTGTTACTTTAATGGCAGCCTATACAGTATTACTGACACTATAACATGTAAGAAGGCTATACTTTTAACATTTATTACAATGTTTATTATGCAAGTTATTACGCTACGTGCTTAATAAGCCTTACAAAATTATTGAAGTCTTTATTAGTACATACTTCATTTTATTCAGCATTTTGCTATCAAATGGTTATACTTCACTCTCGCTTATTTATTGCTTTGCTTTCGGGGCAGTTGACTGTCACTTATTATTTATTCAGTTGACAGAAGTACAGAACAGAGTAAAACACAGAATGTGGATAGGAAATTATGTTTATACATCAACAACAAATGCGGTTTTTATGCTCCTTTATTTCACTTCTTGTTTTTATTGGCCCGTAGGGTCACCCTCTTGTTCCGTTATCGTATCTTTTTAATCTGCTGAAGATTAATATTTTTACCAAAAATTTCTATTGTGTATGTCGGCGAGTATCTACGACAATTTAGCGATAATAAGACCAATAATTGATTTCATTGTACGGAGGCGTGACGTTTGAAGTCATGTGACCGTAATCATTTGGATTTGCAACAGTTACATTTTGAGTTCGGACGGAGATTAAGGTCCACTATTTTGGAAGCCATCGAGTAGTTCGGACCATCCAAACCGTTGTTGTCATTGGCTGCCTATCGCGTTGAAAATCTGGCAATAGCATTTCACGTGTGCTTTGTGAATAAACTATTTTCTTCTGTGCATTTTACCCAACATTCAATATATTTCTGATCGACTGTACTTTTAACGTACCTAGTCACAAAATTGAGGCCAAGATTAAGTGTCTCGATGAGTGTGCTAAGATCAGCAGGGCAAATTATGGTATCACCAAAATATAGATGTAAGATTCGAACTTGGGTTTTTTCACACACATATTTTATCGTAAGATTAAACGAGTGGGCCCATTTCAGTTGATCATTAAAACAATCAAAGGTAGGCTTAGAATTTACCAAGAATTCGATGTGATGATATTGATGTTATGTAATTTATTTAAACAGTATTAATGAACATAGTTCCGATTTTATCGCTGCATTCTATCACTCGAAGGGTTAAGAAAGAAGTTAATAGCGTTTATTTTTAATTTCGCGTAGCTTTATAAGCGATAGTTAAAAGAGGAATTTTAATTTCGAAAGTTTATGATGTCACATAAGTCTAGCTTTCTCGCTCTGATCATAACCTATTAGGGACAAAAGATGCAATGGCACTAAAGTGTAATTCACAGAATAATAATGTACTTACGGTCTTAAGATATTTAAAAAAATGTTTTTTTTTTTTATTTTCAAACCTATAACATTGCAGCATTTGGTTGTAACAGAATTATTTATGACAATAAAGTATTCTTTATGTGGCGGCAGATTTTATTCGCTGCTTACTGCGTACCCATTTGTTTTGATAGCAATAAAAAAATTAGAATCGCTTAAGCAATAGAAATTTAATAAACGTTTAGTTTTCTGAATGTAATTCTTTTAGTACTAACTTAATAGTAATGACTGATTTTAAATGCAAGCGATCCTAAGAACGTGACATGCAGTTTCTTTCCAGTACTTTATAAACAGAGCCATTCCCAAGCCTAACATTGCTAAATATTTTAGTTCAAGACTTATTCCATTTTTGTAAATATTGGTGGTTTCAGCGGGCTCCTATAGAACCTCTAAGTGGGCTAAATATTATCAAGAAAACATTTCCATCAATCAGCCCATCATACTCCAATGTGCGCACAGCACTCGATCTTCCGCCTTCCGCATCCAGTCCATACCTTGCTACATACTACCTTCTTCAGATCGTCGGTCCATCCATTGAAACATAGTTAAACGCTAATTGCTTGCATCTATTCCAGCTTAAGTATAAAGAAATATAGAGGTATCCTCTTTCCTAAATCCGTAACGCAAAAATGGCCCCCAAGGACAGGCTTTTAGCTAGACAGCATAGAGTAAATGTCACAATATTTTGTCATTTCGGGGATATGGGTATCTCTCTAGAGAACAGGTCTACTTTGGCAGACGGATTACATTACTCCCCGTCTTATCATACATTATAAAGTAACTAAATGGACATACCTTGTCATTTCCCGTGACTGTTTCTTGGTACACTGTACTGTACTTGGTAAACTGTTTTATTAAAGAGCTC